>CM056051.1:433114473-433431973 GCA_029574335.1 Rana kukunoris
AAATTTGTTTTATTAAAGCATCTAATGTTTTGTTTTTTTTATGTCACATCATTACAAGTATAAATTTTCACTATCAGATGTGCCCATCTTGCCACTACATTAATCCACTCAGCATATCCTCTTTTAAATGTTCATAAATAAACTATGATAAAAAACCTTAGTCTTTACGCCTCCTTGCTGTTATGACCAGTTTATTTACATATGTCATGCACTAACCTAGAGAGGCATTATTTTTAATTCCCCACCACCACTCCTTTTCTGAAGTCATGTGTTTACTTTTCTGGATTTTGCCTGGATGTTTGTGATCATAGCAGAATTTAGCGTAAGGAATACATAGGAGAAAATGCATGTTGACAAGGGGAGTGTAGAGGAGGGCGGGGAGTCTACTGACATCACAACTCCACCCACAGAGCTCCAGACAACAGATCCACCCACATAATCTGCAGTTTTTCAGTTCTTATAACAACAGACAGAGGGAAAGATTTGACAGGTAAGGATACATGCAGGAGGCATGTATTTCCTTATAGATCAGCACTTTGGCAGTAGTTTAGAAAGGATGAGTGGGTTTACATCCACTTTAAGATTATAAATATTACAATACTTCTTGATTGGGATATTAATAAGAACATTCGGTTTTCAATGAATATAATATACATATTAGTATATGTAGTATTTGATTTAGATGTTAAAAGAAAACTTATATTGTATATGTTAAATCAGCCCTCAAAATTTGTACTCGCCTGCTCGCATTTGCGAGTACATATTAACTGGTTGTGAGTAGCAGAAAAGGTGCCCAATCGAGTGGAACTACTGTCTTTCTCATGTTGTCTCCCAAGTCCCGCCTGTTTAAAATGATTGGTTGCTAGCGTCCTAACAACCAATCAGGTGCTTGGAGGACCGGCATTCAGAGGAGGAAGATGTAACTTCCTCCTTCCCAACCTGCTGACAATGGAAGGGAACAGGAGAGGACTTGCTGTCTGCTCTGGGACAATTTCTGAGATGACTGGCCGTGAGTAGAAGGGAACCTGTGTGCTGTCTGGATCTGGACACTGCTGACGATTTGAGTGGAGGAGAAAGTGAGCAGAGGAGTCTGACACTCAGAACAGAGGGGAGGGGTCAGGGATCACACTGAACAAGTGTAGAGGGTGAGGACATGCTTTCCCAGGTCCTAGAGCAGTGTACACTGAGCTGCAACATCTCCCCTCTACAGAAATGTGGAGGGATGGGGGAGCCATTCATCACCACACCGTCCACAGTACCTGTACCGTGCCTCCAGTCTCTCTGACCCTCTCCCTGTCATGCCTGCAGTCTCTCTGACCCTCTCCTTGTCATGTCTGTAGTCTCTCTGACCATCTCCTTGACATGTCTGCAGTCTCTCTGACCCTCTCCCTGACATGTCTGCAGTCTCTCTGACCCTCTCCTTGTCATGTCTGCAGTCTCTCTGACCCTCTCCTTGTCATGTCTGCAGTCTCTCTGACCCTCTCCTTGTCATGTCTGCAGTCTCTCTGACCCTCTCCTTGTCATGTCTGCAGTTTCTCTGGCCCTCTCCTTGTCATGTCTGCAGTCTCTCTAACCCTCTCCTTGTCATGTCTGTAGTCTCTCTGACCCTCTCCTTGTCATGTCTGCAGTCTCCCCTGACCCTCTCCTTGTCATGTCTGCAGTCTCTCTGACCCTCTCCTTATCATGTCTGCAGTCTCTCTGACCCTCTCCTTGTCAAGTCTTCAGTCTCTCTGACCCTCTCCTTGCCATGTCTTCAGTCTCTCTGACCCTCTATTTGTCATGTCTGCAGTCTTTCTGGTCCTCTCCTTTAGTATGTCTGCAGTTATTCTGACCTTCTCCTGTAGTGTTTTCTACAGTGGGCACGGAAATTTTTGCCAAGGGTCCAATTAACATTATATGACCCTGCATACCATGTATGATCTGAATAAAATATGATCATTTACAAGGGGCGGGTTGGATGGGGCAACTGGCAGCGAGTAACTCTTAAGGCCTGGCTAGTAGCTCAGGACTTAAAATTTTGAGCCCTGTCTTAAATGATTCTGGCCACATGCCTACTTTTGAACAACCCCCACCCTTGTTTAAAGGAGATGTTTAACATTTGCTGGCTTTCTGTGGAACTATAAGACAAATGAACATTAAACCAACCTTTTTAGAAAAGGTGGGGGCTGTTCTCATGGGTTTTGAGTTGTGGAATTTAGCCGCGTAGACACACGGCAGAGAACCTCGACGGGCAGAACACACCGTTCCGCCCGTCGAGGTTCTCTGCCGGCCGTCGAAATCGGCGACCCGCCCGTCGGGAATGGCAACCAGCCATTCATCCAGGCGGGCCGTCGAGCAAAAAGAGAGCGTGCTCTCTTTTCGCTCGACGGGATTCCCGACGGGCGGGGCGAGCGCTCTGTGTACACACGGCCGAGGTCCTCGCTGGAATGCAGCTTCCAGCAAGGTTCTCGCTGGTTTCCAGCGAGAACCTCGGTCGTGTGTACGCCGCCTAAGAGCTAGTCACATTAGCTTTTGAGGAGACATGCTGAGACTCAATGAAACTTCACACACACAGACACATCTTATTTAATCTTTATTTTTAATAATATAATTACAGTAGTGTTGTTATTATATTATATATTATATTCTACATTTTGATATTGTTCTTGTAAAATGTTGCTTAATTATTATATACATTTTTGAGTTTTTACACAAGAACTAAATGGATTTTCTTGGAACTTTCCTCATCAATATGAATTAATGAATATTGATTATTAATACAGTAATAAACTCGACTTTAACACTCTCCCCTTCTTCTATCTTCCCCTCTCCTTTTCTTTTCCCTCCCATCCGAGTTGCTCTCCCTCTTCCCAGCCCTGTATCTCAGCCTAGGCCGACAAGGCCCAGGCTTAGGGTGGCACTTTGCAGGGGGCGGAAAAACAGATGCTCCCCCACATGAAAAAAAACAGCCTCCCCTTTCGGCTTCTGCACAAAAAGAGTTCCCGCTGGCTTGCGCTACACTTTTAGGGGTGCAGGGTCCAGGAGGGAAGTCAGTCTGGTTCCAGTACAATAATACCGGCCAATAAAGACGTTCAGACAGGTCCAGAGGCAGCCAATAATGTGGCACTGCAGCTTAGTGCTCCGCCTACCCTCCTTCGCTGTATCCTTGGGAGGAAGTTGTGATATGTAACTTTCTTATGGTCTGTGTGTCAATAGCACAGAGAAAAGGGGGGGGAAGCCCCCAGATATGGCATAAATTCAATAATATCATTTAATTTCTTTAAACATCCTTGTCCTTGAGCGAGCATATTGAATTGCCTCATATACAGTTCTCTCCAATTGACTTCCAAATTGTTCTCACCTCTCTTTTCATCTATAAGTTGTTCTCATCTCTCTTTTCATCTCTAAGTTGTTCTCTCCTCTCTTTTCACCTTCAAGTTGTTCTTATCTCCCTTTTCACCTCCAAATTGTTCTCATCTCTCTTTTCACCTCCACATTGTTCTCACCTCTTTTCACCTCTAAATTGTTCTCACCTCTCTTTTCACCTCCACGTTGTTCTCACCTCTTTTCACCTCTAAATTGTTCTCACCTCTCTTTTCACCTCCACGTTGTTCTCACCTCTTTTCACCTCCAAATTGTTCTCACCTCTCTTTTCACCACCAAATTGTTTTTACCTCTTTTCACCTTCAAATTGTTCTCACATCTCCTTTCACCTCCAAATTGTTCTCATCCCTCTTTTCACCTTCAAGTTGTTCTCGCCTCTCTTTTCACCTCCAAGTTTTTCACTCCTCTCGTTTCACCTCCAAGTTTTTCTCGCCTCTCTTTTCACTTCCAAGTTGTTCTCGCCTCTCGTTTTACCTTCATGTTGTTCTTACCTCTACTTTCACCTCCAAGTTGTTTTCACCTCCAAGTTCTTGTTCTTCTCCCATGCATCTTTATGTTTCCTCCTAGTTGTTCTCCCTTCTTCTCTTCACTTCCCCTTTCCTCCCTTGTCCATTTTATTTTCCATTCTCTTCTTACTCTTTTCCTTCTTTATAGTTATTTTCCCTTTCTCTCCTCCCCTTTATGTTTCTCTCTACGTTTTACCTATTGGGTCTCTCTACCATTCTATTTCCACCCTCCAAGTTGCTTTCCTTTTCATTCTTGCCGCCTCCTCTCTTCCTTCAGAGAAAAGGGGGGGGGGAAGCCCCCAGATATGGCATAAATTCAATAATATCATTTAATTTCTTTAAACATCCTTGTCCTTGAGCGAGCATATTGAATTGCCTCATATACAGTTCTCTCCAATTGACTTCCAAATTGTTCTCACCTCTCTTTTCATCTATAAGTTGTTCTCATCTCTCTTTTCACCTCCAAATTGTTCTCACCTCTCTTTTCACCTCCACGTTGTTCTCACCTCTTTTCACCTCCAAGTTGTTCTCACCTCTCTTTTCACCTCCATGTTGTTCTCACCTCTTTTCACCTCCAAATTGTTCTCACCTCTCTTTTCATCTAAAAGTTGTTCTCATCTCTCTTTTCATCTCTAAGTTGTTCTCTCCTCTCTTTTCACCTTCAAGTTGTTCTTATCTCCCTTTTCACCTCCAAATTGTTCTCATCTCTCTTTTCACCTCCACGTTGTTCTCACCTCTTTTCACCTCTAAATTGTTCTCACCTCTCTTTTCACCTCCACGTTGTTCTCACCTCTTTTCACCTCTAAATTGTTCTCACCTCTCTTTTCACCTCCACGTTGTTCTCACCTCTTTTCACCTCCAAATTGTTCTCACCTCTCTTTTCACCACCAAATTGTTCTCACCTCTTTTCACCTTCAAATTGTTCTCACATCTCCTTTCACCTCCAAATTGTTCTCATCCCTCTTTTCACCTTCAAGTTGTTCTCGCCTCTCTTTTCACCTCCAAGTTTTTCACTCCTCTCGTTTCACCTCCAAGTTTTTCTCGCCTCTCTTTTCACTTCCAAGTTGTTCTCGCCTCTCGTTTTACCTTCATGTTGTTCTTACCTCTACTTTCACCTCCAAGTTGTTTTCACCTCCAAGTTCTTGTTCTTCTCCCATTCATCTTTATGTTTCCTCCTAGTTGTTCTCCCTTCTTCTCTTCACTTCCCCTTTCCTCCCTTGTCCATTTTATTTTCCATTCTCTTCTTACTCTTTTCCTTCTTTATAGTTATTTTCCCTTTCTCTCCTCCCCTTTATGTTTCTCTCAACGTTTTACCTATTGGGTCTCTTCTACCATTCTATTTCCACCCTCCAAGTTGCTTTCCTTTTCATTCTTGCCGCCTCCTCTTCCCTTCATTCACTTATAAGGCAGGTTGTACTCAGCTGCACCTGCAGTTCCCCAGGCTTAGAGAAAATGCCTGCAATTTTACACTGGGCATATTTTCTGCCTCTCACAGTCCATGTACATGAGACCGAAAAAAATTGTCTTAAAATTAATTTTCTACTGTTATGATATTGCATATGGTAAAGAAAAACAATACGCTGGCCATACACCTTAACAAGAGATCAATAACTGGATAAGTAAAGGGCAGTAACCCATGGCAACCAATCAAATTCAGACTTTCATCAGTCAGAACAATGAATGAAATAACCACCAGTTGCCATGGTTACTGCACTCTGTGTGTTGCATTTGGTAATATTAAAAAGCCAACATGCTCAACAATCCATTTTCAATCAATCTGTGCTCTGGAAAAATATGCATATGCATCAGAGCATACAGCTCATCTCAGTGACCGACACATTACACTGCTTCCCTGAACAACCTGTGTGCGCTACGACCCAGGACATCCGAGCACATGTTGTTTTTTTTTAATGCATTCATCCACCAAGTCAATTTTTGCAGTACTTCACCAATGCAATAAGAGGTGGCGGAACAGTCTTGTGATTAGAAACAGAGTCGGTAATGGAAATGAGGTGGCTGGGGACACGCACGCACAAACACACACAAACTCCATAGGACTTTACACTTTCCTGGAGCCGGTGGGAGGCTGTGCTCCTATACTAGCGCGATGGGGCCAGAGCATAACGCGTGAAGCCATATAAGCGTCTGTCACGCTTCTCTCCACTTTCGCAGCCATCTGAAATGCAGACTTTGACTAGGGGGCAAGTGGGACTAACCTGACTGGGTTATTAAGTACAGAAAAAAGGCTTTAAGCTCTTCAAATCCATTACGCACTTCCACCTGCAAAAATTTGACTTTATCGTATTATATTCCACGATGCAAAGGGTCAGTAAGTTGTTTTCATTGCATGAAATGGTATAGAAAATAAGGTTTGCAAGGCATGTAACGCTGTGGGGAAAAAAAATGAATATTCTGCCTGTGAATTTTCTTTCGTTTACCCTCCCCGAGAGACAGGCCTGACTCACGCTGTCAATCTGAGTTTCACGGCCCATTTGAACCGCGCATCACGTCCTCCTGAGAGATTCTTATGTTTAAACACAACACAGTCAGCATTGGGGGAAAACAAACCGTTAACACCGTAAGAGAGCAGAAGGCGAAGTGGTGAAACTATGCAGAGTCTTTGTTACAACGAGGGAGTGAAAAAAAATCCTTTATGCAAGTGGAAACAAAATGGGCCTTTTGTATGGTTATTGCTTGGGAGGAAGAAAATAAGATAATTGCATAGTTACATGCCTTGAATTACACATGTTTTTTTACAGCAATGCACTTGAAATATTTCTAATGGCAGGTTCTTTCAGCTGCTTCAAGGCTGGCTTGTGTTTGGGGTTACGCATTGTTCATTTCTGTATGTCCTTTAACTATATGGTTGCTTACATTGTTGCTATCTGTCAAACCTCAATGTGGACCTTTTATGTGCATGTTGTACTCCAAAAGAAAAAGAACAAACAAGGTTTAAGCGCTTCCAGGCCGCCCGCCGTACATATACTGCGGCATGGGCGGTCCAGCTGCGCAAAATCACATACCTGTACGTGACTTTGTGCACGCGGTGTAGGGGGCAAGCTCACCCGCCCCCGGAGTGCCGCTCCCACTGTGACTGGACACAGCAGGAGCAAATTAGCGGCTTGCGGTGGTCCCGATGGCCGCCACGACCCGCCGATCGTTCACAGGAGACACGGACACATGTCAGTGAGGAAAAGAGAGCTCTTCTGTTTCAGATAAGCTGAATCACAATCTCTGTTTTCCTCTAGTGTAAAGCCTGGTACACACGATCGCATTTTTCGCAAACAAAGTGTAGGACTTTTGTCCCAAGGGCGTTGGCCGTGAACTTGTATTGCATACAAATGGTAATAATTGTCGCCCAACAAACACGAAACCACATGTTTTTTCAGCTCTTTAGCGCCGCCCTTTGGGCAACTTCTGCTAATGTTGTGTTATGGTTAGCATGCGTGTTTGATGTGTACACACGATTGGATAATTTTAAAGCATGCTATCCGACATTTGTTGGCAAAAAATCCAACAACAATTGTCCAATGGAGTATACAACAGCCTGCCATCACACAATTCCCGTCAGAAAATCCAATTGTGTGTATGGGCCTTTACACTCCCCCACAGTTAGAAATCACTCCCTAGGACACACCTAACCCCTTGATTGCCCCCTAGTGGTAAGCCCTTTCCTGTAAGTGTCATTTATACAGGGATCAGTGCATTTTTTTTAACACTGATCACTGTATTGGTGTCACTGGTCCCCAAAAAGTGTCACTTAGGGTCAGATTTGTTTGTCACAATGTTGCAGTCCCGCTAAAAATCGCAGATCACCGCCATTACTAGTAAAAAAAAATGCTATAAATCGAACCCATAGTTTGTAGACGCGATAACTTTTGCGCAAACCAATCAATAAATGCTTATTATGCGACGTAGACACAAACGTTTTTTGGGTTGTAAAAAATGATGGCCCAGATTCAGAGAGCCATTACGCCTGTCTAACTGGGGTTAGACTGGAGTAATTTCCAATTACGCGCGTTTTCTAGCTAGTTGAAAACCTCAAACCATGAATAGACGGCTGCAGGCTTCAATTCGACTGGATTACGTGTTCATACGCCTTTGGATCTACGCTGCAATAAAATTGCGGCCACTGGGTGGACTTCCCGTCGTTTTCCGCGTCTGGGTATGCAAATGAGCTTTTGCCGGCGATCCCCGAAATTACGATCTTCATTCGCAATCTCTTACGGCACCTTTAGTCATCTTTTTTTTTGCGTAACACTATACCAGCTTTTTGCTGCTCTAATATTAGACAGCCCATGTTAAGTATGGCCGTCGTTCCCACGTCGAATTTCTACGTTTTCCGACGTCTTTAATTTTTTTTGACGTAAGTCGTCCGGGAATAGGAATGTTCGTAAACGACACTACTCAAACAACGAATGACGTAACGACGTGATTTCGCGCAATGCACGGCGGGGAAATTTCTGAACGGAGCATGCTTCACGCCCCCTAATCTCGTATTTTGATTACGCGGCGAGAAATAGACTACGCCGCCGTAGCGTACGGGCAAAAATCTACCAGAATTCGGTGTAGAGCCTGGTAAAATACGGCAGCGTAGAGTATTTCAATTACGCAATGCAATATTAAGTGTATGTGAATCTGGCCCTATGTTTTTAATGGTCTAGAAAAAAAACGTTTTTTTTCAACCCGATCATTGCCTACACACGATCGTGAAAAAAAATGCTCTAGCAAAGCGCGGTGACATTCAACATGTACGACGGCCCTATAAAGGGGAAGTTCCATGCGGATGGCGCCACCCTTGGGGCTGCTTTTGCTGATTTTGTGTTAGTAAAAGACGATTCGCACTTTTCAGTCTGTTACAGCGTGATGAATGTGCTATCTACATTCTGAACGAGTGATCCCGTCTCATAACTTGCTTCTGAGCATGCGCGTTTTTTTCCAAAATAAGTGCATATTTTATTTTTTTGGGAATGATTTATAGCAGAAAGTAGGGCTGCACGATTCTGGGAAAAATGAGAATGGCGATTCTTTTGCTTAAAATGAAGATCACGATTCCCCCACGATTCTCAATTTTTTTAATTTTATTTGACTGTGGTAATATTCATTATATTACACTCCTCACAGGCTCACATCACATGCCCCCCTTTAATAGCCTGACTGCAGTGTCATCTGCAAGGTCTGGGGTAGCTGACTGTGGTAATATTGATAATATGGGTAGCTGACTCAGACTGTGTGGTAATATTTATAATATATTATAAGGGGGACACTAACAGTGGTTGTCGGTATTTTAGGTCCACTCCTCACTTGCCCCCCTTTAAAAGCCTGACAGTCAGACAGGCTATTAAAGGGGGGCATGTGAGCCTGTGAGCCGAGTGGGCTTAAAATACCGGCAACCACTGTCCATTATCATGAATATTACCACAGTCTGAGTCAGCTACCCATATTATCAATATTACCACAGTCAGCTACCCCAGACTCCAGGTAGCAGACTGTGGTAATATTCATAATAAGGGACAGGGGTTGCCGGTATTTTAAGTCCACTCCTCGGCTCACAGGCTCACATGCCCCCCTTTAATAGAATTACTGCAAGGTCTGGGCCTGGCTGGGGTAGCTGACTCACTGTGGTCACTGGTGTTCATGATATATTATGTACATTCTACACACTGCTTAACGCAAGGAAGCTCACTCAACTCACTGTGTTTTGGAGACTGTAGTGGCGGGTGACACCTGCTGTACACACACACCATACATACAGACACACGGGTTGGTTACCTTCAGCTGCCTCCTGGTCATGTCAGTGGGCTGTTTGGCATTGGAGGGATAGGCGATACACCTCATAATGAAGACAGAGCTGTAGCCAGCTCCTTCTCTCCCGTTCCTCCCTCTGAGCCCCCTTCAGCTCCTCTCTGCCCTCACTATTGATGGAGGGACTGGCTGGTCTGGTGAGGGGGGTGTCTCTGGAGTCCCGGAAGGTTGCATGTAGTGTGCGGTGCCCCGCCCCGCTCTTCCTCCGCCATTTTGTAATGTTTTCCCACTGGCTGAGAAGCGTGGTGGTACCGCCCACGCCCAGGCATCACGCTGCGTCTGATAACGGACATCAGTTCCGGTTGCTGACGTCAGTTCCTTTATCTGCCATTTGCGTTCCACGCTGGTTACGTGGAACCGGCGGCGACACAAGAATTGCAGGTCATCCCGCGGGGAGATTGCGAGCGGGGAGAATCGAGATCGTGATTCTCTCCACGATTAATCGTGCAGCTCTAGCAGAGAGTAAAGAATATTGTTTTTCAAAACTGCTGCTTTTTTGCTAATAGCGAAAACATTTAAAATAGACGCAGAGGTGATCAAGTACCACTAAAAGAAAGCTCTATTTGTGGGGAAAAAAAGGACATCAATTTTATTTTGGTACAGTGTCACATGACCGCGCAATTGTCAGTTACAACGCAGCACCGTAATCCAAAAACATGTCCTGGTCAAGAAGTGGGTAAAACGTTCCCTGAGGTTAAGTGGTTAGGAAACAGAAAATGATAATTAAAGTGGAACCCCAGCAAGAATACCACCACACCCCCCCACCTTTCCTAAAGACCCTCAGGCCCTGTACACACGAGGAGACATGTCCAATGAAACTGGTCCGCGGACCGTTTTCATCGGACATGTCTCCAGGGATATTTTGGTCTGATGTGTGTACACACCTCCACTTCCACGCATGCGTCGAATCAATTCGACGCATGCACGGGATTTTGGTCCGATGGTTGGGCGTACTAACCATTGGACATGTCTGACGGACAGGTTTCCAGCGGACAAGTTTCTAAGCATGCTTAGAAACTTTTGTCCTCTGGAAACCTGTCCGCTAGGCTGTACAGTCGATCGAACATGTCCGCTGAAACTGGTCTGCGGACCAGTTTCAGCAGACATGTCTCCTCGAGTGTACGCGGCCTTAGATATTTTTTTTCAAACCTTTACATATTTCTGCTCCTTTAATATTTAGCCCAGTTCCTATTCTTCTTCCTTGATAGTGGAAGTGAGGGGTCAATTCTCCATAAACGTACGGTGGTCAGTGGGGCTTAATAGAGCCAAGGTACCTGTCATATACACTCGCCAAGAGTGATGAATATGCCTGCCCTATCCATCCCCTTCCTCCATTCTTATACACTGTACTATAGCTTCTATGAATGAAAAACAATCTATGAATAGAAAATGACTGAATGAATAGTATAGCTCAAACATCACTAAATGGCAAACTGCGGTCCGGATCTGGACCAAGTCAATGTCCTATCCGGACCGCCGCAGTTGTGTAATTTAGGAGCTGGTCCTTCCTTGCAGTTGCCCCTAGCACTGTTATCCTTGCAGAGCGGACATCACTAGGCAGCACAGCCGGATGGATAGTGGGAGCTGATCCTACATCCTAGCAACCAATCAGTTAACTGGGAAAGTTCCCGCCCTCTGTCCATTTTTGTTGCTGCCTTTCTGATGTCAGCTCAAGACCTCCCGTGCCTCCCGCCCTCCACCCGGTGTAAGTCAGGACTGGGAAGAGGGCTCTTTTACTGCTATGAAGGACAAAAGAATTTGGGGTCTAGAAATTGTAATGTGATGGAGGAGGGGGTGATCTAAAAGGGGGGCAAGGACAGGTATGTGAGGGGAGTTCTATTCTACAAAGGGGTGAGGACAAGAATGTGAAGGGGGTAGGGAACTGCAGTGTGAAGGAGGGGTGCCATAAAGGGGGAGAGGACAGAAATCTCAAGGGGGTGCTATAAAGGGGGAGAGGACAATAATGTGAAGGTGGGCTGAGGAATGTAATGTGAAAAGGGTGTTCTATAAAGGGGGTGAGGACAGGAATGTGAAGGTGGGTGAAATGAAGGGGTCTGGGAACTGCAATTTGAAGTAGGGGGTGATATAATGGAGTGCGAGGACAAGAATGTGAAGGGGTACTGAGCACTGTAATGTAAAGGGAGGGATGATGTGCAGGGGGGACTGAGAACACTGGTGTAATAAAAGGATTATGATGTAAAGGATCTGAGGCTAGGTTTACTTTACTGCGCTCTGCGTGTAGGTGGCCCATTTATTTCAGTGGGCTGCCTTAAATGCAGAAACACAGAGAAAGAAGTCAATGACCCTTTTTTAAACTGTGCCGTATTAAGCTGAATAGAACTGTGGTACCTTGTGGTTTGACGCTCACAAAAATGTGCTGTTTGCCAATGCACAGAGGTGCCATTAAGAATCAAACATGTGAGTCAGATCTCTGCTGGACCTTCGTGAATTTTAATTCATTACCCCTGGTATAGCTTCTATGAATGATGAGGTAGGCTGAAAGGGCAGGCATAGTCGGAACTCTTAATGAGTGAATATGACAGGTCCCTAAGCTCTACTAGCCCTTGCTGCACCAGTAGATGACAGCATTAGGTGTGAATCTGAGCAGGAAGATTTCAACTAATGCAGGAGCCAACAGCACAAGGGACACATCGGATTAATAGTAAGTAATCTCCCTTGTTCTGATTTTGTACCTATTTATTTTATTATTTTTACTAAACTTAGGCTTTAAACTTTTTAAACCAAAAGCAAATTCCTTGTATGCCTGTATAATCATGGCTATATAAATGAGTAAAATAAATGAATACGTTTTTAGTAATACCTCGCATTTCTCCACCACTGGTTGCTGGCCACACTCGGAGCTGTTCCCAGCCACGATTCCTGCTCGCAGGCTCTCGCTGTCACCGGTCCCTTCCTCCATGGAGTAGGTTTTGGAGCGGTTGCTGAGGCGATGTGAAGTGCCACTTTTCTGGAGCAGACTAAGCTGCTTGCGCAGGACACGGTTTTCCTCCTCCACTTCCCGTACACGCACCTCCAGGCTCTCTCGCTGACCGGAGGAGGAATAACGAGGACTGTGAGGCTGGGTGTCCAGCGGAGACAGGGAGACGGCCTTCCCATCTGCAAATAATGGACAGAAGATATCAGGAAGGGAAAGCAAATGGAGACATTGCAGAAAGAACAGGAACAAAATTCAGACTTCACTGGCTGTAGGCCGATTCCAGGTCAATGAAAACATTGAAGCCATAGACAGACAAAAAGAGTTATAATTTCAAAATAAGGTCAAGGTCTCATTATACGTTCTCCTGAAAACTAGTAGGGAAGTGAGCGCCTCTCAGCACTCAAACCTCGGACTGTCATGGATATATATGTACGGCCCACCCTCCATGTGTGTTACGTGGTTGCAAGAGGTTAAAGCGGAACTTCAAAATGGGAGTCTGCCTCCTCCTGGATCCCTGGACCGTTAAAAAAACTATTATTAAAAGCCAGCAGCTACAGTATTTGTAGCTGCTGACTTTAAAAAATTTTATTTCTAGGCTGAAAAACCGCTTTAGGTTCAGTGCATCACGGATCTGGTGGACAGATTACTGGGAGGGGCTTGGAAAGATCCCGCTGTCATAGTGCACGTTGGCACCAATGACAAAGTCAGAGGCAGATGAAGTGTCCTAAAGAACGATTTTGGGGATCTACCTCTTTACTGTAAGAGCGGTAAGGATGTGGAATTCTCTTCCACAGGTGGTGGTCTCAGTAGGGAGCATCGATAGTTTAAAAAAAACTATTAGATAAGCACCTAAACGACCACAACTTACAAGGATATACAAGGTAATACTGACATATAATCACACACATATGTTGGACTTGATGGACTTTTCTTTTTTTCAACCTAACCTACTATGTAACTAAGACCATTATAGATATTTCCTATGGTACATGCATGGATATCTTAGTTAGGCCAAACTCCTTAGAAAAGCATGCGTACTCTGCTCAGCCTGCAACATCATCAAGGGCAGCCCGTTACCTTGAACATTTTGTCAATAAGCAGCACCATTGGCAACAAGCCTGACTTTAAGGGGTGACAGAAATTCAAATGTGTCCCTTTGTACTAATATTTTCAGAGAAAAGTCAATACATTTCCGCAAAATTTGAGGATTTTGGCAAAATGCATTGAAGTCAGAGAAGGTGAAATGAACTCTGGGCAGATAAAAAAGGCACAAAGTAATGAAGCTCAGTACTTGTTAGAACATTTATAAATGTGTGTGTATTCTTATAACGGCTTCAATACAGGGCACTTTTACCCCCTTTCTGCCCAGGCCAACTTTCAGCTTTCAGTGCTGTCACACTTTGAATGACATTTGTGCGGTCATGCAACGCTGTACCCAAATTACATTTTTAAAATTTTTCACATAAATAGAGTTTTCTTTTGGTGGTATTTAATCATCGTTGTTTTTTTTTATTTTTTTGGAAACAAAAACTAAATAAGACCGACATTTTTGATAAAAAAAGTTTTTCTTCTGTCAGAAAATTATGTATTTTTTTTTCCTTTACTCATGGGCTGCACTGATGGGCACTGATGAGGCGGCACTGATAGGCACTGATGAGGTGGCACTAATATGCAGTACTGATGGGCACTGATAGGCAGCATTGATAAGCACTGATAGGTGGCACTAATGGGCACTGATAGACAGTGCTTATGGGCAATGATAGGCGGCACTGATGGGCACCGAAATCAGCACTGACTTGACTCTCTGATGGGCACAAATCGGCATTACTGATAGACACTGACTGGCATCATTGCTGAGCACTGTTAATGATGATCAGTGTACTGATTATGTGTACAGGTCTCCCCTGTGAGGAAATACCGATGATCATCTCTCTTCTCCTCACACACTGTCATTGTGAGATGAGGAGAGCCAACTTCCTTCTTTACATGTGATCAGCTGTGATTGGACATGGGTAAGAAAGAGACGCATCATTGGCCCTTTACCGAGATCGAGTGCCCCCGCAGGTAAAGACTGGGGCAACGTCGTCCCAGAACAAGAAAGCATCCCACCCCCCATCATTTGTCTATATGGCGGAAGGGAGCTGGTTAATTGCAAACTGGGTAAGTATCTGAATATGATTTGGTATAACTGCACAGCAGAGCCCAGGCTTGAAGAGGGAGAAACAGCAAAACGAAACAAGAAAATAATGTCCTGCAGTGCAAGTAGCATGCTGGCAAGAGGGGAAAGTAAGCAGTATGAAAAAAACATGAACTGATCAGTCTGCTGCTTTGCTTTTCATTGTCCAAAGTACTGCAGAGGAAGATCGGAGCAGCGCCTATATTGGGCGGGGCTGTGCTGTGGGGCAGACCTATGTAAATCTCAGGACTAGTTGGACAGAAATACAAATCCTTTGGCAGGTAAAACCGTTTCTAAACAAGCATTTCAACAGTGGATCTAGTTGTTCAGAGTGCAGCTTTAAGGAGCTTTGTGGTGATTTGAAAGAGTGTAGTGGGCTTTAAATGGCTTCTGAGGATTATGTAAGCTCCTTTCAACTATCTTGGACTTGTTCTTGTGTCAAAAAAATGGTCCCTCATTATCATATTTTTTTTCTTTTTCTTATAAATAATTAAGCAACGGAATAAAGAACGAAAAAGCAGAATAAAAAATAATAATTAAAGTGACAGTGCACAAATGACATTAATTAATTAATATACAAAAAAGGAAAACACACAATTATAAAGGACAGTAAAATAAACCTAACTACTCAAAATAACCCCCCTCCCCCCCAAAAAAAAAAAATCCTGCTTGTGTGATTGGCTCACGGATTTTTCCACAAGTCTACACTAAGATACAAGTCAGATTTTAGGTATCCCTTGCAACAAAAAAATTGTTTTGGTGAGATACTCCTAATAGAAACGCATATAAAAGGGATGCAGGCATGGGCGTCCGCTGAACTTTTTCCAGGGGGGGGGCATAATTTTTTATGGTCACCTATGCTCTGCTTATTTGACAATGTCATGAAGGGGAGGGGAGGGGCTTAGTCATTATCCCATAAAGCGCAGGCATGTGCCCATGATATGCAGCCTCACTGTGCTGATCAAATGTACAATACAGAAGATGTACAGTATATGTATATAGAAGGGGTGGATAGTATTGGTATATGGAGGAAGGAAGGTGGGTATATACAGCTCTATATACAGGACATATGATGTATATCTGCAGTCAGTGATGATGGAGGAATACAGGAAGGAAGATGGGGGTATATAGCTGTATACAGGACAGGACAGATGATATGATCTTTCACTGACCATACCTGTATGCACTCAGCTGCCCCCCTCATCTGTATATATGTCAGCCCCCCCCCCCCTGTACACAAACAGCCTCCTCCCTTCACTTGTACTCACAGACCCCACTTGTAAGGTCACGGTGGTCTTCCTTCTCCCAAGTCCTGTTTTCACATGTCCATTTGAAAATACATTACAGGCATTAAAGCAAACACGAGGGTGCACATACAGGAAGCGGCCAGAGGTGGCAGTAAAGAGCTCTGTAAGCTCTGTGACTGATCTTGCAACAGCTGTGGAGGCGACTGCACAAACACAGAGAGAGTCAGCACAGCTACAGATGCGAGCATGGCAGACCCTTGCCGATTTCAGGGGAGGTCACTCGCCCCCCCTTAACCCTATGAGCGGACGCCCATGGATGCAGGCCCAGCAGCTTTCCTCATTAGTGCCCTGCAGCTGACTGATAATTATGAAACCATCCCCGACTCACTTTCCCACATAGACACAGACAAATACACAGGGATTTCTTCAGAATAACAAAATGTAGGAATCTGCCAATGGCTCCCATTGCTATCAATCTGTCCAGTGAGGAGGGAGAGAGCAAACGGAATGGCTGCTCTCGTGCACAATGCTGGATCAAGATCGGCAAGTATGACAGAACCTTTTTTGGGCACACATGGACCAGGTAGGTGACTTTAATAGCTCTTTTCTCTAATCAATGCCTAAACAAGCAAAGGTCAACATCCCGCTGCATCCTTTGAGAACATACTTTGTGATTTTTCCACTCAATATCTCAAATTTACTCTATTTTGTCTGCTCTCTCGCACCCAGATCTTCTCCTATACATTGCTACACGGGGGAAGGAATTAGATACTCAATTGGAATCTGACAACTGGGAGAAGGCATTCATCCTTTCACCTAAACTCTATTGCCAGCACAGCTCAGGAAAATAATTTCAAAATTCTTACTCAATAGTGTAGAAGAACAGATACCTTTTTAGAGTAGATTCCCAGAATCTTTTAATTGGGGCGCGTTCAGCCCAGTCATGGGTCATATGTCATCCTGGGTTATGGCTTCTCCAACATACAGTATATCATGGAGGGATGAATAGATCCCTCCATGATATACTGTATGTTGGAGAAGCCAAAACCCAGGATGACATATGACCCATGACTGGGCTGAACGCGCCCCAATTAAAAGATTCTGGGAATCTACTCTAAAAATGTATCTTAACATAACATGGAAACCATACCAAACACTCCACAAATAACTCTGCTATCTATGCTCCCCTCATTGGTGATTCACCAAGGTACCTAACCTAATGGAATAGGTGTTGGAATTAGATTCTATAATGGACTTAGAGCACCTCTTAGCAGAAGAACGTGATAGGCTGGACTGGCACACAACTATGTGGGCCCCCTGGGTGATATTTTGTAACTCATCAGAATTTCAAGTTGTGGCATCCTCTTGAATATATTTTTTTAACTGTTTTCGGCCATGGTGGAGGGTGGGGGAAATTCTTCATTCCCCTTCTATCCCCTGTGTTCTCCATTTTTCTCCCACCCTAGCCTATGCTCTCACCCTTCCTTATTGTAGATGCCATGTACCCTGATCTAATTCTTTCATATTTTCTGCCTTTGACCCTTATTTGTTATGCCGCGTACACACGAACGTTTTTCGGCATGAAAAAAAACAGTTTTCAGCAAGTAGAAAAAGCTAAGTTTTTCCAACTTCATCATTAAAAACGATGTTGCCCACACACCATCGTTTTTAAAAAATGATGAGCAAAGCACGGTGACGTACAACACGTACGACGGCACTCTAAAGGGGAAGTTCCATTCAAGCTCCCGTCTCCTAACTTGCTTCTGAGCATGCGTGGGTTTAAAACATTGTTTTTAACGTCGTTTTAGCCCACACACGATAATTTTTTACAACCCGAAAAACAACATTTTTAAAAACAACGTTAAAAAATGCAGCATGCTCGAATTTTTTTTTTGTCGTTTTTTCAGAAGATGAAAAATGATGTGAAGCCCACACACGATCATTTTAAATTATATTTTTAAAAACGTCGTTTTTTTTCATGCCGAAAAACGATCGTGTGTACACGCAATTACTCCCTTTTATTGGACAAAATCACGTTAGAACACTGGTCAGTTATAGCTGTGATAAATCACTCATGGACCTATTGCGATATACTGTATACAAATTTTATATGTAAAGGGTATACACCCTAGACAGTGACAGTGTTTGTATCTCTGTGTACCTCCCATAATAATTTATTTCCGTAAACCAAGTTTGTAAAAATGTCCAATGTTTGCCACAATGTGATTCTGAAGCTTTGTACTGTTTGCCTTATTGTACTAATTGGAAAAACAATAAAACAAGACTGAACTTTATTGGGCTGTTTCAATACATTCTTATTCCTATCACTATGATGGGCTGCTTCACTGACCAATAGGAATGGATAGGATTTTGAATGCTCAATAGAGCTAAAAGGACATGATATTTCATCCCCTATATTAAAGGGTCACTAAAGGAAAAAAATTTTTTTGCTGAAATGACTGTTTACAGGGTATAGAGACATAAAAGTTAACTGATTCCTTTTCAAAATGATTAAAAATAGATAAAAATCAATCATATAATGTGCCTGCAGGTTAGTTTAACTTTTGAACTGGCTTAATGTTACTGCAAAGTAGAAATAGACACACAGAACAAAAACAAACAAATCCAGGGCAGTGTTTTGTTTTTTTAAATGAATCTGATTGGTTCTGGGAAGTTTTAGACACACAGTAATGACAGCTTAAACCATCGTGAGAAAGCTCCCAGTATGGTGGTTATAAGGAAACAGACAAGCAGGAAGTGTGGAGAACAGAGCAGGATTACAGCAACTTCAAAGCAAAAACTAACAATAAGGACATGAAACCAGTACTGCAGTAAGGTAAAGGAAGCTATTTAGCGAAAAAAAAATTTTCCTTTAGTGATCCTTTAAGGAGATTAAGGTGGCGAAAAGGGGGAGTGTATGTATGTCACAGTGATCATCAGGTGGACACCACTCTTCTTTGTAGAGAGTAAAGCTGCAAAACTACCAAAGAGTGCTGGAATTTTGCCCAACAAGAACAATTGCCTTTACAAGCCCAATTACTTTTACAGGGCTCTTTAGGACCGGCATCACACTTTTGTTGTGCGAATTTCAGCTCTCTTATCTCTGCAGATAGATAAGGGAAGTGTTCAGCAGATTAGCAAAGTTTTAGCTGCAAATTTGGAGACCTGGGAGAAGTTACAGGGGAGAGGAGAGTGGGGGAGAAGTGTATTGAGCTGAATGAGAGAAATTCCTGAAGAGAAATGAACACATCAGCGAATCAGCTGCGTACCCATAGAAGATAATGAGACTGAATTCGCACCTGAGCCGCACCGCAAGGCATAAAATCAGCACGCGTTTTTTCTGCAATGCGCAGTGCGAATGCATCGCACATATGTGAACCAGCCTCATTGAAAACAATGTATTTAGAAATGTTCTGCATATTAGATGCGGTTTAAGCCGTAACCAATTCGCATAGGTGTGAATCCGGCCTAAATGTGTTGTCTACCCCTCAACCTCGCAACTGGAGCCAGCAGTCATATCCAGGCTCTCCTACTTCTCTAAAGGAGCTCGGAAAAGTGGAAAACAGCTATAATATTGAGAGCAGGAGCAGTTTAAGGAACATCCATTACCCAATGCCCCTGCAATTAATGAACCTGGAGGGAATATGGATTACTTCACTTCCAGGTTCACAGCTGTCGTTCCGCTGCTACTGTAGCAATATGTGCTTGATTAGCTGCTGTGGAGGACAGGAGAGACATTGGGGGCCCGAAGTCTCCATTAAGAGAACCTGTCACCTACCTATGCTATCACATACGGGGCTTGTTAGTCCCCTTGTGATAGGCAATACTTTTATTTAAAGAAAAAAAAATTGAAAAGGGTTCCAAAAAATAAGTGATGACAAAAATAATAAAACAAAAAATTAAAAGCACTCCTGTCACACCCCCCACATGCAAATGTAAAGCATAGGGGCAAGCACGTATATATAAACATTATGGGCCTGTCACTTTAAGCCGGCGTTTTTGTTTTCTATAACCAGAAAACAAGAAACGCCGGGTTGGAGTTCCGATGCGATCGGCGCAATTGAATTTCGCCATTGCATCGTTACTTCAACTTAAAAATGGCGCCGATTTACGCTCAAAAAATATGTTAATGAGCGGGAATCGGCAATTCACAATCTTTTTTGGGCGCGACGCAGTGACTTTACGACGTTTCCGGAAGCGATACGCGGCGTATAGATAAAGCAGCCCCCTAGTGGAGTATCCTATGTTAAGTATAGGCGTCGTCATCGCGTCGGAAAAAAAACAAATCGCGTCGCTTGCGTAAAACATTCATGAATGGGGATGTGACGTCATTGACGTTCACTGACAGAATTTGGAGCATGCGCACTGGGATGCATTGACACTCGACGCATGCGCAGTACGTTCGCCGCGGGATCGCGCTTAGTTTGAATACTACACGCCCCGTACCCGCCCAATTTGAATTCCGCCGGCTCATTTGCGATGCGCTGCCGCAACTTTAGGAGCAAGTGCTTCATGAATAACAGCACTTGCTCCTAAAATTTCGGCAGAGTAACGTAAATGAGAAGCGTTACTCCAGAGCAAAGATGCTCTGATCTACCTGAATTTGGCCCTATCTGTGCCACATATGTGAGGTTATCACTACAAATGTTAAAATGAGAGCAATAATTCTCAGGCCATAATTTATGGTTAACGCTAAACTGATAACCTGTACAGGCTTTTAATACAGCGCCTATTGAGAGTTTTGGTTATACATTTCCCCCCCCAAATAACTGGGGCATACTATTGTGCTTACTTGCACAAAAAAATTATTTTAGTGTACATTTTCCTGAAAACATGCATTTTATAAACCGCTGCGTAATAATTGTGAGACATAAAAAAGTTGCGGGTACCACTATTTTAGTCTCCAGTGTCTCTGTTTTCAGAAAATATATAATTGTTTGGGGATATTATATACATTTTCAGAAAAATATGCACATTTTAACATGTAGAAAAGTGGTTAAGCAATGCTTTTTTGGCGGCTGGACTTCTAATTAATGTACATTTTTCACCAGCCATTGTACAAAAATGTAATTCTGACCCGAGTTCATCTTCAACAGCCTTACTTCGAATCCTTTTCTCTGAAAAGCTTTATAATGATAATCTCATAATTCACTGCATGTACACAAGCAAGTGAAAAAGCAAACATATTCCACAAGATATACGGTGCTGAGATCATAAAATGTTACTATCTGCATAGATATACCGGCACCTTGCTTTTTAAGTATGATTAATGGTTGATGTTATGTATATATCAACACAATTGCCAGCAAGCATATTTTTTTATGCTCCTCTTATTCAAAGTCAGCTCTTTCTAAAAAGAAAAAGGCAAAGAAAACCACTCAAAGTGTGAGAGGGTAAATAAAAGGAGAACAATAAATCCCTCATCACTTGTAACTTCGTCTTCTTGGCTTTTTTTGTAGTGCATGGAGAAAAGCGACTCGTTTGAACCCTGGGGAAATCGCCAGGTCCGTTAATTAAGGCCACTAGCGAATTGGTAATTAAAGCTGTACAACTGAAAAAGCCTTTGCTCTTTTAATTTGGCTGTTTGCTGCTTAACTGATCTGTTAATTAAGAGCAAGGGACGTAAGCCGCTCATTTAATGCCTCCAATGTGTCTGAATTCTTATAAAAGATTTAAAACAAAGGCTGGGGAAGCAAATGCATTGTGGGAAGTGTTAACAGGCAAGCAGGAGCTTTACCGCTGGTTGCTCAGTTTCTTTGGTCATTATGTGCCTGAATACAATATGTAATACATTTCTGATTTGGCTGTAGTTGGTTAAGCACACCACTCCTGCCGATTGGAGGAGGATATGCTTTGAAATGTTACTTTGCTTGGATTATAAAGAAAAATGCAGAATAATTCCTCTTTAACCACTTCCATACCAGGCACTTACGCACCTTCCCGCCCAAGCCAATTTTCAGCTTTCAGCACTGTCGCACTTTGAATGACAATTGCGCGGTCATGCTACACTGTACCCAAACAAAATTGGCGTCCTTTTTTCCCCACAAATAGAGCTTTCTTTTGGTGGTATTTGATCACCTCTGCAGTTTTTATTTTTTGCGCAACAACTAATAAAAGACTGAAAATTTAGAAAAAAAAATACATTTTTATTTTTTTCTGTTAACTTTTTTGTAAAAAAGTATTGTGACGGTAGTAGAACATATCTCCGTCAAGCCTTCCCTTCTTCTCCCATAAAAGAAATCGCCTAATATTCCCCGACTGGGAATATCCCTGGAATCACCGAATAATCCACACATGAGCCAAGGCTTAATGCTGGATGTAACAGGACACACTTTATTGAAAGTACACAGCACACTTTTATACAGGATTTGGAACATCCCGCCCCCAACAACCGCTTTCTTATTGGTCCATTGTAAAGTATGCAGTCTTCACTCTGGTCCTCTAAAAACCATGCAAATGAGGACTTGAAAATGTCTCCGCAGAGATTGGTCCCAAAGCTTGAATAGGTGTGGCCAGAAGCCTGAATATGTGTGTTCAGACAAAAGCCCCAGGGGGTCAATCAATGTACACAATAGCCAGCCACAGAACAATGGAGCCATCTGGAGAATTGAGACAGGGCAGAAGTCATTTACACCTGATAATAGAAAGGCTTTAAATAGGGTTATCACACAATGGACAATAAGTATCACTTATGAGTCTGTTGACCTGGCTGGGGTTTAGAATAAAATCTGTAATACATGAATTAGGATTTCATGTAGAAACACTTCAGTATTTCATGGTCCATGACATTACTCCCCCTGGGAAATAGTTCAACATCCGCAGTGGGACCCAAACGGGTCACTCGAGGATGTTGGGCAAGTAGTCTTAAGGTTCCAGGACTGTCTGCCAGGATAACTCATCCGCCTTCCTGCTTTGAGGCCCTGGCCCATAATCGGATGGCAAGAGGCTCGCATTCAGTCCTCTCCAAAAGCCCCTGTCCCGGCTAGGACTGTCACACATCTCCCCTTTTGGCAGGGGACTAACCCAGTAGGAGACACCAGATGGGTTGTCTCTGAATTTAGTCAGTAGTTCCAGTCCCCCAATGCCGGTATCCATACAGTACCCCAAATCACTTGCTCCAAACCGAGCATTACTCACCCCGCCATCCTCTGCCTCTCTCAGGGAACACGTCTGCCGCTGGGGAGAGGCCTGGACTAGCCCTTCTCCCTGGAGTCCTTTCAGCCGCTGGAGAGATGACAGGGTGGCTGGGCTCAGTCCATCATGCTGTTGGGGATCTGGGCCAACTGGCCACCATTTATGGGGTATACCAGTGGAGACTGAAGTCCCATCCACTGGTGTGCGGTGAAAATCCCCCAGTGCTTGCAAAGCAAAGCCGACATCCTCCTCTTTCAGTCCTGTACCATTTTCTGGGGTTGTGCCAGTGGGGACTGAAGTCCCATCCACTACCCCAGGAACCCTTTCTTCTGTTAGGTGAAAGCAGAGGCCCGGGGCACTCTGCTCTGTTGCCAGCTCTTCCGCTGGGTTGCTGTGAGTGGAGACCACAGTCCCATCCACCGATATCCACTCAAGCTGTAGTGGGGTGCAGCCGCCAGTAGCATCCTGTCCTGCTGCCAGTGATTCAGCTGGGAGTAAGAGCTTTACCACCTCAGCTGGTTGCTGGGGAGGGGGGCCAACCGCCCCGGCTCCCTGGAACTCCACAGTTGGTCCCGGTGCTGGGCAGAGATGGCTGGCAATCTGCCCTGTTGCCAGCACTTCTGCTGGGGATGCATAATCCATAACATCCTCTGAACAGTCCATACATTCTGTAATCTGTGGCTGGGGAGTGATCGCCATCTTCTCACCCTGAGCCTCCAAAACTGCCACAGGGGTGGGGCAGAGGTCTTGAACCCTCTGTCCGGTGACCAGCGCTTCAGCTGGGAAAGTTCTGTGTAACTCCACAAATACTGCTCTTGGGGCTGGGCAGAGCACAGTGAAGTGTGGCCCTGATACCAGCTCTTCTGCTGGAGGCCCATCAGGTTGTTCTTCCTCAGCAGAGAAGTCTATCAGATCCCCTGTCTCTGCAACTGGTGTCTGGGGATAGAGGTTCACCATCTCCTGTCTTTCATTTGGTGCTGCTTCTTTAGGCGTTGTCACCGATCGTCGTATTTCTGCAATTCTCAGCTCATGTTGCCGCTCTCGTTCTTTCTCATCAAAAGCTTTAAAAGCTCTAAACGGAATCTTCCTTGTGTCTGCTGTGCTGTACTCATTGTTTGGAGAATGTGCGGCTGCTTGTTGGACTGCTGCCAGTTTTAACTGTAGTTCTGCGTTTCTTATTTGTTTAGCCTCCTCCGCTACCAGGGTCATCACTTTCAGCACCACATCCGCCGTTGGGTTCGGACCGAACCATGCTAATTTCTCTCTTATTAGCTTGTTAGCTGGTGATTCCTCCTCCTGAATCACTGGTGTCCCCATCTTCTGTACTGCAGGCCTTGCTGCAACCGAGTTCTCCTGGTCTAGCTCCATTTATTCTGCTATGATGACACGCTCGGTTTTGCTGCTAGCAATCCTTCCACAAGCTTCCAGTAGTCCTTTCCGTGTATTTCTTTTAAGCAGGGTGTATCAGTCTTCCATTCACTGTTCCCAGTGTCTGCTTGGAATCCTCGTGTAAAGGAAAGTAGAAGGGAAAATCCCACTGCTGCCACCAGTGTGACGGTAGTAGAACATATCTCCGTCAAGCCTTCCCTTCTTCTCCCATAAAAGAAATCGCCCAATATTCCCCGACTGGGAATATCCCTGGAATCACCGAATAATCCACACATGAGCCAAGGCTTAATGCTGGATGTAACAGGACACACTTTATTGAAAGTACACAGCACACTTTTATACAGGATTTGGAACATCCCGCCCCCAACAACCGCTTTCTTATTGGTCCATTGTAAAGTATGCAGTCTTCACTCTGGTCCTCTAAAAACCATGCAAATGAGGACTTGAAAATGTCTCCGCAGAGATTGGTCCCAAAGCTTGAATAGGTGTGGGCAGAAGCCTGAATATGTGTGTTCAGACAAAAGCCCCAGGGGGTCAATCAATGTACACAATAGCCAGCCACAGAACAATGGAGCCGTCTGGAGAATTGAGACAGGGCAGAAGTCATTTACACCTGATAATAGAAAGGCTTTAAATAGGGTTATCACACAATGGACAATAAGTATCACTTATGAGTCTGTTGACCTGGCTGGGGTTTAGAATAAAATCTGTAATACATGAATTAGGATTTCATGTAGAAACACTTCAGTATTTCATGGTCCATGACAAGTATGTTTTCTCTTTCAATTACGGGCACTTATATGGCGGCACTGATGGGCACTGATGAGGTAGTACTGATGGGCACCGATGAGGTGGCACTAATGGGCACTGATAGGCGGCGCTGGTATGCGGCACTGATGGGCACTAATAGGTGGCACTGATGGGCACTCATAGGTGGCACTGATGGGCACTCATAGGTGGCACTAATGGGCACTCATAGGTGGCACTAATGGGCACTCATAGGCGGCACTGATGGGCAGCACTGGGAACTCATAGGCGGCACAGAATGGCACTCATGGGTGGCACTTATGGGTAGCACTGATGGGTACTTATGGGTGGCACAGATGGGCACTGATAGGTGGGCACTGGGCATGGATTGGCACGGAGGGGTGGCACTGAAGGACACTGTGGGGTGGCACTGATGGACTTTGAGGGGTGGCACTGATGTATATGTTGCCAGTCAGTGCCCATGTGTGGGCACTGACTGGCATCTTTCTTTTTTTTTACCTGTATTTTTTTTTTTTTAAATACTGTTTTTTATTTATTATTTACGTTTTTTTTTTTATTTATTTTTCCCTGCCAGTGTGGGCATCCCTGGTGGTCTAGTGTCTAATTCGAGGGGGGGCTGTGCTGATAAACAATCAGCGTGAACCCCCCCTGTCAGGAGAGCCGCCGATCGGCTCTCCTGTACTCGCGTCTGTCAGACGCGAGTGAGGAAGAGCCGTCGGCGGCTCTTCCTGTTAACATCGTGACACGGCTGATCACGTGGTAGCGAGCCTCCGTCGGAGACTCGTTACCGAGATCGGTGATGCAGGGTGTCAGACTGACACCCCACATTAGCGATCGCCGCGCTGCGCGCCCCCACGGGCGCGCGCGGCATGAAATCGTGCAGGATGTTTGAGAACGTCTAGTCATGATTTCATAACCACTTCCCGGCCGTAAATCTGCTATTGGCCGGGCGGGAAGTGGTTAAAGGAGTTGTAAAGGAAAAAATGTTTTTTTGCTGAAATGACTGTTTACAGGGTATAGAGACATAATAGTTAACTGATTCCTTTTAAAAATGATTAAAAATAGATACAAATCAGTCATATAATGTACCTGCAGTTTCAGTTTAGTTTTTGCATGCTTTTTCATGCTTCTGTGATGTACAGAGACACAGAGCCAATAGAGGGCAGTGATGGTTTGTAAAACGAAAGTGATTGGTTCTGAGGGGTTTTAGACACACTGTAATCACACCTCCTTGATTAGTGACCACAGAGAAAAAGCTCCCATTACTTTTTTTCATCAGGAAACAGACAACCAGGAAGTGTCCAGAACAGAGAAGGATTACAGCAACATCATAGCAAAAACGAACAATGAGGACATGAAAACCGGACTGCAGTAAGGTAAAGGAAGCTATTTAGCTAAACAAAAAAATCCTTTAGTGACCCTTTAAGGTCAGTTCTTCCAAAACAGCTATTTTTTATAGTTTGGTGGATTCTAGAAAGGTAAACCATCTGACATTATCATCTATCTTTTTGGTTCTCTATTGAATAGATCTCTGAGCTAAATTTTCAAGCCTGCACACCTATTGTAAACATTCTGAGTGGTTCCCACCACCACTGTACTGAGTTCCAGGGTCTGCTCCTCTGTTTACATTATGCACTATCCCTATGCTGAGTTTCAGAGTCTGCACACCTGTTGTCCCCAATATGAGGGGTTCCTACCATCCTTAGGCCCCTTTCACACGTCAGTTTTTTTATGAGGACCTGAACGGACCCTCTGTGCAGCTCTATGGAGCAACGGATGTCAGCATTGACATGTCCGCTGACATCCGATCGGCCATAGAGGACATGTTCATCCCTGCACAGTGAGGAAAGATGGACCTGTCATCCGCCGGCTCAGAAGGGATCACCAGAGCGATCCCTGCTGAGCAAGCGATGTCCGTACATGGACAGCCCTGTGTGAAAGGGGCCTTATGCTGAATTCACAGGTCTGCACACCTTTTGTTTCCATTATGGTGGCTCCCAACATCCCTGCACTTAGTTACCAGGTCTGCACACATGCTACCCCCATTATCAGGGGTTCCTACCATCCCTATTCTGAGTTCCAAGGTCTTCTCAACTGCTGTTCCCATTACGAGGGCTCCCAGCATCCCTGCACTGGGTTCTCAGGTCTGTATACCTGCTGCCCCCATTATTAGAGGCTCCTACCATCCTTATGCTGAGTTCCCAGGTCTGCACACCTTCTGTTCCCATTATGAGGGCTCCCAGCATACCTGCACTGAGTTTCTAGGTCTGCACATTTGCTGTGACAAATATGAGAGTTTTAAACCATCTCTGCTCTGAGTTTCCAGGAGTGTACACCTGCTGTGGCCATTATACAGGGTTCCCACAATCCCTTTGCTGGGTTCCCAGGTCTGTAAACCTGCTGTGCAAATGATAAGATAATGATAAGAATTGTGATAAGTAGGGTTGTCTCGATGCCTCTTTTTTAGGACCGAGTACAAGTAGGGATAATTTTTTTCAAGTAGTCGCCGATACCAAATACCGATACTTTTTTTAAATGTGTCCCCAAATGCAGCCATGTCCCCCACATATGCAGCCATGTCCCCCACATATGCAGCCATGTCCCCCCACAAATGCAGCCATGTCCCCCACATATTGCAGTCATGTATGTACCCCACATATTGCAGCCATGTCATGTCCCCCACATATGCAGTCATGTATGTCCCCCCACATATGCAGCCATGTTATGTCCCCCACATATGCAGTCATGTATGTCCCCCCACATATGCAGTCATGTATGTCCCCCACATATGCAGTCATGTATGTCCCCCACATATGCAGCCATGTATGTCCCCCACATATGCAGTCATGTATGTCCCCCATATGCAGTCATGTATGTCCCCCATATGCAGCCATGTATGTCCCCCACATATGCAGCCATGTATGTCCCCCATATGCAGCCATGTATGTCCCCCATATGCAGCCATGTATGTCCCCCATATGCAGCCAAGTATGTCCCCCATATGCAGTCATGTATGTCCCCCACATATGCAGTCATGTATGTCCCCCACATATGCAGCCATGTATGTCCCCCATATGCAGTCATGTATGTCCCCCATATGCAGCCATGTATGTCCCCCATATGCAGCCATGTATGTCCCCCATATTGCAGCGATGTGTCCCTCATACCTTTTAGATGTGCTGATGCCGCCTCTGCCGCATACCGCCGTATCCCCTGCACAATCGCGTAGCGCATTACAAGCTTTCATTCTAAAAACTTGTAAATGGCCGCGCTCCGTGTATTAAAACTCCCCTTCTACGGATTGGAGGGATCCGTCCAATCCCACGCAAGGGGGAGTGTCTATACGCGGATTCGTGCATAGACACTCCCCCTTGCTCGGGATTGGAGGGATCCCTCCAATCCGGAGAAGGGGAGTGTCAATACACGGCCATTTACAAGTATTCAGAATGAATGCTTGTAATGTGTGCTATGCGATTGTGCAGGGGGATACGGCGGTATGCGGCAGCGTCAGCATATCTAAAAAGGTATGAGGGACGCATCGCTGCAATATGGGGGGGAAGTATTCTATTTCAGTATCGGGGGTATTTGCGGGAGTACAAGTACTCCCGCAAATACTCGGCATCGGTCCCGATACCGATACTAGTATCGGTATCGGGACAACCCTAGTGATAAGTATTTTTGATATTGTGCTTTTAGTGTGTGAAATTAGCATATTCCTATTTTCTTGGGAAATAAATGAAAGATATTGTTTTACTAGCAGCAGTGTGTTTACTTTCATAGATAACCTTATATTATTGTGTTTATCAGAGTCTTAATAGACTAGCTAATTATAGGCTTAGACAAGTTAATACATTTATGCAATAGATAGAGGTTATCAGTAAACACCTTTCGGACGAATAGTTATTTATATCGTTTATATTGATTGTATATTATTGCATAATTTACTTTAGTATGCCAGACAAAATTCTGCAAACGCCCTTTTGACAAAAATCAGATGCTCGGTCATCCACCAATCAGACCACATGTATAGAAAATAATTCAATCCAGATAGCCGCACTCTAACAATGATTTCTTGATTGGTTCATAGGCTTTAGACCCCAGCAGTCTGTAGTTGGAATAAAAGCATTGCTTTGTAATGTGATAATGGCTATGATTTTTGCTAGGCTCATGTAAACACCGTCTGCCTGGAGTTTGCATGTTCTCCCTGTGTGAGTGGGTTTCCTCCGGGTACTCTGGTTTCCTCCCACACTCCAAAGACATGTTGGCAGGTTAATTGGATCCTGTCCAAATTGGGCCAGTATATATGCATATATGTGTGTACGACTGTGTGTCCCAAGCATATCGAGATCCTACGGAGTAAATGACCACACCAGCCAGGAAGACACTGGCTGCAAAAAGTGCATAGAGGCGATTCAGTTTGCATGTATAGCACTATACAAGTCACTCTTTAATTCATAATATGCCCCAAATTTTTCTCAGCATGTCCACAGTCTCCAAGCAAACCTGTAGTATTGTGTAGGGAAACTAAGCCATGTGGGCGGGACACAATGTGTGAGGGCGTGGCCTGGATTGGAGCCAAGCTGAAGCCATGTTTTTTCTTTGACCTTACACTTTGGGCTGGGATGGGTTAGAGTGTGACGACTTCACTTTCTTTTACCCAGAATGTGTTTACAGAGCCAGAAGGGGCTCTTCATTCACCTGCACCCATGAGTCTTGGCAATCTTCTTATAGCCTAGGCCATCTTTATGTAGAGCTAAATTTATTTTTTCAGATCCTCAGAGAGTTCTTTGCCATGAGGTGCCATGTTGAACTTCCAGTGACCAGTATGAAAGAGTGAGAGCGATAACACCAAATTTAACACACCTGCTTCCCATTCACACCTAAGACCTTGTAACACTAACGAGTCACATAACACCGGGGAGGGAAAATGGCTAATTGAGCCCAATTTGGACATTTTCACTTAGGAGTGTACTCACTTTTGTGGTCAGCTGTTTAGACATTAATGGCTGTGTGTTTAGTTATTGTGAGGGTAAAAAAAAAAATGTATTATTGAAAACAGCGATGCATTGTGTCTTTTTTACCTGCCTAGGATTCCATATCCTATCCCTGCAATGGAATAACTGCCTCTCCTTTGTCTGTGTCTCCTACCTTCCTTTTTTTTTTTTTACAAAAAACTTGGTGTTTATTCTGAAGAATAAAAAAATATACAGAAGAATGACAATGACAAAATAGGTACAAGAGCAAGGGTAAAAACAGAGAAATGCAAAGACTGGCATGTATCTAGGTCACGTACAGCATATGTAGTGATTCATTACAAACAGATTTAAAGTTAACTTTAAACAACAGTTGGTTCTTCGCCACAGGTAGCCGCGGTGCGCAACCAAGAGTCCCAAATCTTGTTAAACTTATTTGGACAACCCCTATGTTTATAAAGCTCCCTCTTATAAGGCAGGACCATGTTGACCGCCGAAATCCACTCCTGGGGCGTTGGCGGTGAAACACGCAACCATTTTCTTGCGATTAATAACCTGGCAATAAAGAGTAACTCTTGCAGGAATAGTTTATGGTATTTATCAGCGTCAGGGTCTGGAAAAACACCCAGTAAGCACTGTTTAGGGCAGAGTGTCAACGGAGACCCCATCTCATCGTGTATAAAGCGTACTATATGAGACCAATAGTCCTGTATCACAGGGCATGACCAGATGAGATGAAAAAAGGTGCTGGCCGGGCTATCACATCTGGGGCACAGAGGGTTGTGATCAGGCCTATACTTAGCTAGGCGAATGGGAGTCAGGTAAGACCTATGCAGGATATACATTTGGACCAGGCGGTCGGAAAGCCTAACAGAGACCTTCCTACACGTATCCATAGCATCCTCCCACTCATCATCCACCCACTCCCCCACGTCCCCAGCCCATCGATCCCTCAAGGTATCGGCAAGAGCCACCGCCCCAGGGCGGAGCAGGGACTCATAAAATATTGAGATAAGTTTGAGTGGATCTTGTCCTAATAATCTATCAAGGATAGTCATTCGGTCCAAATTAGGAGGGTCACTACAGAACTGGGATTGGAGGGCGTGGCGAAGCTGTAGGAAGCGAAAATGCATGGAGTGTGGCAGGCCGAACCCTTCTCGAAGCTGCTGGAATGATTTCAGCGTAGAGCCGGTATAAACATCTGACAAAAAGATCACCCCATGGTTAAGCCATAACGCATGATCTGGAATAGTAAGCAACTCTGGCAAGCAAGGGTTGTCCCACAGTGGAGTATGAGAATGAGTGGGGGGGAGTTTAAGTCTGTGTCTCACTACAGCCCATATCTTACAGTAAGTGTGTAACAGCGTCCCCCGTTTACCCGACGCCCATGGCTCTGTAGGGTCTCTAAAAATGATCTGGAAGGGATGGGTGTACCTGCGCGTTCCGGGAGGGCAGACCAGTGCTAGGTAGCGATCCTTGTCCTGTTTGTCTATATAATAGAAATGGGACAGCTGTGCGGCCAAATAATAAAAATTAAAGTCGGGCAGCGCTGCGCCTCCCAGGTCAGTAGGGCTTTTCAGTGCCTGCCATGACAGCTTATGTCGGGAACGTCCCCACACAAAGGAATTTAGGATAGATTCTATGACCTTAAAAATTCTGAGCGGCAGGTACACCGGTGCATGCCAGAATACATACAAGAACTGGGGGAGCAGGACCATCTTAACTAAGTTCACCCGACCCATAACTCCAAGGGGAAGTTTAGCCCACGTTTGAGTCTTGGATTTCAGGGTTGCGATCAAAGGCTCTATGTTGAGTGTAATAAAGTCCCTCGGGTATCGACTAATGATAACACCTAAATATTTCATGGAAATTACCTTAAGTAAAGGGGAGGAGGATTGGGGCTCTGTGGGGACGCTTACATCGATGGGAAGGATTTGGGACTTATCCCAATTAATCTTTAGGCCCGAGTAGCTGCCAAAGTGCTGTATAATTTCCAGGGCCGTCTGCAGAGACGGGCCCGCGTCAGCCAGGTACAACAACATGTCGTCGGCGTACAGACTGATCAGCTCCCTCACCCCCCCACAACTCAGGCCCTGAATACCCGGATGTGCACGCAAGGCGGAGGCAAGGGGCTCCACCGCCAGTGCGTACAACAACGGGGAAAGAGGGCAACCCTGCCGCGTACCCCTGGACAATGGGAAAGAGGTAGATACCCGCCCATTAACCAAAACCCTGGCGCTGGGCCCGCTGTACAGGAGTCGGACCCATTTGACAAATCTGGGACCAAATCCGAACCTGGCCAGACACACCCAGAGGTACTCCCACTCGACGGAGTCAAATGCCTTTGCGGCGTCAAGAGACACCACAACCCGGGAGCCCATCTGGTCGTGTGTGGCCTGCAAGTTCATGTGAAGCCTACGCAGGTTAAATGCTGTGTTCTTAGCAGGCATAAATCCAGTTTGATCCGGATGGATCAGTGAAAGGATCACCTTATTTAAGCGCGGCGCCAGGACCTTGGCCAAAATCTTCACATCCAGTTGAAGAAGAGATATGGGGCGATAGGACTCAGGGAGCTCCAGATTTTTGCCAGGTTTGGGTATCAGCACAATAAAGGCTTCAGACATAGAGGGGGGCAGGGAGCCAGATTCAAATATACAGGAAAATAATTCATGCAGTTTAGGAACAAGAACATCCGCGTACATCGTATAAAATTCAAGGGGGAGACCGTCTGAGCCAGGCGCCTTAGACGGGTTAAGGTGGGACATGGCCTCAACTATGTCTTCTTTTGATATAGGGGCTTCTAGCATCTGCCTATGGGAATGGGTAAGTACCGGTAGGTCAACAGTATCAAAAAGAGCCTCCAACTCCTCCCGTGTGCAAGTAGTTTCAGAAGAGTACAAGGATGCAAAGAAGGCACGGAACTCCCCAGCCACAAGATCAGGATCAGTAAGCAGTTCACCATCGGCAGCTCGAAGGGAGACCACCGTGGGAGGCTTGTTGTCCAGATGAGCAAGATAGGCCAGGAGACGTCCCGCCCGTTCTCCACACTCATACACTCTCTGCTTACTATAAAATATTTTCCTCTCTGCCTGCTCAAAATGAAGACCGTTCACCAACCTGGCTTGTAGTTTTAGGCGGTCGGCCGTGGCCGCAGACGGATCAGCAGCAAACTCCCGCTCTATATCCATCAAGGATTGCTCAGCCTGTCTTACCACCTGAGAGGAGGTTTTCTTGTACCTGGCAACACGGTGAGATAAATACATGCGGGCATGGGACTTAAAAGAGTCCCAGACCACATCTGGTGATGCCGTAGTCCTATTGGTCTGGAAGAAAAAATCCCACTCTGCTCCAGCCTCCTCCAAATCGGGGATGACTGACAACCAGAAGGGATTAAGTTTCCAGGAGTAGGTCGTGGGGGTAGAGTTGAGCCGAAATTCGGCCCAGTAAGGCGCATGGTCAGATAGGACCCGAGGGCTGAATCCCACGTCCCCCAAAAGCGGCAACAGGGACCTGGACACCAATATCAGGTCTATGCGGGACATGGAATTGTGAGTGGCGGAAAAACAGGAATACGTCCGATCTGAGGGGTGGCGGTGTCTCCACGTGTCCACCAGGCTCAGATCCGCAATAAGCTTGCCAAATCTAGTAATAGGCTGGGCCGAGTCATCGGAGGAAGAAGAGGATAGCCTGTCCAGGTCCCTGTTCGACACATTGTTAAAGTCTCCTAGCCAGAGAGCGGGCACTGTGGGGAACTGGGCCATGAAGGACAAGCCCTCCATCAAAACTGATGTCCTCTGGGCAGCTTTGGACTTGACGTGCGCAAACCGCGTGAGGGGCGGGGCGCGCGTTGAGACCGGGCATGCTCCGATTGGATGTCATGGGTTTTGGCTCTGATGTGAAGTGTATGCTGTATGTCGCCATGCGCGCGCGCAGGTATGTGCGCGCGCATCAATGTCATCAATGGGAGCCAGACTGTTTGCAATTAATGCTTGCTATTTATATGGGGTGAAGCAGTGGCCACCCGTGCCCTTTGAGTTCCATGAAAGGAAAGGGGGAGAGGGGGGAGAGTGAACATAGTTACCAGCTTCGATCACTGAGAACACATGATGGGTATCGCAACCGGGGTTCAAGCCTGCACACGGGCAGGGGCTGCCCCATTCTCCAGCCACGCGAAGACAGCCTCTGGTGTGTCTAAGAAATGGGCACGGTCCTCACCAACCACCCGAAGCCTAGCTGGAAACAACATGGCGTAAGAGAAGTGGCGGATCCGCAGTTGTCGCTTGGCTTCTGTGAACAGGGCCCTCTTCTTCTGGACGTCCGCTGAGAAGTCCGGGAAAACCCTGATTTCCGTGTTCTTGAAGGGGATGTTGCCTTGTAGTCGGGTGAGGCGTAGGACCGCGTCACGGTCGCGAAAGTTCAGCAGTTTGGCTATGAATGTCCGAGGAGGAGCACCCTGCGGGGGGGGTTTAGCCGCCAGCCTGTGGGCCCTCTCAACTACAAAGGAGGTGGAAAACTCAGCGCGGCCGAATGTTGTAATGAGCAAGTTTTCTAGAAATGTCGGGGGATCGGCGCCCTCCTCACCCTCGGGCAGGCCCACAAAGCGTAAGTTACATCTCCTCAAGCGATTTTCGACGTCATCTTGCTTGGCCATAACCAGGGTAAGCTGATGTTGTAAGCGTTCAGTTGTGATCTGTAATGGCTGCACGTCGTCCTCCACGTGGCCAATCCTAGTCTCAGCCTCTGTAACCCGGTCCCTTAACTTCTGCAAATCCTGGCGAATGAGGGAGACATCAATTTTCACCTCCTCAATCTTCCCCATTAGCGTACTCTTGCAGTCAGATATAGCCTCCAGCACCCTGGCGTTCGGGTCAGCAGAAGAGGAACCAGCGCCATCTTCCCCCTCAGCCTCCTTGTCCGTGAGACGGAACTTGGCCAGTTTAGCTACGGCATCCGACTTAGTTTTCGGAGGAGACATGTTCACGGGGGAAGCAGGGTGGCAGGAGATCCAAGTCCCAACCAGAATTTTAGGCAATAGCCGCCCCAGGATGTTAAAAACGGAGAAATAGCAAGCGGAGCTCCCGTACAGCACTCCTCACACCATGCCGGTCCAGGCCACCTCCTACCTTCCTTTTAATACCAGTGCTGCTTTGTGGCTATTGAGGAATATATATTTTTTTATTTTTATTTTTTTTAGCTTTGAACCTTCCAGTGAGGGTACCTTTTCCCATGACAACTATGTAACCATAGCTATTTCCTCAAATCTCCTGTTGCATCTCAGGACAAAAAGTGAAGGGAAATCTCCCCAATGGAACACAGACAGCAAAAAATAAACTTTCATGGGTTTTAACCCTTCCCTACCCGATCCAGAACTAAACAAAGAAAGTTTGGGTTATACAGACAAATTTTATTTTATTTCGTGCTGCTGCCGCACTGTCGTGCTTCAAAATGAGGCTTGGTTCTACTGGTGCGTTTGGATTGGCTCTGAAGTTGAGGCCTGGTTACTTGCATGGTGCCACGCATGCGCGGACCGTGCGAGGGGCGTCGCGCGCGCTATGACCAGGAGCACTGTGATTGGATGTCCTCTGGGCAGCTTTGGACTTGACGTGCGCAAACCGCGTGAGAGGCGGGGCGCGCGTTGAGACCGGGCATGCTCCGATTGGATGTCATGGGTTTTGGCTCTGATGTGAAGTGTATGCTGTATGTCGCCATGCGCGCGCGCAGGTATGTGCGCGCGCATCAATGTCATCAATGGGAGCCAGACTGTTTGCAATTAATGCTTGCTATTTATATGGGGTGAAGCAGTGGCCACCCGTGCCCTTTGAGAAAGTGCTTTGCCACAAAACTAGTCAGGGCGTACCGAGTGGCACACTGCCATCACCCTTTGGACTATTCGATACCACACGGGTTTACCTGCATGCTGCCGGCCGGATGCTGCAGGTTTAAGGCCTCTTTTTATACTACAAAATGTGAGTGATTTTCTTTATTATTGTGTACAATAATTTTTTAAGTGATTTTACACTATCGAGGCATCCTTGTCTCTTTTTATGTTCATGTGACCATTGCCATTGGATCCACTGTCGGATGACCCAAGCCGAATTGCCTTCCTCTCTCACTGAGCTCAGCTGTTTATTGACTGTTATAAGCTGTTTTGGTCTCCTCTCAGCCAGGGACCAACTCTATCCGGTAAGCGGACTTGCATATGCGTGTTGTGGAGGTCTTCAGCTGCATGTCACACCAGTGTTAACTAGTATCCTGCTGATTCACATTGGGATTCAGCTTCACCAGGGTGGATGTCACGTTATTTCCTTTTGGACTTTGTTTCTTAATTTTAAATTTTTGCACATTTGTTTATGGAACCGTGTTAGCCTTTTTAATTTGGACTATAAGGGTTCTCTGTGTTTTATGGACACTTACCAAGGTCTTCTTTGTCCTACTTTTTTGTTTTGTTTTTTATCACATTACATTATTTGTGTGGTTCACATACTAATTTTCAAGTTTTTTATGTTTATTGGTCATTAGCATGGTTTATTTCTTTTTTCTTACATTTCATTTTATGTCAGATAATGCAGATTCCAATATTTCATTCCCCTAATGATAAATATAATTTGTTATATATTTTTTTATGATCATTAACATTTCAGTTATATGACAGTAATATACTTTTATGTATTCAAGCTGCCATATGGCAGATAAAGCATGAGTATTGTTCTGATGATTTATGAACGTATATATATTGATCCCATATAGCACTTTAAGAAAAGTGATGAAATATCTGGGTTGATTTAAAGACAAACACAATCAGAATTGATTGTCTGGTAAGAAGTGCGGTACAAAGCCCAGAACCGTCCAGATTTCCTCATCCCAAGAGGCAAAGCGTCACACAGCATTGCAGGACACTGCGTCCTGCTCACAGTGCTAGATCCATTTATCTGTATTGGTAATGTAGGCAGTAGGGAATGAGGGGTTTATCTTAGGAATTACTATTATGGGGACCATTTATCATCTGGTGTACAGAAAAGATTTTTCATCTAAGTGTACCTCTAGTTTCAGGGAAAACAATATGCAGCAAGTGAAATGGTGGAGCAAGGTGAGCACTACTTACACTACTTTCACACATATGCGTTTTTTAGTGCGTTTTTTAGTTTGCAGAAACACAAGTGGTGCATTTTTGATGTGATTTTTAATGTGTTTTGCGTTTTACGGTTCCTATTTTACCACTGTATATAAATGGTTGCTAAGCAGTGGGCAGAGAAGACGGCTGTCGCATCGTTAACAAAGGATGACTCATCAGCTGAAAGCTCAATGTAAAAAGAATGGGGTGGTTTTCCCCACCCCCCATGTCTATACCAGGCCATTTAGGTCTAGTATGAATTCAAAGGGAACCCCCACGCCAAAATGTAAAAAATAATGGTGTTGGGGTTCCCAAAATCCATACCAGACGCCTATCTAAACATGCCGCCCGGCAGGTCAGGAAAGGGAGGGCACGAGTGAGCGCTCCTGAACCATACCAGGCAGCATTTCCTCAGCATTGGGGGGATGGGTGCTCAAAGCACCTGGCTCCCATGTTGATGAGGACAAGGGCCTCTTTCCGGACAACCCTAGCCGGTGGTTGTTGGGGTCTGTTGGCAGGGGGCTTATCAGAATCTGGAAGTCCCCCTTTAAGAAGGGGGTCCCCAGATCACGCCCCCCCATGTGAATGGGTATCATGTAGCAGCAAGACGTGCAGCAAGACGTGCTCTCTCCTCTCTCTGTGCTGATTTCACGACCAGGTGTCTACTGCTGGTTGTGTCGGCCCCCTCTCTCTCCTAGGGCTTGAACCAGGGAGTAGCAGATACTGGCGCACGGATCCCAGCAGTGGGACGTGTGGCTCATACTCCCTGGATAGGCAGGGTTTTTTGGCCACCCCCGTTCCTGCTCCAGCTCCTTCTCTGCTCCAGCCCCCATCCGCTGAAGGTAAGTCTGCCTGCTCTCCCTGGGACTAAAAGCGGCCGTCCTTGTCAGGACAAGCCGCAGTCTTCTCTGTCCCGAGAGACAGGAATCTTCTTTTTTTCCCCAGCCTAGGTTCCCCTGCACTCCCTCACCTCCCTTACCTCCATCATCCCCAAGGGCCCCAAGGGCCCCCCTTCCTCTATTCCTCCGCCCGTGTAGTTTTCGCCGTTCTGGTGCTCTGTTGAGGGCACCGCGCCAGGCCGCTCCGAATCGCGGGGCCGCGGTCTAGGAAAGACCGCGGCTTCACTTGCGGCCTAACGGCGCGCCGCTCCCCACGCCTCTGTGGTCCTCTCTCAGCCCCAGGAAACCTCCCCTACCCCAGAGGGCCAGCTACCCGGCCTGTCTCTCACCCCCTCAGCCCCCTGTTCAATTAAAGAATCACCCTGTCAGCCCTCTTCCCACTGCCTGAACAGCCATCCCGCCTGACCAGCAACAGGGTCCCCCTCACAGCCCCAGCCCCCCCCCTGTCTTTCCAAAGCACAGAAGCCTGATCCAGGGGTTACCCGATCGCCTCTTACAGGGGTCAGGAAGGAATTTTTTCCCTGCTGGAGCATATTGGCCGAGCACCGCCGGGGTTTTTTGCCTTCCTCTGGACCAAGCCTGGAAAGAGGAGTTAGCCAATTCCTCTCCCCACTGCCCCGAAATCCCCCCCCCCGTGTATTGACGATCATGGCACGTAGGCAATATTCTGCCGAAACCATTTGGAGTTTGAGGCAATGCGCCGCAATACTGCCAGCCATCACCAAAAAGGCCCTAAGAACTGAGCGACTATTGAGAATCGATCATAGATCGACGGTCAGTCATTTCAGCCATTTACCCCAGCTCAAGCACATATCATGTGCTCTGATCAACACAAGATCGGCAGTAAAACACCGACTAGAAATCCGCGACTTCATTCAACAAAAGGATCTAGACTGTCTTTTTATTACAGAGAGCTGGCTCACAGCCGACTGTAACACCATTCTAGGAGAACTGGTGCCAGAAAATTACCGTATCATAACGGAAAACAGAATAGGGCAAAGAGGAGGCGGCCTGGCGGTGATCCTCAAGACTCATCTTACGATCGCCAAACCAGTCCGCCAAAACCCTCTTCCATTCATGGAAACCCTTACTCTACAACTTCAAGCAAGTTCAAAGGAGACCGTCCACATTCTGCTCTGCTATAGGCCGCCCGGCCCAAAATCGCAGCTGCTATCATCATGGACGGATTTCTTCTCCACTTATACCCTCAACAGCAAACACCTGTTGCTGCTCGGGGATTTCAATCTCTGGGCCAACTCCTCACAGGACCCCATTGCCGACGCCTGTATTGACCACCTGGAAGGATTAGGATTGCAGCAACTAGTATGTGGGCCCACACATGCTTCAGGTCACACACTTGATCTTATTTTCAGACAAGCTCTGGAAATAAAAATTTGGGAAAATGAAAAATTGCCATGGACAGATCACCATGCAATTACCTTCAATATTTCCACAATCCCCCCCGCAACAAAAACATCAAATCCAGTGACAACACACTGGACTAGATGTCAGAAGAAGCTCCACTCGGAACTCTTCAAAACCACTTTAAGGAAAAAAATAGAAACAACTCCGCCGCATCAAACGGCCGTTGAAACATTGGAAGCCATAAACTCGGCCATGCTACAGTCAGCCGACTTGGTAGCGCCGAAGCGACGAACCCGCATCCGGAAAACCAACCGCAGCTGGTTTAGCAACCAACTGTCGTTACTGAAGCAAGAACGCAGAAGGGCCGAATCTGCCTGGAAAAGATGTTCTTCAGAGCTAAACCTATCCATCTACAAGGCGACTACAAGAAAATACCACAAAGGAATTTTCCAAGCCAAGAAAAATTATTTTTCGGAGGCTATCAACGGCGCCCTAAACCGCCCCCGCGAACTCTTCAAGATGGTCACCCAGACCATGAAGCAAGGATGCATTGAAACCCCCAGCTCGGACACACAAGAATTTTGCAATGAACTATCGGATTACTTCATTAATAAAATCGAGGTGATCCGTGAAAGCATTCAGCAAAACAATTCCCCCCTCAGCCCCCCCTGCAGCCTCTCACACAACACCCATAGTAATTCTTCTATATCAGGTAAGTTCGCCCTGGAACCCATCTCCATCGAGACCACTAAGAATGTCATTTGTACTCTGCGTAATAGCACAGCGCCAAATGACGTTATCCCCACTAAACTGCTGAAGGAATGCGCCGACATTCTGGCTCCTCCCATCACGCAGCTTATCAACCAGTCTTTCTTGGAAGGCATAGTGCCCTCACAGTTGAAAGAGGGTGTAATCCAACCCATCCTGAAGAAACCCTCCCTGGACCCCAAGGATCCACTCCACCGCCGTCCCATAACTAGCCTCAACGTACTCTCAAAGATAATGGAAAAAGTAGTGGTACAACAGCTGCAACAGCATCTAGATACCCACAAGCTACTTGACCCATTGCAATCAGGCTTCCGTCCCGGACACGGGACAGAAACAGCATTACTGAAAGTATGGGACGATGTTCTCAAGGCCGCAGACGAAGGAGAATCTTGTCTTCTAGTTCTGTTGGACCTAAGTGCCGCTTTCGACACTGTAGACCACAATCTGTTACTGACTCGGCTTGCTGAAGTAGCCAGAGTCGCAGAAGGCGATCTATCTTGGTTCTCCTCTTTTCTGGAAAACCGATCGCAAACAGTGAAGTTAGGACCTTTCACGTCTGACAAACGCACAGTAACATGCGGAGTCCCTCAAGGATCGCCTCTGTCACCAGTGCTGTTTAACATATATCTTCGTCCTCTCTTTGAGATTATCAGCAGCCAAAAACTGCTCTACCACTCATATGCAGATGACACACAACTCTATTTCCGCATCTGCAACAGACAGGATCACCACCTCAATCTAGAGACATGTCTCTCTTTGATAGAGGACTGGATGACAAAGAGTTATCTTAAACTCAATGGAGCGAAAACAGAACTTCTCCTGTTTCACGCCAAGCGTATGAATCAACTTTCAACAGCATGGACCCCCCCGCCCATTCTGGGCAAGCTCATCACCCCTAGCGCCAAAGTCAAAAGCCTAGGGGTCATTTTTGACTCCTTTATGACAATGGACGCACAAATAGGGTCAGTAGTCAGCGGATCTCACCATCTGCTGCGCCTACTACGCAGACTCACTCCGTTCATCCCTAAAGAAGATTTAGCGGTCGTGGTGGGAGCAATTGTTAACTCCAGACTGGATTATGCAAATGCCCTTTACCTCGGCCTCCCCAAGTACCAAATCGCTCGTCTGCAAGTCGTTCAGAATACGGCCGCCAGACTGGTGACTGGGAAAAAACCCTGGGAATCCATCTCACCTTCACTGAGAGCACTTCATTGGCTGCCAGTCAAAGACAGAATCGCTTTTAAAGCTCTCTGTCTTACACATAGATGTGTCCATGGGAATGCCCCCCTTTATTTATGCGAAATAATAAAAGCGCATAATCCCAATCGCGTTTTGCGATCCACGAATCAGAACCTGCTCCAGGTTCCGAAAGCCAACTTCAAGTCCAAGGGAGAAAGGAGATTCGCGATCCAAGGTCCCAAACTATGGAACGCTTTACCAACCAGCATTCGGTTGGAGGAGAACCACCTAGCATTTAGGAAAAAGGTCAAGACTTTTCTCTTTTGATATCAAAGGAGACAGGAACAACAAGCGCCCAGAGGCGATTCAGTTCGCATGTGCCGCGCTATACAAGTTTTCATTCATTCATTCATTCATTCATGTACATTCACCAAAAAAACTGTGAAATGTAATAAAAATACAAGAGTCAGTTTTTGACAATTCCTTTATTAATAGCTCTGTCTTATATTGCTGTCTCTTCCTGCCGTCTCCTCCTAGAGCTGTCTGCCTGGTATGAATCAGGAGGGGGCACTCGCTTGTCCCCTCCCTTTCCTGACCTGCTGGGCAGCATTCTCGAGTTATTATTTTTTTGGAGTGGGGAATCCATACTAGACCTGAAGGGCATGGTATGGACCTGGGGGGGAACCCCAGGCTTTTTTTTTGCAATTTTTTTTGCAATTTTTTTTGCAGCATTTTTCTTTTTTTATGTATCTTGCAAGAAGATTTGAACAAATTAATAGGGTGGGCAACTATATGTCAAATGAGGTTTAATGTACAAACATTTCAAATTATGCATATGAACGGCAAAAATACGAATGCAATCTACTCAATAGGTGGAATCTAGGATGGAAAAGGACCTGGGGGTCTTAGCAGATGACAGGCTCAGCTATGGCATGCAATGCCAAGCTGCTGCAAACAAAGCAAACAGAATATTGGCATGCATCAAAAAGGGGATTAACTCCAGAGATAAAACAATAATTCTCCCACTCTACTGTACAAGACTCTGGTCCGGCCGCATCTGGAGTATGCCATCCAGTTCTGATCACCAGTCCTGGATGTGCTGGAACTGGAGAGAGTCCAGAGAACGGCAACGAAGCTAATAAAGGGACTGGAGGACCTTAGTTATGAGGAAAGACTACACACATTTAACTTATTCTCTGGAGAGGAGACGCTTGAGAGGGGATATGATTTCAATGTACAAATACTGTACTGGTGGCCCCATAATAGGGGTAAAGGGGAAATTAAAAAGACGTGCGGCCAATCACTAAAATTTTAAGAGAAGCGGTTTAACTTTAAACTGCATAGAGGGTTTGTTTACTGTAAGGCCCCATACACACGATCGGACATATCCGTGTGTAAGGCCCCATACACACGATCGGACATATCCGCGGACCATTTCCATCGGATATGTCCGATCGGGAGTTTGATCCGATGGCGTGTACACACCATCGGATCAAATTCCCCGCCGCCGGACGGCGCGGTGACGTGGCGGTGACGCGGCGGTGACGTTGACGCCGCCGCGTCACCGCCACGTCACCGCACCAGGAAGTAAAACACTTCCGCGCATGCGCCGAATCCATTCGGCAGCGGCGCGGCGGCGGTGGGGGCCGACATGTCTGCTGGTAAGTGTACTAACCAGCAGACATGTCGGGCGGACAGATTCCCACCGGATAGATTTCAAAGCTTGCTTTGAAATCTGTCGGGTGGAGAAATCTGTCCGCTAGCCCATACACACGAGCGGAGATGTCTGCTGAAACGGTCCATCGGACCGTTTTCAGCGGACATATCCCCTCGTGTGTACGCGGCCTAAGAGCAATGAGAATGTGGAATGTGGTTTCAGCATGGAGCATATATACTTTAAAAAAACTATTAGATAGGCACCTAAATGACCTTAACATGCAGGGATATACAATGTAATACTGACATAAAAGCACACACACAGGTTAGACTTGTGTTTTTTTTTAACCTCACCAACTATTTAACTATGTAACAACCTAATACAATTTATTTTAGTTAGTGCTTATTTGATGATAACTCTGACTATATGCCTCACACCACAAGGTAGGCACCATAAAGGTAATAAGCAGCAATGGAGAGGATCTGCTATAAAGTTTTTTAAAAGTTACTTTGCTTTTTATCAGAATGTGACAAGTATGATTTGAAAATAAACAATCACAAACTTCCCAAAATCCACTTTATAACTGATGAGGCTCCTTCTGAGAGAGAAACATTTGACATTGTCCTAAAAGCAGAATTACTAAAGTGCCCACAATCTGCCCATCTTCTCCTTTAGCGGCGTCTTGAAAGACTGATAGGTTGTCAGCCTCCGTAACTTGAAAGATCTTGTAAAAATATTGGGTAAGTGTCTTATTTTTTTTACGGCTTCTATGGGCCCAGCTATCAGGTGCCGAGAAGTGGATAATATAAGTGTCATAGAAAGGAGAAAAACAGCCTCTCTGATTGAGCTCTTGCATTATAGAAAATATACTTAGGCCAGAGAACCAGCGGACTTGATAAAATGGATTGCTTGAAGCATAAAGACTCAGCAAGCTTTACATTTTCACAAGTTCAAGAATATACAGAGAGCTACAATTCTTAAAGCGACACTGTCACCCTTGCCTATTCAGGACAGAGTGGCAGTGCCTAACAAATTTCCTCCACTCCCGCTCTAGTAACCCATTGTTCTAATGAAGCATGGGTTCTTTGTATTAGAAGGAGAAATGTGACCCCCTCCATGTGACAGTGCAAACAGCCAGGGCTGAACATTATCACATGAGCGAACGTGGGCAGTGACCCCATCCCTCTGGGTAAGCTTCAATACCAGGTGGACTGCAGCAGGGAAGCAGCAAGTAAGCAAATATGGATGAGTATACCTTGCTAGTAGGATGGGTTATCAGCAGCCACTGCCACCTTGCCCTACACTGGCAAAGTAAAGGTAACTTTTCAAGACATACGTTCGGGCTGACGTTTTATTCTCCAAAGCAGGGGTCTCCAAACTCCAAAAATAAAGGACAGTTACTGTCCTTTAGACTTTAGGGGGGGGGGGGGGTTGACTAGGGCCAGTGGGAGAAGATAATGTTCTAGAGTGGAAGCAAACAATACCTCATCATTGGCGCTCTCCATCCAACCTCACTGAGCTCGAGCTGTTTTGCAAGGAGGAATGGGCAAAAATTTCAGTCTCTCGATGTGCAAAACTGATAGAGACATACCCCAAGCGACTTACAGCTGTAATCGCAGCAAAAGGTGGCGCTACAAAGTATTAACTTAAGGGGGCTGAATAATTTTGCACGCCCAATTTTTCAGTTTTTTATTTGTTAAAAAAGTTTGAAATATCCAATAAATTTTGTTCCACTTCATGATTGTGTCCCACTTGTTGTTGATTCTTCACAAAAAAATTACAGTTTTATATCTTTATGTTTGAAGCCTGAAATGTGGCAAAAGGTCGCAAAGTTCAAGGGGGCCGAATAATTTCGCAAGGCACTGTATGTCCTATAGTGACGTGGGGCCAACTAATGGAACTATAGCATGCAGCAGGATACAAAGACATCCAAAACACACGGTTTTTGAAGCATCTGCTGGAAGCCTGAGCTCTTGAAGAATGTGTATAATCATTCTTCTTTTCCAGGTTGCTTCTTATTCATTATTTTTTTATATTACAATCTTTTGCCAAAGGGCTCAAACACGTCAAACTTTCCGTCAAAGCCGATGAATTTCTGCAGATTTAGCTGTGTTTCTCCTTCTCTGGGCTGCTAGAGCAGCCTTAATTAATCAATCTAAATATCATTTAGCAGCATCAGTTTGCCAAGGCAGATATTGATTGCAAGAATCTGTTCGTCGATTTGGGCATCCATTCTAAATACCACTTGACCGATACTCGCATCAATCTTAAAAGCCCGTCAGCCAACTACGCTCTTTTCAAACGCAGGCTAATTATTGAATTCATCATTTAGGAATATTACACATTGCTGATCGTTTCCAAGCAGTGCAAATGGCGTTACTGCTAATGAGATAGAAACACGGGTGAGGTTAAATTATCCAATAACAGAGTGCAACAGGCTTCCAGGCTGCAAAGATTCTCTTGCAGAAATTCTTGATCTGTCCAAGAACAAAAAAGTATCCATCCACTTTACGGCCAATCCGCTTTACCCCTTTTTTTTTTGCTGAGGTGGATAATTAGCAATAGGGCTGAAAACATAACCCTTTCTGCTGGGCTACTAAGCCAAAAGTCAAGGTATTTGGCAATGTGATCATTGTTGAAAGGAAGGATCAATGTTTAGACTGGCTGATGCCCACTTCAGCAAAGATCACATGATTTTCCTGCTAGTCATTTTTTTTTTTTATAAATTCTTTATTTTATAATTTTTTCCATATTTCATACACAAACAAGGCACTGAGTCCAGCTTTGAGATATACAGGTAGCATTTTCTTTCATCATTACATCTTGTTATTAATTTACTGTATACTCAACAAAAGTTCTAATTACAGTTACCCCCTCCCCCACCAGGTCCGCTCCCTGGTTGATACCCCTTGTCGCCACCGGCAACAGGGCGAGAGAAAAAAAAAAAAAAAAAACACCTAAATATGTCTCTCCGTCTCTCTCTCTCTCTCCCCCCCTCCCCCCGCACTCAGGGGTTCTGCTCCCTATAGTGAATGTAAGGCTCCCACACTTGTCTATACTTCTCCTCCTGTTCTCTCATTCCCATTGTCAGGTATTCCATCGACTGGATTTCTGTTACTCTACCGAGCCAATGTTGTCGCGTCGGAGATGTCGTACTTTTCCACAGAGATGGAATACAAGCTGCTAGTCATTTTGAGGGCAAATGAAGGAACCTGGAAAACTGTTCAGTTCAGCCACTGGGACAGAAGAGAGTTAGCCCTATGTAAGTTCCAAGTCACAACTTGTAGTTTCAAAGGGCTAAGGACTTTCTCCTCACCCTCATATGACAGAGATGGCTGCCTAGTGGTTAATCACAAACACCAGTACTATCATGTGGAAAGCAGGGGGTCAGACACATGCTCCTTCCTAAATGGAAGTCTCAGAAAATTCTCAGTGACCAAGTGGGGTGGCAGGAAAGCAAAGATTCCAAAAACATTCAGACAAAAGTTGACTTTATTGGAAAGCATGCGTCCAGTAACAATTTTATTTGTTGGACAAACCCATCTTAAGCTATGCACAAATGTGGTTGGATTCAACCATTTTTGACAAACTTGCCCCTAAATACAGTATATTCCAACAGGGAAATAAATTGGGCATACCTGGATCAATGTTTGGTCAGTCCCTGCTGAATTTCAATCCATCTAACGGCACTGCGATTGTACTTAAGTCAATAGATCGACTTCTGCACAACAAACTTGTTTGATTTTTCCCTGCTCAATCAGCATCACAGGCTATAGACTGCAGCGCTGATCCGTGTATTCTGATGGTGGGGAAGTTTCAGTGGGAAGAATTCCCACCTGGAATCTGTGAATGGGGGAATAGGGATGGGGAAAACTGACTATTGTATGGGCTACCTAGCTATGTGCTTTCTAGTGAATCCTTGAACTATGTGGTTGGTGACAATAACATCTTAGCTGAAACATTGATTCTTGTAGTGCCCTATCCCCAATTCAAGAGAATCATTCTGAAAGGAATTAGCAAGATGTTTGTCCCTACAGAAAAATGGCACGCCAAGCTGGAACAGCAGCAGTGAGAAAAGTTATACAGACAGAAATGGCAGAGGGCTGTCTTCCTCTTGCACCTCTTTCGGAAATACACCATTATGTTTAAATTGGCCTCAGTGCCGTTCTTTGCTTGGCACACATACAGCTTTCCTATCGAGGGGAAGTGCCAAAAATAACACAGATTTCCAGTTGATTCCTATCTGTTTCCTGAGCGCAAAGAGCAGGGTGTAAAAAAAAAAAAAAAAGATTTGATGCAGAATACACAGCCTGATAAGTAAGATATTATCAGAGGGAGACTGATGCTGATAGTGTTTCACCAAGAGAACAGACTCATGAAATGAAATTAAGGAGAAAGTGCTGGCTTTGTGTCTAGGAGGATAACATGTTCACAGGCAGATAACTCAGTGGGGAAGTGATGATGGCAGTGGACAAATGACAATTCAAATTATTTCGTCAGAGCCACTGTTTCCCCTTAGTATACTGTACATTAAACAGAATCTAATGCTGCGTACACACGACCGTTTTTCGGGTTGTAAAAAAATTACGTTTTTTTTTTTTTTTTAATGTCATGTTTAATGTCTTTGTGTGGGGGCTCCAGAGCATTTTTCACGATGTAAGAAATGGCCATTAAAAATTTCGAACATGCTCTAATTTTTCACATGGTTTAAAATGGTCATGTGTGGGTTTTAACGACGTGAAAAAAACGTGCATGCTCAGAAGCAAGTTATGAGACAGGAGCGCTCGCTCTGGTAAAACTAGCGTTCGTAATGGAGTAAGCACATTCATCACGCTGTAACAGACAGAAAAGCGTGAATCGTCTTTTACTAACACTAAATCAGCAAAAGCAGCCCAAAGGGTGGCGCCATTCGCATGGAACTTTCCCTTTATAGTGCCGTTGTATGTGTTGTACGTCACCACGCTTTGCTAGAGCATTTTTTTTCATGATCGTGTGTAGGCAAAGGCATTTAATGATCGGGTTGAAAAAAACTTAATTTTTTACCACCCGAAATGCGGTCGTGTGTACGCGGCATAATACTTTTTTTTCTCTAGTATGTTCAGTAGTACAAAATAAACAATGTAACTAATTAGAATGTATTTTTTAATTAACAACAACACTGGCAGAACAGAATGTCAAATGCTTTGGCAGGTAAGACAGTCCATGTGTGTGTATTATATCGGCAACTTTATTTTGTTTCCAGGAGTTCAGCTTTTCTTGAGGCTCCAGCAAGGCAATCAGGGACTCTCTGATCGTAAATGGGTTAACACTTTGTTCTAATGGAGGGAGTGAAATTTTGTACATTTGCACAGATGATTAGCTGCAGCTGTGCTTGAAGAAAAATTTCAGTCCATAATTAAGTTAAACTTTTAATGCCTTTGATTTGCATATGACAAATGCACATCACTTGTGCAGAGAACAATACAGAAGAGATCCAGCTTGCGATTGTCCCAAACCCCTCATTCATGCCGACAGCCCTACATTTGCATATTATTTTAAATAAAATAGGCAATGCAATTATTCTATTTAAAATATATATATATATATATAATTAATAAGGGAAAAAAAGTTGATAATGAATGCTTAAAATATAGACGTTGTGTGTACTTTAAGGGCAACTGTTTGCAAAAAAAACTCAAAAAACAGTGGATGTAAACCCTCAAATATACCAGTGAAGTGAACAGCCTCAGATGATACACAGAGATAAAACAAATTCCCCTACATAAGTTTTACTTGGATAGTTGCTGTCTTCATCTTCCTAGATTCTTTAGAAAGTGCAGATCGTATTAAAAACCTTTCTTCCTCTTTCCGCAGCACATAGGAGAGTGGATGGGGATGCTGGGCTTACTGTCAGGTTTCATATCAGGCTAGCAGCAGACAACAGTTCAGGTGTGCTAATATGCTTATAGTTCAATAACAAGAGCACATACCATGAGCAGGTCTTGAGAAGCAGGTCAGCGCTGGGACTTGTAGTTCACCACGGATGCAGGGTTGAGATGAGCGGGACAGCTGGCACTTGTAGTTCACTGCTGAAGTAGGTGTTTTGATGAGCAGGAAAGCTGGAACTTGTAGTTCACCGCAGGTGTGGATGTTGGTGGTGTTGCTGGTGCTAGTAGTGCACCACTGCAATGGATGTGGTCTAGGCAAGCCGAGTCATACACGGATAATCAGAGTTCGAAAGGTACCAAATCGGAAGCAACAAGCAGGGTCAAACAATCCGGGTCATACACAAAGTTTACAGATAAACGGGTCAGGCTGGATCTCTCAAGGCAAGCAGAGTAACTCTATCACGAGCACTGATTGGGTGAAAACACAGGTGTTTTAAAGGAGAGCTGGCCAATCAGTGTTTCCCAGCCAAGGCTGTGTCAGGTGAGTGCGCTGGGTCCTAGAGGGATCCAGTACTGACAGTACCCCCCCTTCTCGAGGGGTTGCTCCTGCACCCCCAGGCTTACTTGGATATCGAAGATGGAACTTCTTCTTAAGGCGATCAGCATGGAGATCGCGAGCTGGGATCCAGGATCGATCCTCTGGGCCAAAACCTTTCCAATGAACTAGATATTGTAAGGAATTGCGTACTCGTCTGGAGTCAAGAATATATGCCACTTCATATTCCTGGCTATCCGACACATCTACAGGTTCTGGTTCATTTACTTGGAGACTAGAATGAACAGGTTTCAACAAAGAAACATGGAAGACATTAGGAATGCGCATGGACGGGGGGAGTTTTAATCTATAGGACACAGGATTAACAATCTCCGAAATCTCATAGGGCCCGATGAATTTTGGGCCAAGTTTCTTGGATGGAACATGCAGGGACAGATTCCTGGATGATAGCCACACTTTGTCACCAACTTTATATCCAGGGGCCTTTGAGCGCCTCTTATCAGCCGTTTTCTTAAAAGCCTGCACCGAACGAGAAATAGCACGATTGACGTCAGACCAGATTTTGGAGAAATTTTCAATCGTGGTGTTGGCATCTGGAACATCAGAGGGTGGAAGATCAAAGGAGCACACACGAGGATGCAACCCGTAAACACAGAAGAAGGGAGAGGTCCCTGTAGAAGAGCTGGCACAATTATTAAAGGCAAACTCTGCCCATGGAAGGATGTTGACCCACTCCACCTCATCATTGGCCATCAGACAACGTACCATCTTCTCCAGAGTCTGATTAGTTCTTTCTGTTTGGCCATTTGTCTCGGGATGATAGGCTGAAGAATATGATAACTTAATCCCTAGCTGAGAACAAAGGGCCTTCCAAAACTGGGCTATAAACTGAGAGCCGCGGTCTGAGACAATGTTAATTGGTGCCCCATGGAGCCTGAAAACATGTTTAATGAATAAAGATGCCAGATCTCTAGCAGACGGCAGTTTCGGAAGTGGAACAAAGTGGGCCATCTTACTGAACCTGTCTACCACCACCCAGATCGTGGAACATCCCTGGGACGGAGGCAAGTCAGTGATAAAGTCCATAGATAAATGGGTCCAGGGACAAGTAGGTATTGGTAGAGGACGTAGAAGACCGGAGGGCTTAGAGGTACTGCCCTTGCTTCTGGCACAAACCTCACAAGCCTGGACAAAGGCTAGCACATCCTGCCTAATCGATGGCCACCAGAGGTTGCGAGAGATAATCTCATAAGTTTGTCTAAACCCCGGATGCGCTGCAGGCTTTGACGCATGTACCTGCTGCAAAACCTGCAAACGAAGAGCCAAGGGCACAAAAAGCATACCAGAGGGAGTGGAAGGGGGGGCTTCAGCCTGTGCAGGTAATAAGGCCTCAGAGATGTCAGTCTGGGTGAAAGCCAAAATCCTGTCCTCAGAGATAATGGATTGTGGAGGAAGCGGAGGTGGGGATTCTGATAAAAAACTGCGAGACAAGGCATCGGCCTTAACATTTTTTGGCCCTGGTAAATAAGAAATTGTGAAGTCAAATCTGGAGAAGAACAATGACCACCTGGCCTGACGTGAGTTCAGTCTTTTAGCAGAACGGATGTATTCAAGGTTTTTGTGGTCAGTCAGAACTATGAATGGATAGCGAGCTCCCTCCAGCCAATGTCTCCATTCCTCCAAAGCTAGCTTTATGGCTAATAGTTCTCTGTTGCCTATATCATAGTTGCGCTCTGCTGGGGAATATTTACGGGACAGGAAGGCACAGGGGTGGATGGCAGCAGTTACAGGGTCCTTTTGTGACAGAAGCGCCCCCACCCCTACTTCGGATGCATCTACCTCCACAATAAAAGGCAGCTCAGGAACAGGATGGCGTAGAATTGGTGCAGAGGTAAAGGCTTTCTTCAACTGAGTGAAGGCTGTCTGGGCTTCAGTAGTCCATTTAAACTTAGACGGAGACTTCCTGGTGAGAGAGGTGATGGGATGTGCAATGGTGGCAAAATTCCTAATACATTTCCGATAGAAATTTGCAAAGCCCAGGAAGCGCTGAACTGCTTTCAGGTCTGAAGGTGATGCCCAGTCTAGAATGGCCTGAATCTTGGCTGGATCCATGGTTAGGCCTGTGTCAGAGATTAGGTAGCCCAGAAAAGGTACTTGTTTGACATGAAATGAACATTTTTCAGGCTTAACAAAAAGGGAATGAGCCTTTTAATCGGGCCAACACTGAGCGGACGTGCCTCTGATGCGTTTCAAGGTTGGGAGAATATATCAAAATATCATCCAAGTATACAAGCATAAAGCGACCCAACAGGTCACGGAAAATGTCATTCATAAAGTTTTGAAAGACAGCTGGTGCATTCCTGAGACCAAAAGGCATGACAAGACACTCGTAGTGGCCATCCTTGGTGTTAAAGGCTGTCTTCCACTCATCTCCTTCACGGATGCGCACTAGATTATAGGCTCCCCTTAGGTCTAGTTTGGAGAAAATCTTTGCTCCCTGGATTTGGGAGAATAGCTCTGTGATGAGAGGGAGAGGGTACCGATTGGGAACGGTTATTTTATTTAGACCTCTGTAGTCAACACAAAGTCTTAGACCCCCGTCCTTCTTTGGGACAAAGAAGCAACCTGCGCCTGCGGGAGAAGTAGAGGGACGGATGAAACTTTTAGCTAGGTTTTCCTGGATGTATTCTTGCAAAGCAAGGTTCTCTGGTTCGGACAATGGAAAGACTCTCCCTCGCGGAGGTGTAGTGTCAGGCAAAAGGTCAATGGGACAGTCATAACTGCGATGAGGTGGTAAGGTGTCAGCACTCCCTTTAGAAAACACATCCTGAAAGTCCTTATAACAAAGCGGAATCTGTTCTATTCCCACTTGACAAGCAGCAAGTCGAACAGGGTGCTGGATGCAACTTTCTTTACACTGATTGGACCAAGCCAGAATATTTCCTGTTCGCCAGTCAATTACAGGATTGTGCTTCTGAAGCCAAGGAAGGCCTAGGATCAAAGGAGTGGATGGAGAGTCAATGACAAGACATGAAATCTGCTCCCAGTGCAGGGCCCCCAATTGTAACTGGAAGGGATTGGTGGACTGAAGCACAAGGTCTTGTGAGAGAGGCCGGTTATCCACAGAAATTAGGCGGACTGGGCAATCTAGCATATGAGTTTCCAGGGACAAGGAGGTAATCAAAGTCTTATCAATAAAATTCTCAGCAGCTCCAGAATCTACCAAGGCCAGCAGTTCATGAGTCCCTGTCCCAAAGTGAATAACACTGGGTAGAAGTATACGACTGTCCCCCTGGGGAGATGAAAGCAGACCTAAGGTGACCTCCCCATAATCACCTAGGTCCGGGAGTTTTTCCGGACGTGTAGGGCACGAATGGAGCATGTGACCCCTGAGGCCACAATACAGGAAAAGTCCCATATTACGCCGGCGTGTGTGTTCCTGGGCAGATAGCCGGGTGGAGCCTAGCTGCATAGGTTCTTCCACTGAACTGGCACTGGAGGTTGGATGGTCAGGTGGTAAGGGAGGTATACAGTTTGCCACAGCCATATTTTTTTCTCGCCCCCTCTCTCGCTGACGGCGATCAATTCTAATGGCTAGACACATAGCTTCCTCCAGTGAGGGTGGATAGGAGAAGTTGACCAGAGCATCCTTAATTGCATCTGAAAGACCTATTCTGAACTGGCTGCGGAGAGTTGCATCATTCCAGCCAGATTCTGGGGCCCACCTGCGAAACTCTGAGCAGTACATTTCAGCTGTGGTGGTTCCTTGCTTTAAGTTACGCAGGGTTGATTCTGCAGTAGCCATACGATCTGGATCATCGTACAGCAATCCAAGGGCTTCAAAGAAGGCATCTACAGTTAGCAGGGCTGGATGGTTTGGTTCAAGGTTAAAGGCCCAAGCCTGGGGGTCACCCTGTAGCAGAGAGATAATGATCTGAACTCTCTGAGTTTCAGAGCCAGAAGAGGAAGGCCTTAATTTGAAATATAATTTGCAGCTGTTTTTAAAGTTGCAGAATCCCTTACGGTCGCCAGAAAAACGGTCAGGCAAAGGAATTTTTGGTTCAGATAAAGTTTTTGTAACAGTTGTAGTAGGGGATTGCACCTTGGTGAGCTCTGTGGCCATTTGCTGAACTTGATGGGATAAACGGCAAAGTTCTTGTGCAAACATCTGAGCCTGCTCAGAATCCATTATGGGTTTTCCCTTTTTATGTATGGCTCGTGATAATGTCAGGTTTCATATCAGGCTAGCAGCAGACAACAGTTCAGGTGTGCTAATATGCTTATAGTTCAATAACAAGAGCACATACCATGAGCAGGTCTTGAGAAGCAGGTCAGCGCTGGGACTTGTAGTTCACCACGGATGCAGGGTTGAGATGAGCGGGACAGCTGGCACTTGTAGTTCACTGCTGAAGTAGGTGTTTTGATGAGCAGGAAAGCTGGAACTTGTAGTTCACCGCAGGTGTGGATGTTGGTGGTGTTGCTGGTGCTAGTAGTGCACCACTGCAATGGATGTGGTCTAGGCAAGCCGAGTCATACACGGATAATCAGAGTTCGAAAGGTACCAAATCGGAAGCAACAAGCAGGGTCAAACAATCCGGGTCATACACAAAGTTTACAGATAAACAGGTCAGGCTGGATCTCTCAAGGCAAGCAGAGTAACTCTATCACGAGCACTGATTGGGTGAAAACACAGGTGTTTTAAAGGAGAGCTGGCCAATCAGTGTTTCCCAGCCAAGGCTGTGTCAGGTGAGTGCGCTGGGTCCTAGAGGGATCCAGTACTGACACTTACACAGTGTGCAAGCTGATTGGAGGAAAGGGACACACACCCTCTGCAGAGGAAAGAAGGAACATGCAGAGCTGTAATCTGTATAGACAAGCTCCCTGCTAATCTCCTTCCCAGACACAAATGTTCAGCTCATGTTGTCTCAAGTATCAGAGAACTCATCAGAAGTCACTCTGCTGAAAACAGAGGAACGAAGCCCCAAAGAGAAATTACACTTAGAGCTTTGGAGGGAGACAAATAAATACTACAGATTTATGTGCTTAGTTCAACTTTCATGAATGAGGTTTACAATTACTTTAAATGCCACGCAGTATCTACTTACTCCTGTAGGACATTGAAGGCAAACTATGGTCAATTCTATTTCAAAGTAATTACATGTTTAACCATTGATTTTTTTCCACAAATTTTCTCCATTGTTTATATGCACATTTTATTTGCTTACAAAAAAAAAATTGTTACAAAGTGCTCATGACTGTTTTTTGTTTCCAAAATAAACTGGACTCTTTAAAGTGTTTGTTAACCTCCAAGGAAAAAAAATACACATCCTGGAATCTCAAAGCAGATTAAACAGCACAGTTCTTGTGCTGTGTAATCTGCCCCCCTCTAAACTAAAAAAAAACAAAAAACACTGAACCTTTTTTTAACCACTTACCCACTGGGCACCTAAACTCCCTTCCTAACCAGACCAATTTTCAGCTTTCGATGCTCTCACATTTTGAATGACAATTACTCAGTTGTTCAACACTGTACCTATATGAGATTTGTGTCCTTGTTTTCCCACAAATAGAGCTTTTTTTGGTGGTATTTAATGGGGTTTTTTTTTGCGCTATAAAAAAAAGACAGAAGATTCTGTAAGAAAACACATTTTTCATAGTTTCTGCTATAACATTTTGCAAATTAGTAATTTTTCTTCATAAATTTTGGCCAAAATGTATTCTGCTACATATCTTTGGTAAAAAATAACCCAAATCGGTGTATATTATTTGGTCATTGTGAAAGTTATATAGTCTACAAGCTGTGGTGCCAATCTCTAAAAATAGGGATTGTTTTATTTTCACTGCAAGGCAGCGCCATTTCCCCTTTTTTGGAATACCATTTTCTGGATTTCTTTTCTGGATAATTTTCAGTTAATTTTCATTGTTGCTACTGAAAACACTTTTGCTGTTTAGTTCCCCCGAGACCTGAAAATGTTCCTCTGTGTTAAAAGGGTTGAGAAAGCCCACCTGGATGATTGTCTTGGATGCATTTTTCTTTTATTTTGGATAGATTTATTTCCTCTCACTGTTTCTTTCCTCTTGTGCTGTACCTCTGTGACAATAAGTAAAGAGAAATCTCCTCAATAGAAGGCAGTCAGCAAAAAAAAAAAAGAATGATGCAGCTACACAAGTCTTTCCACACAGCAGATGTACCCGACAAAGTGGACACAGCTACTGGTCCTGGGGGAAGAATTCCTTTGTAGGGTACACTACACTGGATGCAGGCATTCAGAGCCAAGGCCATCTTCCAATGGTTCTCACCTCTCGTGGTAGTTTTTAGTTATTTCCTACCAAAAAACAAAACAAAATGACAAACCTATAAATTCCACAGCTTGGAGTACAGTAGAGGACAGGACACAGGAATTGATACTTAGTCCATGGGTTATATGGTATTACTGTCAGGTGATTGGACAATGGCAAAAGCACTGCCAGAACCACAATTTTAGTGCATCCATATACACCCCCCCCCCACACACACACACTCCATGAGGCTCCAGTTTTTTGGCAAACAGTAAGGAGATCAAAGAGGAAAGAGGGAACTGTGTCCTGTACTGTGCTCGACCATATGGACTTTACAGGTATGTCGAGGTGCCTATTATCTTAATCCTACAACAGCAACAGGCCACAGGGAAAAAAAAGAAGGATCAACAGACTCGAACAGAGAGTTGACAGCAGAAGCTCCTTGTGGCCATAGCATGCATAAACAGAAGCACAAACAGCCACTTGGCAATAAAACAGCTTTGAAAACATGAACAGAAGATCAGGCGGTGGCTCAGCAACCTGTAAGAAAAACAGATGCCTAATGCTGAAAAAGCCCATATGCCCAACAATTCTGGGAGAATAGGTTCAGGTCGGGAAGGAGGAACTCATTCCTTGAGGGCAGAATCCTTAAAAAATGGCAATATAACCACCCAGCTTGGTAGAAGGTGAGAGAGAAAGCCAATAAAGGAACCGCCCTGTGGGAAAACAAAAGAGGGGTCAGTTCTCAAGGGAAGCTATGGTAGGTAGCCATAGAAGACAATCCCGATCCCCCTCATAAAGCAAAGAAAAAAATAGTTAAACATGCCTTCAAAGCAGGACATGGAGATAGAGAATGAAATTCCCTCAAAAGGCAATAGGAAGAGCACCAAGAAGCAAAAAGGACTGACTTCTGATGTATTTTATTCTCATGTAACAGAAGAAAAACGGTAGCTCCCCAAAAGAAAATAGGAGAGCCAAGACAGAGCTACGATTATCAGAGGAAACAGATGGGAGAAGGCTCCATACTTACAAAGGATCTTTGAAGGGAGTAATCAACAAGAACATAAGGAGAGGGCTCTGCTTGACCACTTGAAGGCTCCAGAGGCACACAGAAGGTTTCAATAGGTAATGACAGTGGGCCGTGTCTTGCAAAAGCAATGCACAGGGAGTGTGAGAGCCAAGGTGTAAGGAACCCCAAGGAAGTAGGGGTTCCTGACCTAAATGTTGAAATGTGAATAACTGGTGTGTTATCAGTGAACTAAAGATGCTGTCAGATCTCTGGTCAAAAGTCTGTAGAACAGACAACTGAGGATTTCTAGTAAAAGATGTACAGTAGCTAAGTGCTGGGGCACCTACAAATCACATGTGAAGAGGGAATAAAAAAAACAGAAGGGAAGCACTGAGGACAGAGGTAGTGTGACCTTTTCCAGTACTAAGCTGGTTCAAATGGACAAGCTTCTAAGTTCTTATAATGGGCAACTTCAATATCCACAACCCTGATACAAGGTAGTGAAGCTAACCTCCCCACATAGTGAGGAGGAGAGCCCTAGAAACGAGTGGGGAAAACAGGTTATGGGCTACCTTGAAAAAAACACCAGCACAACATGAAAATAAATTGTCAGAGAGGGGCACTCAAGGGGTGCTAATGAGAGTATGTTCTGGAACATGGGTCACAGAAATAAATGTCTTATTGAAGGGAGAATGTGAATAAGAATATCAGAATTAGACTCAAAAACACCAGATGGTACAAGGCCAGGGGAGTAGCTTGAGAGGGCTGTGGGATCAACCAAAAGGAAGAAGTGTGAGCATCAGCATTTGGTCAAATGGTTCAACAAATTAGATTTGAGAGTCTTAAGTAAAAGGTCTCCAAGGCACCCTGGAATATAAAGTTTAGAGCAGGGGAGTGCCTTGCCTTCCTAAACTAAGGAGCTGTGTGTTTCTATTGATGTACATAGTGTGGGGAGACACAACACTAGTCCCTGCATGCAAGAATGGCTCCACAGAATGCTGCATAAGACAGGGGCCACCCTGAAACAACAAACCTGGGCAGCAGTCATAACACCAGTTTAAACTGAAACATAAGCAAGTATTAAAAGATAAAGAAGCTGCATACTCATTAGGTGGATAAATCAGCTGCTGAAAGTGTTTAAAAAACTGGGGGTTTAATATCACTTTAAGTACCCCTGTTGCTTTGCCTGGCTAACCCACAGAACAGTTTTATGATGGCACCTCTCAAAAAAGGCAGCAGTAAAACAGTATATAAAATGAGAATTACAAAGCAGAGCAAAAAATGCTCAACAATTTGTAAAAGAATGCAAATGGAACAGATATGATGAAAAGGTTGGCATTACAGAGTGCAGCTAACTCTTGCTGCTTTATATAGCATCTTTGTCAATGCTGGGTAATGGAGACTAATTTTCAAATCTGCTTTTAATGCAGCCATAGAAGAAAATAAATTACAGTTACTTTTGAAAGTTGAAAATAAAACAATTTTGAAAATTGAAAAGATAATATTTCTCCCATACAGAGCAGGGTGAGCACCGGAAGTTAAGGAGCAAGTAAAGCCACAAAGGATACTTGTTGTACAAGTGTTCTGTATAATAAGAAGTAGTTAGCACAGCACACACTCTTGTAGAATAATTAAAGGGGTTGTAAAGGTTTGTTTTTTTATTTTCTAAATAGGTTCCTTAAGGTTAGTGCATTGTTGGTTCACTTACCTTTTCTTTCGATTTCCCTTCTAAATGTTTTTTTCTTTGTCTGAATTTCTGAAATTCAGACAAAGAAAACATTTTTTTTAAAGGAAAATCGAAGGAAAAGGTAAGTAAACCAACAATGCACTAGCTTAAAGGAACCTATTTTAAAAATAAAATACAAACCTTTACAACCCCGTTAAGTGTTCAACACAATGAGCAATCGTCCCATTGAATGTTATATAAAGTACATGTTCTTGTAGAATATGGTTTTGCTATTGTAATATATTTGTATAGAACATCAAGCATTTGGTAGACTCTACAATTGTTTCTGTACAGTAAATTGTCCAGAATTTTGGAAGAATTAATGAAATGAAGATGAAAAATGAACTATACTGTAGATATTTTTGGACAATGCTTCTCTGGAGTATGTAGGCTGCTTACAGATGGACTCACTAAAAGGAAAGCAAGAAAGTTACCTGTCCTTTCTTAATATTATGTATTTAAACCCTACACTGCATGTTATTTAGGCTTTTGTTTGTTGAGATAGCCCTGATACAGGCTGTAAGAGACAAATATGAAAGTAAACCTATGGCCTCCGATTTACAAAAACAAAAACAATGTGGTGTGCTGCCAGAAATGGTACATGCACTTTGAATGGTCTTTCTTAACGAAACACGTTAGTTCATGTAACAATGCTCATTAACTAATGAATCACAGTGGGATTTCATAGCTAAATTTGTCTACTATGTACCATATATCATTTAAAATTCCCAGATTGTAAATGAATAAAATAATAAAACAATAAAAAAAAAAAAAAAAAAACCACTACTGATGTACATGTGACATTTTAAGTTACCAAACAAAAGTATGATGAAAAGATAAAATGAAAGGAAGTGTCAAGAAAAACAGTTAGGGAAAAAGATAACAATTTAAATACTTAGACAGACCATAAGGAGGGTGTACGTGGGCTGCTACATGCAGCTCAGAATATACCAATTTGACATGTGTGCTTAAAGGGGAGTTCTACCCACAATTTCACTTTTTAAATATAAATACCCCTGTAATACACAAGCTTAATGTATTCTAGTAAAGTTAGTCTGTAAACTAAGGTCCATTTTGTTAGGTTGTTACAGCATTTAGTTTATAATCTAGAAATAGACCGTGGCCATCTTAAGTGTGGGCATCATGAAGCCAGACTGTATGACTTCCTGGTATTCAGCTTTGCATATCTCGCACATGCTCAGTGCTGCACAAGCGATGTAATAGGTTTCAGTCAGGTTTGCAAGGACTACTGGGAAACATGATGCCTATCCCAGAAACCCTTGCGAATAGCCATGTGACTTAATAGCCTAGGCTAATGAAGGATTACATAAAGGTATTTACAAGCAACAAAATAAATAAAAATTGTCCATTCTGAACACTATGAGATTAGGGCATGCAGCACAGACTAACATAAAAAAATGGGTGGAACTCCACTTTAAACCTATTCCCAAACCCAACCGATACCCTACCTTTTTGTAAATCCAACCTATTTGCTACCTATTCCTCAACCCAACCTATGTCTACCTATTCCTTACTCCAACTTATCCCCTCTCTATTCCTAAAGCCAACCTATCCTCTACCTATTTCTAAACCCAACCTATTCTTAAACCCAGTATCAATATTACTTTTGTGTCAAAACCTTCTTGAGCTAAAATAAGGCTACAGTGTTATATCAATGGCAACAATTTTGGAGACAGCTTAAACGAGAGCAAAAAAACATGCCTCTGTGAATGCTGGTTTGTTGTTTAAGTTGTGGAAAACAAACATTTCCTAACAACTCTATTCCTTCAGCCCTACATTAATTCAGATGGACTTTTCCACATGACGTGTCCCCCAGCAGGACTCATGAACTAAACAAACAAATCATTTTTATACGTCACTGATATATTGATAAAGTCTTTCACAATGAGAAGCGGGCAACTACGCAGTGCATTGAATATTTTTATCTACAGCTTTCTACATTCAGCAGAACTCGCAGCACACTATGCTCCAGAGACGTCTCAATGAACAACATTCTAAGGTTGCCGAGGAAACTAAAGATGAATGATGGGGCGTGTTAGCTGTTATTTATTAGGTTTCTAGGGCTGTAAACAAATATTAAAGGGGCATCTACAGTTATTTTAGTTATATGTTAGTTTGCATCCATTGGTTTTGCCAGACTGGATGCGTTTGCTTTTGGTACTTTTAAGTGAATATAACTAAATGATTAAATAAACATTTTTTATTTGGTTTGATTTTAAAGCACTTCTATACTTATCCCATGTAGGGGCAAAGGAACAGGTTTGATTTAAGGCTGGGTTCACACCTATGCAAAATGGTTGCGGTTTCAACCGCATCCAAAACGCAGAACATTTCTAAATACATTGGCCCAGATTCATAAAGCAATTACGCCTGTCTAACTGGTGTTAGACAGGAGTAATTTCAAATTTTGCGCGCCGTATCACTAGTTTGAATCCTCAAACCATGATACGGCGGCTTCGGGCTTCGATCCGAGAGGCTTACGTCTTCGTAAGCCTTCGGATCTACGCTGCGATATTTTTGCGGCCGCTGGGAGGAGTTCGCGTCGTTTTCATGCGTCGGGATGTGCAAATGTGTTTTTATGGCGATCCACGAAGATACGAGCGGTCTTCGCAATCGCTTACGTCTGTTTTTTTTTACGTACTGTTAGACCAGCTTTTTGCTGGTCTAACGGTGCGTAGCCCATGTTAAGTATGGCCGTCGTTCCCGCGTCGAATTAAATTTTTTTTTATTTTTTTTGCGTAACTCGTTCGGGAATAGAAATGTCCGTAAACGACGCTACTCAAACAACGAATGACGTAACGACGTGATTTCGCGCAATGCACGGTGGGAAATTTGCGAACGGAGCATGCGCAGTTCGATCGCCGCAGGAACGCGCCTATTTTAAATCATTCACGCCCCCTACTCGTCTAGATGGATTGCGACGGGAGAGATACACTACGCCGCCGTCGTTTACTGGACAAAATCTACCTGCATTCCACGTAGAGCCAGGTAAGATACGGCGGCATAGTGTATTTCTGATACGCTACGAGAATCCAATTCTCTCTGAATCTGGGCCATTGTTTTCAATGAGGCTGGTTCACATATGTGCGATGCATTCGCACTGCGCATTGCCGGAAATCCGTATGCGTTGTGGAGGCCTTGCGGTGCGGCTCAGGTGCGAATTCAGTCCCATTATCTTCTATGGGTACGCAGCTGATTCGCAGATGTGTTCTCTTCAGGAATTTCTCTCATTCAGCTCAATACATTTCTCCCCCACTCTCCTCTCACTCAGAACTTCCCCCGGGTCTCCAAATTCGCAGCAAAAACTGAGCTAATCTGCTGAACACTTCTCTTATCTGTCTGCAGAGATAAAAGAGCTGAAATTCTCACCGCACAAGTGTGAACCCAGCCTAAAACTTAGTCCCACTGAAGCACATATTTACCTTTACTTTATTCCTTGTTACTTCGTTCAGGTGGCAGCAGCAATGGAAATACTCTGTATTTCCAAATACAGTGCCTTGCAAAAGTATTCACTCCCCTTGGTATTTTTCATGTTTTGTTGCCTCACAACCTGGAATTAACATGGATTGTTTGAGGATTTGCATCATTTAACTTACAGAACCTGCCCACAACTTTGAAGACTTTTTTTTTTTATCGTGAAGCAAACAACAAATAGGACAAAATAACAGAAAAAGTCAATGTGCATAACTATTCACCCCCCTAAAGTCAATACTTTGTAGAGCCACCTTTTGCAGCTATCACAGCTCCAAGATGTTTTGGATAAGTCTCTATGAGCTTGCCACATCTTACCACTGTAATTTTTGCCCATTCCTCCTTCAAGTTGAATGGTTTGCGCTTGTGAACAGCAATCTTTAAGTCTGACCACAGATTTTCTATTGGATTGAGATCTGGGCTTTGACTAGGCCATACCAACACATTTATATGTTTCCCCTTAAACCACTCAAGTTTTGCTTTAGCAGTGTGTTTGGGGTCATCGTCCTGCTGGAAGGTGAACCTCCGTCCTTGCCTCAAATCAAACACAGAGTGGTATAGGTTTTTCTCAAGAATATCCCTGTATTTAGCACCATCCATCGTTCCCTCAACTATGACCAGTTTTCCAGTCCCGACTGCTGAAAATTATCCCCACAGCATGATGCTGCCACCACCATGTGGGGATGGTGTTCTTTGGGTGATGTGATGTGTTGGATATAGCATTTTCTTTGATGGGCAAAAAGTAAAATTTTAGTGTCATCAGACCAGAGCACCTTCCTCCATACATTTTGGGAGTCTTTCACATACCTTTTCGCAAACTCAAAATGCGCCATTTTATTTTTTTGCTGAAAGTAATGGCTTTTTTCTGGCCACTCTGCCATAAAGCCCAACTCTATGGAGCATATGGCTTATTGTCATCCTATCATCAGATACTGCATTCTCTGCTGTGGAACTCTGCAGCTCCTCCAGGATTACCTTAGGTCTCTGTGTTGCCACTCTGATTAAAGCTCTACTTGCCTGATCTGTGAGTATTGGTATGTGGCTGTCTCTTGGCAGGTTTGCTGTTGTGCCATGTTCTTTCCATTTGGTTATGATAGATTTGATGGTGCTCCTAGGGATCATCAAAGATTTGGATATTTTTTTATAACCTAACCCTGACTTGTACTTCTCAAGAACATTGTCCCTTACTTGTTTGGAAAGTTCCTTGGTCTTTATGGCAATGTTTGGTTAGTGGTGCCTTTTGCTTAGGTGTTGCAGCCTCGGGGGCCTTTCAAAAGGCTGTGTATATGTAATGACAGATCATGTGACACTTAGATTGCACACAGGTGGACATCATTTTACTAATTATGTGACTTCTGAAGGTAATTGGTTGCTCCAGAGCTTTTTATGGGCTTCATAACAAAGGGGGTGAATACATACGCACATGCCAATTATCATTTTTTTATTTTTGAAAGATAGTTTTATGTATATATCTTTCTAATTTTACTTAACCAACTTAGACTATTGTGCTCTGATCCATCACATATAATTCAGATAAAAAAAAAACATTGGCGGCGCGGGGTTTCCAAGATGGCCGCCGGCATCTAAAGCTCCGCTCCACCGCGGCCTGTCAGCGCTCCTTACAGCGGACTGAGCGCCCCCACAGCTCTCTTACCGGGTCCATATCGTAGGGGAAGCCCCCCGGTTCCCGTGGATGTCAGCGCCGCCCGCCAGGAAGAACCTTACGGGTCGGATGGCGGAGTCTCCTGGCCCCCTCAGCTATGCCAAGATGGCGGCTCCACGAGGCCTGCATGAAGCGGACCAGCCTGGGACCTCTATTGCTGACCAGGATCTTCCCCCCCCCCCGCAGTCACCAGGTACTGATTACCCCCCCTGGCTGCAGCAGCCTCCCCTGCCTCTACAGAATCCCTGCTGAGCAGGATGGGAGCTGGATTCCCCACTACACCCATGATAGATCCACACACAGGCATGCTGCTCTCTGTGTGTGAGGCTCAGGAGGAGACCCCTGTCCCCACAGACTTTCCCTCTATGATGGCAGCCTTCTCACAAATGCTTTCCAAAAGCCTGGCTTTAAACGCAGCACAGATCACTTCATCCATACATGCGGATCTGCTGCATCTGGGGATGAGAATTGACACTATAGAGCAGAAGGCAGACCAGGCAGTGGCACGGATTAACCAGAACTCTAACAGATTACAAGAAATGCAGGACCAATTGGAGACTGCGATTCGCCAAGATCGATGACCTGGAGAACAGATCGAGACGCTATAACTTTAGGGTAAGGGGGGTCCCGGAATCGGACAAGGAGGTGCAAGGGGCAGTTAAATCACTCATTAGAAGCCTCATCCCTGACATAGCGGAGCATCGTCTGGAACTGGACAGAGCACACAGAGCCCTGCAACTCCCTCGATAGGATGGTTTACCCAGGGACATCATTGTAAAACCACACTTCTATGCTGTCAAAGAGGAGGTTATGAAAAGGGCTAGGCGCTCGGACAATCTCAATTTAAACGGCCACAAAATTCAGATCTTTGCTGACTTGTCTCCTTATACAGTGCAGAAGAGGCGTGCTCTCAAACCACTGTTGCAAGTTCTTTTGGAAAAAGAAATCACCTACAGGTGGTCGTTCCCGCTGCGTGTAAATTTTTCCTACAGAAACAAACATTTTGGGTTTTCATCATTTCCAGAAGGGGAACGCCTGCTGACTCAGCTGGGTCTGATCGTCCTAGAACCTCCGTCCCCACAGAACAGCAGGGGGACTCCCGGCTCCACGAAGAGGCCTCCGCCAGCAAGCCCGCTGCAGCAAACCTGGCTGACACAGAACCACAAGCGCTCTAAAGAGAACTATCTAACTTGAGAATCGTTCCTGAATTCCTTTTTGTTTGACTGGGATCCTGACTCCTGGAGTTCTACCCCTGCCCACACAGGGAGGGGGTTCTCGTTCTCCCCTCTGGTACCAGTGACTGCCTCACCAAGTCCGATTTGCCTTTATCGCGCCCTGTTAGTCTCTCTGAGGCCTTGCGGGACTATTTTTACCTTTTTACTTGTAATCAGAGTCTTCGAGTAAGGAATGCGACGACCCTAATAACCAAGGCCTGGAGTGTGCCTTTGGCCGGCTGGTAGGTACGCCTGAAAGAGGGCATACCCTGAACAAGAAAAGTACAATGAGAATGTATGAAAGCTGGGGGAATGGGTGGGTGGGAACCCAGAACCCGACGCCGACCCAGCACCGACAGGGAGGGAGTCTTAAGTACTCTCAGACTCCTCCCACAAATACAGGCCGGCCTCCGGCCAGCCTTCTGACTTGTAATCAGAGTCTTCGAGTAAGGAATGCGACGACCCTAATAACCAAGGCCTGGAGTGTGCCTTTGGCCGGCTGGTAGGTACGCCTGAAAGAGGGCAAAAGACACATGTTTAGGTGAAGAGGGGTAGATGAGCGACCAAGAAGCAAAGCAGCACGCGCCCGGATGGCAATCGTACGTACACCTGATAAGTAGCCGTTTATGACTGGATAAGCTACCGACTCGTGACCTGTGATAGATGGAAGCCCCTGCCGAATGCGTGAAGCAGCCCTGAACTTGACCAATGCCCCGAGAAAGAATGGTTCGAGCCTGCGACAACCCATATGAGAGCCTGACACACTTAAGATGAGTGGACACTTGTGGGCAACTGAACCAGAACTGGCCCTGAGAAGCCCCTGCAATAATGCCTAACAATGAAAGCCACAACCGGACACCAGATACGTAGCCCCGTGAGGAAACCCCCCCCCCCCCCAACCCCTGGCCTACCCATACTTAATAGGAAAGTGAGCGGGTGAGTTGCAAAAATCTGACAACTAGCAGGAGCCTAAAGTGCTGGATACCTGATGGACATGTTGACGGAGCAGAAGGACGAAGCCCTTGCGCTAAGGTAACAACAACCCAACATGGCCCATACCGACCCACAGAACCCGTTCTTACCTGATAGACTTGGTTAGCAGGTTACAGGCAGAAGCAAGACCCGATGATGCTGCACAAAAAAGACTCACCTTGCCACCGGCATGACTGATGAAAACGAGCATAAGGATAGATGACATCGGTATGGCAGCTAACCCAAACCACCCCCCCCAAGTGCTGACCGCCAGACCACGGACAAGTACCTAACGACCAGTTTTGCAGGAGAGCAGCCCATAGTAACAATGCTACCAAACTTGCCACTAGGAACCTAAAACCCAGCCCCCCACCTACAGCATGAAGGTAGAGAACCAGACCAACCACCCCTGGAAAAGCTGCCTCCAGAAACTTGATTGGAAATGAAAGCATGACTGCCAGCTGAAGCCACAACACTGTGAAAACCTGATGATGCAGCGATGAGCCCCGAAAGTAGATCTGAAAGAACCCGCAGTAGGGATGTCAGAGAAACAGGGATGGGTGATTCCACCCCCTCTGACAAGGAACACCCATTGCTCAGTCATGAACCAGAAGGCCTGATAGACCGGACCCCCAAAAGATGACATGGCCGGCAGAAATGGAAGAGCAGGAACTGGGGGTGCGCTGACACAACCTAGACAAGACAGAAAACACACATGAAACAACAAACGCCCTCTGTGCCTACCTAAGACCGCTGCGCTTGAATGCACCCGATGACACCCCAACCCAGTGTGACTGGCATGTGAGCCTGAGTAACCTGTCGCGCAGAGACAGACAATATAACTGAACACCCAGGGTTGGTGTACCCACGGACTGCTGTGGGTAATCGAGTATGTGTAATGAATGCACGTGCAACGTATGACGTATGTAAACAGGCGAGAAGATTGTGGTCAACAATCAATTAAAAACGAAACCTCAGCCCGTAAGAATCTGTAGACGTGACAGATCCTGAGATGTGAGCACTAGCTAAACAACCCAGAAGCAACGTGGACAAAATACAACGAGACATGGAAACCACAAAGACAATGCCAAGACAAACTAACACAGACAGGATTCTTGGGGGCAGCAATGCTATGACAGAAAATGAGGGGGACAGAAATCGTGGGGGCGGCAGAACTGCCGAGCCTGAAAACTTATACCAAACCTGGGGCAGAAAAGGTATGGGAGACCCTCTGACCCTGAATGCTGGGGCAAAAATTATAGGACAGAAACCTGGGCAGAAATGGTATGAGAGCAACACTGAGCCTGACATGCCGAGGCAGAAATGCAATGACAGACAGAAATGACAAGACGTGGGGGCCGTAATGCCCAGACAGAAAAACGTGGGGGCCGTAGTGCCCAGACAGAAAATCGTGGGGGCCGTAGTGCCCAGACAGAAAATCGTGGGGGCCGTAGTGCCCAGACAGAAAATCGTGAGCAGAAAGCTATGGAAGAAAACGCTATGACAGAAAACCTGGGGCAGAAACGCTATGACAGAAAACCTGGGGCAGAAACGCTATGACAGAAAACCTGGGGCAGAAACGCTATGACAGAAAACCTGGGCAGAAACGCTATGACAGAAAACCTGGGGCAGAAACGCTATGACAGAAAACCTGGGGCAGAAACGCTATGACAGAAAACCTGGGGCAGAAACGCTATGACAGAAAACCTGGGGCAGAAACGCTATGACAGAAAACCTGGGGCAGAAACGCTATGACAGAAAACCTGGGGCAGAAACGCTATGACAGAAAACCTGGGGCAGAAACGCTATGACAGAAAACCTGGGGCAGAAACACTATGACAGAAAACCTGGGGCAGAAACGCTATGACAGAAAACCTGGGGCAGGACCTTCCGGTATGAGAGAAACGCTGAGGCAAATGTAATGACGGAAACCTGAGGCAGAATAGTACGATAGAATCACCGAGCCTGAAACGCTGAGGCAAATCCGGCAGAAACCCGGGGCAGAAAAGGTATGAGAAAAAGCTGCACCTGCAACACTGAGGCAGATATACAATGACGAATGTAATGACAGAAATCGTGTGGATCGAAACGCTAAGACAGAAAACCTGGGGGCAGAAACGCATGATACTATAGCCATAGCCAATGCAAGGACAGAACCTGAGACAAAATTGTGTGACACGCTGAGGCCGAAATAAGACAGAAAACGTGGGGGCAGAACGCTATGACAGAAAACCATGGGGGCAGAAACGCTATGACGGAAAAACCTGGGGGCAGAAACGCTACGACAGAAAAAAACAAAAAAACCTGGGGGCAGAAACGCTATGACGGAAAAACCTGGGGGCAGAAACGCTACGACAGAAAAACCTGGGGGCAGAAACGCTACGACAGAAAAACCTGGGGGCAGACACGCAATGACAGAAAAACCTGGGGGCAGAAACGCAATGACAGAAAAACCTGGGGGCAGAAACGCTATGACAGAAAAACCTGTGGGCAGAAACGCTATGACAGAAAAACCTGTGGGCAGAAACACTATGACAGAAAAACCTGTGGGCAGAAACGCTATGACAGAAAAAACCTGGGGGCAGAAACGCTACGACAGAAAAACCTGGGGGCAGAAACGCAATGACAGAAAAACCTGTGGGCAGAAACGCTATGACAGAAAAACCTGTGGGCAGAAACGCTACGACAGAAAACCTGGGGGCAGAAACGCTACGACCGAAAAACCTGGGGGCAGAAACGCTACGACAGGAACGTGGGGGCAGAACGCTATGCCAGCAAACGTGGGGGCAGAAACACTATGACAGAAAATGTAAGGGCAGAAACACTATGACAGAAAACCTGGGGGGCAGAAACGCTATGACAGAAAACGCGGGGCAGAACGCTATGACAGAAAACGCGGGGCAGAACGCTATGACAGAAAACGCGGGGCAGAACGCTATGACAGAAAACGCGGGGCAGAACGCTATGACAGAAACTGCGGGGCAGAACGCTATGACAGAAAACGCGGGGCAGAACGCTATGACAGAAAACGCGGGGCAGAACGCTATGACAGAAAACGCGGGGCAGAACGCTATGACAGAAAACGCGGGGCAGAACGCTATGACAGACAACGCGGAGGCAGAACTCTTCTGACCTGAGTAAAAAGGTGGACATCCCCCCCCCCCAAAGCCGCTAGCATGACCTCCGAGATGCGGGAGGGCAGCCCGTCCCCCTCCAAATAGCCAGCATGTGACCCCTGGAAAACAGCGGACCCCCCCCCCCCCAAGCTGCCAGGGAGGGAGAAATACAGCGGGCGGGCGAGCATCCCCCCCCCCCCCGGCGTGAACACCGGGGGAAGCAGCGGCGGCTCCCTCCATGCTGGAGGGAGAAATACAGCGGGCGGGCATCCGCCCCCCCCCCCCTCCGGCGTGAACACCGGGGGAAGCAGCGGGCGGAACACAGCGGGCGGGCATCCCCCCTCCCCCCGGCGTGAACACCGGGGGAAGCAGCGGCGGCGGCTCCCTCCATGCTGGAGGGAGAAACACGGCGGGCGGGCATCCCCCCCCCCCGGCGTAAACACCGGGGGAAGCAGCGGCGGCTCCCTCCATGCTGGAGGGAGAAATACAGCGGAAGGGCGGGCAAGCATCCCCCCCTCCCCCCGGCGTGAAACCCGCGAGGGACAGAGAGAACGGGCGGCCATGCCGCTGGTGAGGACGGGATAACCGGGCAGGCATGAAGTGGTAAGGGGATGGATAAGCAACTGACCGGGAGGAGGGGTGGGCGGCCTGAGGAGTGGGAGGGAGGAAGGATGGCCTCCGTGTACCTGCCGAATCGCAGAGCTCCCCTGTGTGAGCCCGCATACAGTCCGGGGTGAAAGGCGGCTCTCGCTTCCCCCATACCGCCTGGTACACAGGGAGAACCTGGGACAAAACACCACGTGGAGCCGCCATGAGCGGGCGGGTGAACAACACCTCCCTCCTCCAAGCCAACGGCTGAATGGCGTCTGCTGACGTGACACGCCCCCTCCAACCCAGAACCCGACGCCGACCCAGCACCGACAGGGAGGGAGTCTTAAGTACTCTCAGACTCCTCCCACAAATACAGGCCGGCCTCCGGCCAGCCTTCTGACTTATTGTTTGATGTTGCTGTTACACATTTTTATTTTATTTTATTTTTCCTTCTTTTCGGACTTGGGGCGACTGACTGGGGCATGTGGGGGGGGGGGGTCGGAGCACCGGTGCTCCAGGGGTTCCAGATTTTTCTTTAGTTTCTGGTTTGCACTTATAGACAAGCTACTCAGCCCTTACTGGGAGATGGGGGGGTTATTTAAAGTTGTTCACAAGTTTCTATGGATGTGGGGACGGGGGGCTCTATCTTTGTTCTCCTTATCCAGTGTTCCTGTTCCCCCGGGAGGGGTGTACTGGTCCCTTGGGGCTTTAGACTTGAGGGGGGTGGGGGTGGGAGTAGTTAACATATGGGGACCACGTTTCCGTTCTCCACCTAGCTCCCTCCTTCTGTTCCCTTTTTTTTTTTTTTTTGTTATTGGTTAGTTTCCCCTGGGGGTTTTTCCCTATTTTATTGGGGCGTTCAGTTACTGGAGATAATGGGTTCTAGGTTAGCCCTCAGTTCTGAGTTACTGGTGACATGGCCGGGGTGGGCTTAGTGCACCTCCATTGGATTAGGAGCACCACTGGTGTAGCCAGATTAGTTTCCGGTTTCCCGGCTCTAGGGACTTACCGGCTACCTAGGGTTAGTGGGATGGGGGCAGGCTTGTCCCTTTCATCCCACGGTGGGGAGGGGTCGGGGGACCCTGTGTTACATTTGATGCACTGTTTATCTAATGTATGCTCTGATTTGCCTTGCAGCAGCTATGTAATGTTATTGATTTTTCTTTTCCCTTCTCCCTCTTTTTCATCTCTCCTCTTTCTGCTCTCTCTTCGTCCTCCTTGGAGTGACCCCGGGTATCGTGATGGGTTCCGGTACTTCATCCCAGGCGTATGGTCCACACTGCTCCGGCTGTCCGTCCTTCGCAGGGCTCTTTTTCTACGGAACACAGGTAGGCCACGTTTGTCTGGTATAGCTCTCACACCTCTGGTCCATGGCTAGCACACACCCCTCCCCGCCAACCCTCAAGCTTGTCTCCCATAATACCCAGGGCCTCAATTCTCCTGTGAAACGTAGGAAGCTCCTACAATTATACCATTCTACACATGCGGACGTCCTTCTACTTCAGGAGACGCATTTCCCCTCCTCTTACAGGCCCACGTTCCTCCACCACCGATATCCCCAATTTTTTCTCTCGTCGGCAGATAACAAAACTAAGGGAGTAGCCATCTGTTTTGCTAGACACATTAACCTCTCCCTGGTAGAATCAATAATTGACCCTTAGGGTCGCTATGCCCTCGTATCGGGTCACATAGATGGGGAACTGTACACCTTTGTCTCTTACTACACTCCTAATAGGGGACAAAGACTCTTCTTTGAATCATTACTACGCAAACTGCAACCTCACTTCAGGGGCTCAGTATTCATGGGGGGAGACTCCAACACAGCGTTTGACTTTTCGCTTGACAAGTCGGCTGACGGCACTTCTAGACCCAAACGCCCCTCCAGACAGAGCTGCAAAATTGCCAAGCTTCTACATTCGGTAGGACTGATAGACATTTGGCGTGAGGCCAACCCTCGCACAAAGGACTACACCCATTTTTCTGCACCACACAACTCATATGCCAGGATTGACCACATATTCACCCATGCTGCATCAGTTCCCCTGCTGTGTAACTCCAGGATCATTGATTACCCCCTGTCAGACCACTCGATGGTGACTCTGCTTATCCGGAGGCCAACGGGTTCTAGGAGTCCGCCCCGCTGGCGCCTGAGGGAATCCCTTTTGAGCGACCCGATACAATGTTCCCTACTGGAGGAGGCCATTAAGGAATACTTTCTGATTAATACCACGGGAGAGGTGTCCCCTGCCACGGTCTGGGCGGCGCACAAGACGGTTATCAGGGGAAAACTGATCCAATTAGCTGCCGCACTTAAAAGGGCTCACGGGGCTGAAACTCTTAAACTCACAGAGGAATTCCATTTATTGAAAAAGGCCCACAAACGCCGGCCTACGCCCGACTCACTTGCCCGACTGGACGAAACTCGTGCCCTTCTTAACCTTTCCCTGATGACTGCGGCCGAGCAGCACCTCCGGTGGTCTGGGGCCAGGTTTTACTCCCAAACTGACAGGCTAGGCTCCCGTTTGGCCACTAAATTAAGCCCCAAACAAAGGGCACTAGCCTTCCCTAAAATCTGGGGGCCCAAAGGGGATCTGACACAGGACCCGTTGAAAATAATGGAATCCTTTTCTCGATTCTACTCGGACCTGTACGGCTCTGCCAGTGTACCTCCCAACCCGAGAGGGGGGGGGATTCCTAGATGATCTCCCTCTACCGTCGCTATCTAGGGAACATAGGGATATCATGGAATCCCCTTTTACACAGGAGGAGGTGTTGTCCACTATTAAGGCCCTCAAACTGGGCTCCTCCCCGGGTCCGGATGGCTTCTCTACCGGTTACTACAAAAAATTTGGAGCGTGTCTAGCCCCTCACCTGACGCGACTGTTCAACTCTCTCAGGGATGGAGCCCGTTTGGGAGCTGACTTAAATTCTGCTTATATCTCGGTCATTCCGAAGCCGGATAAGGACCCTAGCGAGGTGTGTAATTACCACCCCCATTTCCCTGATCAACAACGACATTAAAATAATGACAAAAATCTTAGCAAACAGAATGTCCAGCTTCATATCTTCATATATTCACAAAGATCAGGTGGGCTTCATCCCTGGGAGACAGGGAACGGATCAGATCAGACGGGCTATTGATGTCATCTCCCTACTTAGATCACATTGGGATGGGGACTCGCCACAGGAGGGCTTCTTACTATCCATAGACCTACACAAGGCCTTTGATTCTATAGACTGGGGATACTTGACGGGAATCCTAGGAAGATGGGGATTTGGCCCTAGTTTCCTTAACCTCATCGGGTCGCTTTACTCAACTCCCTCCGCACAGGTCCGGTTACTGGGCAGGTACTCGGACTCCTTCCCTATAGGCAGGGGAACTAGACAGGGGTGTCCGCTCTCCCCTCTCCTATTTGCAGTAGCAATCGAGACATTGGCAGTAGCGAATCCTGACATTAAGGGGGTAACTTGTGGGCCAGGGGAGCATAAATGTGCTCTCTATGCTAACGACCTCTTGCTCTTCGTCACTTCTCCCCATATTTCCACCCCAAATATACTGAAGACTCTACGGATTTTCAGTGAACTTTCTGGGTTGAAGGTTAACTTGGGTAAGTCTCTGGCTATGAATGTCTCCGTCCCCCCAGAGCTACTCCACAAGCTGTCCAGTAACTTTACTTTCTCTTGGGCTCCTGCACACATTCCATACCTGGGCATCAAACTCACAAGGGACTTCAACAGCCTCTTTAAAGCAAACTACCCCCCTATGATTGTCAAGTGTATAGGGGACCTGGAGAGATGGGCCAAGGGTGGTTTGTCCTGGCTTGGAAGGGTGAATGCGGTAAAAATGACACTTCTGCCGCGTCTTTTATATTTGTTCCGCGCTCTCCCGATCCCATTGACGAAACATTTCCTCGCCAGATTCCAATCAGAGATTGTTAGGTTTGTTTGGGGGAAAAAGGGATATCGGTGTCCCTCGAGCATCCTCTTTCGCTTGAAAAAGCAGGGGGGCCTGGGACTCCCTAACTTATGGGGGTATTATCGAGCGGCCCAACTGTCACAAATGTCGATGGTTTTCGCTCAGGGTCCTAGGCCTGACTGGATTGCGATGGAACGACAAGCCATCCCTGCACATACCATTGACTATGTTTTGGGGTGTGATTCCAAACGCAGACCAGCCATTTTCTCCCCCACGTTATCCCACTCCGTAGCCCTCTGTACCAAACTATTTTCTCTGCGCACCCTGATTTCCCCTTTGAAGCCCCTTTCGCACCTTTTTCATAACCCTGACTTCCCTCCAGGGATGGATATCAGGGCTTTTCGATGGTGGACGGACAAAGGCCTGTATAGGATAGGACACTTTCTCTCCTCAGCGGGCCCGCTTTCCTTGTCCCATTGCAAAAAACATCTAGATATGCCCGACAGCAAAGTCTTTAGGCTCTCACAAATTTCCCACTTTCTCCGCTCTGCTTGGTCAGACAAATCGTTACCCCTGGCATAACACCCTATGAAAACTGGTGCGCAAACACCAAGGATCAGAGAGGTGGGATCTCGCTGATATATGTGGCCTTGATGTCCAAGTCGGATAAGCCGTCTTATGCTTCTGCCTGGGAGAAGGACCTGAACAACTCATGGAGCACCGAGGTATGGTAACGAGCATCGACCCAAGCATATAAAGGTATTCTTAACGTAAGGCTTATAGAGGCTAGTTTCAAACTTCTGGTTCGGTGGTATTATGTCCCTTCCAGGTTAGCGAGGATGTTCCGAGGGACCTCTCCACTATGCTTCAGGGGATGCGGTTTGGAGGGTAACATGTTGCATACGTGGTGGTCTTGCCCCCGCGTTAGATCATTTTGGAAAAGGGTGTTTCGCACCATCGGTGCCTTGCTAGGGGTAGTGGTAGCGCCTCAACCTAATGTGGCACTGCTGAATCAGTGCATACCAGGCCTTCCTAAGAATTCTAGAACTTTAAGCTTTTTTATTTTATTAGGGGCTAGAATGACCATAGCCAAATCATGGAAGAAACCCTCAGTGTCCTTCCTCGCCTTTAGGAGAAAAGTCTCCTGGATAATGTCCCAGGAACAAATCGTAGCTAAGTGGGCAGATCACACAGACAGATTCCTATCTATTTGGGAACCCTGGGCTACCTACTGTAAGGTGTCACTCATTCCTGGGATTCAGCCTGGTTGCGGGTCCACTCCACTATCGGCTTAATTGTATCTCTCTGTCCCTCTTCTTTCTATTACTTTTCCACGTTTCTTCCCCTCTGTCCTCTTTCACACCTCTCTTGGTGAGCTTCTCTGCTGTTAGGTTTACTACAGTGTTATGTCTTGGGTGCTAAACATAGCTGACTTCCCCTGAACAGGCGAAAGCCTTTCCGTAAGGAGGATAGACGATGTTGATTTAAGGCGGCGGGAGGGCTGGGGGCCCGGCTCTCGGGGCGCAGCGTGATCCCTTTTAGGAGCGCCCGGGGAGCAGGGGGTTCGCAGTTTCTCCGCGGCGATACCATATCCGAGGGATCGCCATTGGAACGTCAGTAGGGCTGACTTAGCCTTGACTGACTGATTAGTTCAGGGGAGTGGACTTCAATGAGCTGTTTTGCTATGTGGGAACGGTACACCCGAAACTATTAGATTGGATGTTTCTGTTATAGTTCGTATACGTTAATGTAACTCTGCATTTGATTTTCTTGTAACCTGAAAAAGCCTTAATAAAATCCTTATATTAAAAAAAAAAAAAACATTGGCTCTTCCTCGGGCCGTCTGCTAAGAAGGCAGACGCTCCGGATCGGCACCATGGCGGCTCTTAGACCTCTGACTGGAGTTGAAAAACACTGGTTTAAGGTACAATCAGACTGTAACAGGCATGGACAGCTTGGTATGGGGCCTCATGGCTGCATTAAAGTGTTACTAAACCCACAACAGTAAAATCAGTCTGTATATGCAATAAAGCATGCTTGTTATACTCGCTGTGGAACCTAAGGGGTAAATCCTCTGCATTGTGTAAAAAAGTTGTTTGATCCTGTATGCACAGATCCTCCCCTCCCTGCACTATCCCCATTGACAAGTCCAAATAAGACATAGCCTTTGGAGTCAAGCTGCACATGCTCGATTTGGTGTGTATTGCTAGAGAGTTTTTTGTTTTTTCTTGGGAGAGTGCATGTGATCAGCACAATCAGCACTGTATGGACATGTCCACACAGAGGGCCAGGAGCCCTGTAGCTTCATAGGACAGCTCAGTGCAGTATGAAAACTCCCCCTTTTTGTTGACATGCCCATCGCGAACTTACCTTGGATCACCCCCAGTTCCGTCCCCAGATTGGGTAAATTCCATCCGCTGATCGGCCCCACCCTCTCGACCTTGAAGGCTACCTATACCTCTGCTGACACGACTCATTCCCCGGGACCAATGACGCCCCTTACCCGAAATCCCGACTTCCCCCCTGGCATCCCAGCTCGTGCTAGCTCAGGGACTAGCGACGGTCCAAGGCTGAAGGCCCAGCTCTTTTTTGAAAACGACACGCTACTGACCCACGAGGAGATGGTCTCCAAATTCCCGTCCCATCATATCCCTAGGTTCCTGTACTTCCAGCTCCGTCACTTCTTTCACAGTGTACCACGTCCTCTGCCTTGGCACAGAGAACTAACTCCTTTCGAACGTCTCTGTTCTCAGGCAGGACCGCAAAGACATATGATATCGACCATGTATTCCCTGCTTATCTCTACCGTCAAGCCCAGAACCGAGATCCAACGCGTATGGGAGGCTGACCTCTCTGAAGGCTTGACGCCAGATGACTGGGCATCGGTCTTCCTACACACTCACAAGGGCTCCATTAATGTTTCTGCACAAGAGAACAGGTTCAAAATATACTCACGATGGTATAGGACCCCCGACAAGCTACACAAATTTTTCCAAACACCCCCTCCACATGTTGGAGATGCAACTCCGAGGAAGGATCCTTCCTCCACATATGGTGGGATTGCCCGATTATCCAATTGTTCTGGAAAGAGGTTCACTCACTTATTTCCCACATCACTACCTACACACCTATCTTTTCGCCGGCACAATATCTGCTCCATCACACCCCCATCCCCCTCTCAACGTACCGGAAATCCCTGACGCTACACCTTATCAATGCAGCCACTCAATGCATCCCTACCCACTGGAAGGACACGCCCCCCCCCCCACGATAGGGGAATAGCAGGCTAGAGTATCAAAAATCGAGGAAATGGAAAGGATTATTCATCAATCTAAAGACATGCATGATAAATTGAGGCACACCTGGTCTTGCTGGACCCACTATAGGGAATCCCTACAACCCCCATCCCCCTGTACACCCCTTACTCCCCCGTCCGGACTGGCTGGAACGAGCCTCCCCTGAACTCGTTGGCCGAGGTACCCCCCCCCCCCATTTACGACCCTTCCCCTACCCACCCCTCCTAGTGCACGCTGTACTGGATCAAGCATGACTCCCCACACCTCGCTTCGTGCTGTAGTACCCTCCCGCCCACAGTGTGTCCCCTTTAGGGGTGGGCGGATGCTGGGTAGAGCCCCAATGGTCCGGAAGCCCCTAGCTACATCGGATTTAAGTTATATCCCGCCCAGATGTCTTCCTCCCCCGACCTCCCCGAACTGTCTCAATGATGTTATGCTTTGTTTTGTTTTTTGTTTGCAGTTTACGCAGGTATACCGATCAGTAGAGGGAAGGTCCCCTCCATCCTCCTTTGCTTCACAGCAATGCTGATAGACTGCATGTTATCAATGGCATGTTATTTGTACTCGCATGTTTTGTAGACTGTTACTTTCATGCTGTCACTTGTAACCTTTATTTGTAATCAGAGTCTTCGAGTAAGGAATGCGTTGACCCTAATAACCAAGGCCTGGAGTGTGCCTTTGGCCGGCTGGTAGGTACGCCTGAAAGAGGGCATACCCTTAACAAGAAAAAGTACAATGAAAATGTATGAAAGCTGGGGGAATGGGTGGGTGGGAACCCAGAATCCGACGCCGAACCCAGCCCAGAGAGGGAGGGAGTCTTAAGTACTCTGACTCCTCCCACAAATACAGGCCGGCCTCCGGCCAGCCTTCTGACTTGTAATCAGAGTCTTCGAGTAAGGAATGCGTTGACCCTAATAACCAAGGCCTGGAGTGTGCCTTTGGCCGGCTGGTAGGTACGCCTGAAAGAGGGCAAAAGACACATATGTAGGTGAAGAGGGGTAGATAAGTGACCAAGAAGCAAAGCAGCCCGCGCCCGGATGGCAATCGTATGTATACCTGATAAGTAGCCGTTATGACTGGAGAAGCCACCGACTCGTGACCTGTGATAGAAGGAAGCCCCTGCCAAATGCGTGAAGCAGCCCTGAACACGACCAAAGCCCCGAGAAAGATTGGTTCGAGCCTGCGACAATCCATATGAGAGCCTGACACGCTTATGATAAGTGGACACTTGTGGGCAACTGAAACCAGAGCTGGCCCGAGAAGCCCCCGCAATAATCCCTTACAACGAAAGCTACAACCGGACACCAGAGACGTAGCCCCGTGAGGAAACCCCCCAACCCCTGGCCTACCCATACTTGAGAGGAAAGTGAGCGGGTGAGTAGCAAAAAACCTGACAACTAGCAGGAGCCTAAAGTGCTGGATACCTGATGGACATGTTGACGGAGCAGAAGGACGAAGCCCTTGCGCTAAGGTAACAACAACTTAACATGGCACCATACCGACACACAGAACCCGTTCTTACCTGATAGACTTGGTCAGCAGGTTACAGGCAGAAGCACGACCTGAAGATGCTGCACAAAAAAAAAAAAAAAAAGACTTACCTTGCCACCGGCAGGACTGACGAAATTGAGCATGAGGATAGTTGATATCGGTATGGAAGCTAACCCAAAGTGCTGAAACGCCAGACTACAGACAAGTACCTAATGACAAGTTTGCAGGAGAGAGCAGCCCATACTAGCAATGCTAACAACCTCGCCACTAGGTACCTAAGAGGCACAGCACCCCACCTTCAACATGAAGGTAAAGAAACCAGACCAACCACCCCTGGAAAAGCTGCCTCCAGAAACTTGATTGAACGAAAGCATGACTGCCAGCTAAAGCCACAACACTATGAAACCTGATAATGCAGCGATGAGCCCCGAAAGCTGGTCTGAAAGTACCCAAAGTAGGGATGTCAGAGACCGGACCCGAAAAAATGATGACGTGGCCGGCAGAAATGGAAGAGCAGGAACTGGGGGTGCGCTGACACAACCTAGACAAGACAGAAAACACACATGAAACAACAACGCCCTCTGTGCCTACCTAAGACCGCTGCGCATGAAAGCCCCCGATGACACCCCAACCCAGTGTGACTGGCACGTGAGCCTGAGTAACCTGCCGCGCAGAGACAGGCAAAACTGAACACTCAGGGTTGGTGTACCCACGGACTGCTGTGGGTAATCGTGTAGGTGTAATGAATGCACGTGCAACGTATGACGTATGTAAACAGGCGAGAAGATTGTGGTCAACAATCAATTAAAAACGAAACCTCAGCCCGTATGAATCTGTAGACGTGACAGATCCTGAGATGTGAGCACTAGCTAAACAACCCAGATGCAACGTGGACAAAGTACAATGAGACATGGTAACCACGAAGACAACGCCAAGACAAACCAACACAGACAGGATTCGTGGGGGCAGCCAAGCCATGACAGAAATCGTGGGGGCAGCCGAACTGCTGAGACTGAAAACTTAAGGCAAAACCTGGGGCAGAAATGGTATGGGAGACCCGCTGAACCTGAAAGCTAAGGCAAAAATATAGGACAGAAACCTGGGGCAGAAATGGTATGAGAGCAACGATGAGGCAAAAATAACAAATAAAACAAACCTGGAGCATAATGGTATGAGAGCAACACTGAGCCTGAAATGCCGAGGCAGAAATACAATGACAGACAGAAATGACAAGAAATTAGGGGCCGTAGTGCCCAGACAGAAAACGGGGGGGGGGCCGTAGTGCCCAGACAGAAAACGTGGGGGCCGTAGTGCCCAGACAGAAAACGTGGGCCGAAAAGCTATGGAAGACAACGCTATGACGGAAAACCTGGAGCAGAAACGCTATGACAGAAAACCTGGGGCAGAAACGCTATGACCAGAAACCTGGAGCAGAAACGCTATGACAGAAAACCTGGAGCAGAAATGCTATGACGGAAACCTGGAGCAGAAACGCTATGACAGAAACCTGGGGTAGAAACGCTATGACAGAAAACCTGGGGCAGAAACGCTATGACAGAAAACCTGGGGCAGAAACGCTATGACAGAAACCTGGGGCAGAAACGCTATGACAGAAACCTGGGGCAGAAACGCTATGACAGAAAACCTGGGGCAGAAACGCTATGACAGAAAACCTAGGGCCGAAACGCTATGACAGAAAACCTGGGGCAGAAACGCTATGACAGAAAACCTGGGGCAGAAACGCTATGACAGAAAACCTGGGGCAGAAACGCTACGACAGAAAACCTGGGGCAGAAACGCTATGACAGAAAACGTGGGGCAGAAACGCTATGACAGAAAACGTGGGGCAGAAACGCTATGACAGAAAACGTGGGGCAGAAACGCTATGACAGAAACGTGGGGCAGAAACGCTATGACAGAAACGTGGGGCAGCAACGCTATGACAGAAACCCTAGGGCAGAAACGCTATGAAAGAAACCTGGGGCAGAAACGCTATGAAAGAAAACCTGGGGCAGAAACGCTATGAAAGAAAACCTGGGGCAGAAACGCTATGACAGAAACGTGGGGCAGAAACGCTATGCCAGAAAACGTGGGGCAGAAACGCTATGACAGAAACCCTGGGGCAGAAACGCTATGACAGAAAACGTGGGGCAGAAACGCTATGACAGAAAACGTGGGGCAGAAACGCTATGACAGAAAACCTGGGGCAGAAACGCTATGACAGAAAACCTGGGGCAGAAACGCTATGAAAGAAAACCTGGGGCAGAAACTCTATGACAGAAAACGTGGGGCAGAAACGCTATGACAGAAAACGTGGGGCAGAAACGCTATGACAGAAAACGTGGGGCAGAAACGCTATGACAGAAAACGTGGGGCAGAAACGCTATGACAGAAAACGTGGGGCAGAATCGCTATGACAGAAAACGTGGGGCAGAAACGCTATGACAGAAAACGTGGGGCAGCAACGCTATGACAGAAAACGTGGGGCAGAAACGCTATGACAGAAAACCTGGGGGCAGAAACGCTATGACAGAAAACCTGGGGGCAGAAACGCTATGACAGCAAACGTGGGGGCAGAAACGCTATGACAGCAAACGTGGGGGCAGAAACGCTATGACACTAAACGTGGGGGCAGAACCGCTATGACAGCAAATGTGGGGGCAGAACGCTATGACAGCAAATGTGGGGGCAGAACGCTATGACAGTAAAACGTGGGGGCAGAAACACCATGACAGAAAAAGTAGGGGCAGAAACGCTATGACAGAAAACCTGGGGCCAGAAAAACGCTATGACAGAAAACCTGAGGACAGAAACGCCATGACGGAAACCATGGGGCAGAAACGCTATGACAGAAACCATGGGGCAGAAAAACGCTATGACAGAAACGCAGGGGCAGAAACACGCTATGACAGAAACGCAGGGGCAGACCTCCCCTGACCTCAGTAAAAAGGTAGACAGCAGCCCCCCCCCCAATGCCGCTAGCATGACCCCGAGATGCGGGAGGGCAGCCCCCCCCCAAGTAGCCAGCATGTGACCCCTGGAAAAAAATGGCGGACACCCCCCCCAGCAAGACCCATGCCTGAACCGCTCCTCATACAGCCCCCCCCCCATGCCGCTGCTGGAGGAAGAAACATAGTGGGCGGGCATTCCCCCCCCCCCCGGCGTGAACACCGGGGGAAGCAGCAGGCGGCTCCCTCCAGCAGGAGGGAGAAGTACAGCTGGCGGGCATCCCCCCCCTCCCCCCGGCGTGTACACCGGGGAAAGCGGCGGGCGGCTCCCTCCACGCTGGAGGGAGAAATACAGCGGACGGGCAGGCATCCCGCCCCCATTCCCCAGCGAGAACAAGGGGAACGGGCGGGCAACGGCTCCCTCCATGCAGGAGGGAGAACTACAGCGGGTGGGCGGGCATCCCCCCTCCCCCCGGCGTGAAACCGGTGAGAGCCCCGGGAGGAAGAGAGACAAATGGGCGGCCATGCTGCTGCTGCCGGCGTGAACCCGGCGGAGACAGGCGAGAGGGGGTTGGGAGGGGGCGCCCGCACGGACCAGGTGAAAACACGGGAGCCATGCGGGAATCCCCCACGTGCGGACCGGAATGCGAGCACCCCCCCCATGGACCCGGTGTGAGAACCGGACCACGAGCGACTCCCCCCACCCCCTGAACAGCTCGTGAGGACAGAATAACTGCTGAATCAGACCCTCGCAACGTGGGTGGAAAACACCTGAGACGGCTGCTGCTGACCGCCCTCTCCAGGAAGCCGGAAGTGACATGCATCGGCCGCGCCCCCCCAACCCAGAATCCGACGCCGAACCCAGCCCAGAGAGGGAGGGAGTCTTAAGTACTCTCAGACTCCTCCCACAAATACAGGCCGGCCTCCGGCCAGCCTTCTGACATGTCAAATAAAAATCTTTTTGAAAAAAAAAAAAATCCCCCTACAAGCTTCACCAGGAACTGATAGAAATCACAAGACTGCTATATACTACTGATGAGAAAAGGTATTTAGGTGTTTATATTTACTAAAATAATTGCATTTCCATGTTCTGTGTACCGTAGGAGATCAGATATAGTGAATGCAGGGTCCCGGGTTTAGTAACACTTTACGTGCTTTCTTTTTTAAAACAATGTAACTCAATGGGAGGCCTCAATTGTGCCTGCATTGGGATGCACCTTTAAGCAATTCACACAAATCCATTCCACCCACAAATCATTAGCGAGGACCCAGTATTTTGTATAATGAAATGAATACGCATTTATTCAAATGAACACAACAGATGATGTTGATTAGGATCACAAACAGCTGTTTTGATTTTAATGAATCTATATTCATGTGTTTGACTGCCTGGAATATAAGTGATTGCAAACAAGTTTATTTACAGTATATATATATATCTATACATATATATATATCTTTATTAGATACATGCTGCTGTGCAATTCCTCCTGTCAATCAAAGCTAAAGAATAAATATTCAGCTGGTTGCGCTATCTCTGTCTTGCTTAGAACATTTCACCTTTAAAGTGTAAATTAGAACCTTGAGAGATATGTATTCGGTGAACAATCAAAGTTTGAAGCAGAGATATCTGTTCTTGCCTTCTCTGGTCTACGTCCGGGGAGAAATTTTGCATTTACAAACTGAAGCATGATATCAGATACTGTTGGAGGACAAAAGCCTTTCATTAAAAAAAAGTTTAACATTTCCCCTTGAGAAGAAGCATTTAAGGGGAATTATGATCATCAAGTATAAATACAGTATATAAATATACATTAAGTAAACTTGGTGAAGTTATTCCCTTCAAGGTCATTGCGAAGGACCGTGTACACACAATCAAATTTCTGATGGGGTTAAATCTGATGGAATTTTTTGTCGGAAATCCGATGAAGCTGACTTTCATCAGTCTTTCCTACACACTATCAGACTAAATTCCGACCGTCCAAAACGCGGTGACGTAAAACACTACGTCGAGCCGAGAAAAATTAAGTTCAATGCTTCCAAACATGCGTCAACTTGATTCTGAGCATGCATGGACTTTTCTCCGATTGAATTCCACACAGACGATCGGAATTTCCTATTGTTTTTTTTTCCATCGGAAATATTTAAAACATGTTCTACTTTTTTACACCGATGAAAAAAAGACCGATGGGGCCCACACACGATCGGTTTGTCTGATGAAAAAAATCTATCGGAAAAAACGATCGTGTGTACAGGGCTTTAGCGTCCGGAGGAAAAGAGGTTTAACCTACCCATACATAAAGGCTTTTTTACTGTAAGCTGTGAAAATGTGGGGTTCTGTGGATCACTAGCCCCTGGCACTGGGGGCACATGCCCTGAGCTTCCTCCTCAGTGTCCCAAGACAGCGATGCCCGCACTATCCCTGTAGATCATGTATCTCACTGGTAGTGCAGAGCAGAGGAAACTCCTAGGTTCTTCCTTGTCTCAAATGACACAGCCTGTGAGAAATGTTTTTCATTCTGTGCATGTGCACCTCTACATGAGGTTTCATGTACTTTAAATACTACTAATCCCTGCACTTGTGCAATACATACTAATGACCTCTGCACGTTGTGTGTTACATACTACTGACCCCTGCATTTTGTGCATTACATACTACTGACCCCTGAACTTTGTGCGTTACATACTACTGACCCTTGTTCTCACCGTGTTACAAACTACTGACCCCTGCACTGAGCATTACGCACTCCAGCACACTGTATGTAACATACAGCCGACCCCTGCACTCTGTGCATTACATGCTATTGACCCATGCAAAAAATAAAAACAGGAGAATATGAAGAAAGAGGTATTTGGGGCTAGTTAGGATTAAAGTAGATGTAATGTAGAGTATAAGATTTCCTATCATCTGTGCCCAGTCTTAACACAGAGTTAATCCAGCGCTGAGTAATCCTCTTTTAATGTTCAGTGAAATTTAACAGAATTCCAGATAAAAACTTGCCAAATTATAAAGTCCGTTTCTCTGTTCTAGCTTGGACATGTTTATCATATGTTATGTTTATCATAACATGAGGTGATTCACAGTATAAATAGTGAGAAATCCACCCCTCCACCACATAACACATCCTGGTAATATACAATGAACTTTGGATCATCTCATGTTATGATAAACATAACATAACATATGATAAACATGTCCAAGCTAGATATGTAAATAACCTGTCACTCAAAGCAAGAACAGAGAAACGGACTTTATAATTTAGCAAGTTTTTATCTGGAAAAACTTCTTCGGTCATCCACCACAGCTGTTTTCCGTGATCTTCCGGTCATTTGGTGTTGCTGAGCTCTGTGCGTTCTTTCTTTTTAAGGATGTTCCAAACAGTTCATTTGGCCAAACCTAATGTTTTTGCTATCTCTCTGATGGGTTTGTTTTGTTTTTTCCAGCCTAATGATGGCTTGCTTCACTGATAGTGACAGCTCTTTGGATCTCATATTAAGAGTTAAGAGCAACAGATTCCAAATGGAAATAGCACACTTGAACTGAATTCTGGACCTTTTATCTGCTCCTTGTAAATGGGATAATGAGGGAATAACACACACCTGGCTATGGAACAGCTGAGCACCCAATTGTCCCATTACTTTTGGTCCCTTAAAAAGTGGGAGGCACATATACAAACTGTTGTAATTCCTACACCGTTCACCTGATTTGGATGTAAATACCCTCAAATTGTTATTTTCATTTCAAATCCATTGTGGTGGTGTATAGAGCCAAAAAGATTAGAATTGTGTCGATGTCCCAATATTTATGGACCTGACTGTATAGGAATATTTTACTCTGCCAAAGCCAATCTTGTATATGAAGCTGCCTCTGGTAGACAGCACAGCCAGGTCCCTGAACTCCACTGTAGCAGCACAGAATGGTCAACCCCCACGCCCAGTCTGCTGATGAGACAAACCGCACACTGAGGAGGTCTACAAAAAAATAACATAGCCATTATATCTGCTAAGACCTGGTTGGTGGAATATTATTACATTTTTCCTCTTTGCACTATTTAAAAAAAATGTATGGATGAAAGTTAACAGCTACAGGCTTTTAGAGGTGTCTTTAGTTAATAAATATCAGTGAAGATTATATATTGTATTCACTGTATTGGTATTCTTTTGATAGCATGGGTGTCACTTTAATAATCCACAGACAAAAGACTTTAATAAAGACAGAAAGCAGGGTCATGTCTCGAGAGTGTACGCGGAACTTGGACTGCTACATCAAAATGCAAGGCAGACATGAGTTCAGCGTGTTCGAAATGAACACTGTCGATCGCAGGTCAGGTCACTTGTAACATATGGAGCACAGCGTGCATCTGAAACCATGTTTGACGTACAAAATGGACAACCTGGTATGTACTTTCAATAGAGCTGCATTCAGTACTGTTCCCAAGCTTTTGGATGCTGCCAGGTGATACCAGTAGCAACATCAATAATTTTTAACTATTTTTACTAAAAAAAGAAAAAAAAAAAACACCTTTTTTAAGTTTTATTCTTTCTAAAAAAAATTCAGGTGTGGAATAAATGGAGTTCAGTGTATTTAAGGAAACAGAATCATTGAGCATTTTATATCTATATAAAAAGCAATGTAGCATATTTTTGTATAGTTTCTTTAAAACAGTAGCTGATCGCATGGTTGGTGGTGTGCGCAGGGAGAAAACTGTATAAATAAAGAGAAAAGTATGCACTAGTATAAACTTAAACAAGGCAGCTAGCAATCTGGATTGATATATAAATCTACTAAGAATAAATAGCCTAAAATATGCAGTGCCAAAGCAGTACGTATACTGTAATGACACAAAGTACCATAAAAATGTGATTTATATCCTAAAAAGATTCCGTGCAACGCTATGTTTCAGCTGGATAAAACCAACCTTCCCTTTACATACAGGTATATTGCATTCAATATGACTAAATAAAGGTTATTTCTGAACCATCAATCCTCTCCATCTGCTGACCGTCACTCAAAGGAAGAACGTCACCTGACAATCAGCTCTCCCAATGATGTAACCACAGATTTCTGCTTTAATCCACACTCCTCTCAAGAATGCCAGATACCCCTGATGTCTCACATATTAGAGGGGCAAAAAGAAGACCCTCATTGTGCAGAAATATTAAGTATTTATTGTGTAAAATGATATATAGTATAAAACAAGAAAAGCTTGCTATTGCCACCTACATATGAGCCATTGCTCTCCACAAGACAGCAGCCCCGATTGTCAGTGCACCTCAAAACACCCACCCTACGCATTTCACCCAATAGGACATCATCAGGATGAAACGTGTTGGGTGGAATTTGGATGCACACTGACAATGAGGCTGCTGTCGCGTGGAGACATGCTAGTTGGCTGTTCTTTAACAATTAATGCAACTTAGGCCGCGTACACACGATCAGTTAAACCGATGAGAATGGTCTGATGGACCGTTTTCATTGGTCAAAACCGATCGTGTGTGGGCGCCATCGGTTATTTAACCATCGTTTAAAAAAAAGCCAACTTGCTTTAAATTTAACCGATGGATTCCTAACCGATAGGTCAAAACCGATCGTTAGTAGGCACGACCATCAGTTAAAAATCTACGCATGCTCAGAATCAAGTCGACTCATGCTTGGAAGCATTGAACTTCATTTTTTTCAGCACGTCGTTGTGTTTTACGTCACCGCGTTCTGACAAGATCGTTATTCTTTAACCGCTGGTGTGTAGGCGCAACGGTCAGTCAGCTTCATCGGTTAACCGATGAAAATGGTCTATCAGACCGTTCTCATCGGATGGACTGATCGTGTGTATGCGGCATATGGCAAGCTATAGGCTTCAGAGGAAGACTGTAGACAACAGAAATGTGGGTCATGTCTGTTGTGGGGGTCAGGAAAAATGAAGGTGAGCTCACTTTCGACCACTTCAGCCATAGGGGGCTTTAAACATGATGTAAGTGTTTAAAGCATGGGTGTGCGAACAGAGCTTAGAAGTCCAACATAAAAGAGTCAGAGGTGGCCGGATGAAGGGAATCCTCAGTATGGATGTATGATAGATTTGCCCATGTGTGAAAATACTTATAATAATTCTACATTGCGGAGAAAGAGACGTGACAAGCCCTGAAATAGAGAAGGAGTGGACGTCTATTCTATGCTCACAGTGGCCCTAAAAGATCTAGGGAAAAATAGGTTAACCACTGTAATACTCCCACACAAGTTAAACATAATGCCGCGTACACGCGACCGTTATTCATGTCATTGAAAAAAAAAAAAATCTCAACGTGATTCCTTTTCAAGCCTGCTTTGCAAATACACGATCGAGGACGTCTCATTAGGAACGCTAGTTTTACCAGAACGAGCGCTCCCGTCTCATAACTTGCTTCTGAGCATGCACGTTTTTCCCCATTGTTAAAGCCTACACACAATCGTTTTTCACAACGTGAAAAACAACGAGAAAACAAGCAGGTTCTAAATTTTTAACTGACATTTTTCTCGTCGAGAAAAATGCTCTGGAACCTACATATGACCAATTTAAAAAATTGAATTTTTCTCGTCATGAAAAACGGTCGTGTGTACACAGCACAAGGCCCACAGGCCCATTTTATAAGGAAATCCACCTCTCCTGCAACTGCAGCACCCCCACTCGTCTCCACCCTCAACTTGTCTCAGCAGTCAGAGGAAGACAGAACTCCTCTGCCAGACCCTGCACTGCTCTATGCAGCCTCAGAAAGGCTTGTCTCTGAACCAATCAACCCCCCCCCCCCTCCTTCTATCTCAGAAGTCGCCAGCAGAAAAGAGGGCAGAACTATTCCACATCTGAGCATATTTGAAAAAAAAAAAATCCTAACTCATCAATAAATTTTTTATGAACTACACAAATAAGCAAAACAAGTAATGTCTTCTGCTCCCATGGATAACAGACACTCACATCAAGAAACCTTTCCACACTATTTATCTAGGGGATTTAATTTAACAAATTTTTAGTGTAGTCTTTTTATAATACACAGCGTGGGTTTGGTGCCATGATTAAAAAAAAAGGGAAACAAAACAGAAACCCAGATAGAAAGCAATATAAATGTTAATGAGTCTTCGGACCAAGAAGAGCAGCCAAATTTATAGGCTAAATCAACACGAATCAAAATAGCAGAGAAGCTGATAGGATTATCCGTTCTGCTAATCAAGGAAGTGTCTGCGATGAATTTGTTGGGGTTGTGAAGCTGCCAATGCTAAAAACAAACTTTCTTGTCTGAATAAGAACGCATTGGCTCTTGTACTGCAGACAGTGTACTCAGGGCCGGAATCCCGACAAGGCCACTGAGGCCAGCCCAGATTTCCCGTGATTAACCTGCAATTGCCATGCATGTCCCAGGTCCCGGACACCTTCATTCCGGGACAATACAGTGTCCCGGAATGAAATAGAGGACAGCCAGTGCAGCCACTGGATTTCCTGGAGTGGTTGCTAGGGCCGGCCCCGCCTGGTGTCTAGCAACGAGTGATGTCACAGCAGTAAGCTGTGCCTGCCTGACTCTGTTTCTGGCTAACCCTCCCAGTACTGCGCGCTACTGAGCCTTTCACCTTCTCCACCCGGGCGGCGCGGCTGCCACTGCACACTGTGTGTGTTCCCTTCAGCTGCCGCCCAGGTGTAACCGGGGCAGAGCCACTCGCCATGACATCAAGCTAGCGCGGTAACGGGCGGGGGGCGGCTTGCGATGGGGGTGTTCTGGAGCCCGTGGTGAGCTGTTGCTGTAGGTGGGGAGTGGGAATGGGCACAGTGCTATTTGGCGAACCCTTTTCTCAAAGTATACAAAGCTTTCTTTTGAATGGAAGAGGTGGGGAGGTGATGTCACAAGCCCAGAAGATGGCAATCACTGTAGTAGCTGTGCCTGCTACAGTGGTTTCCAGCTTCTACGAGGATCCCACAAGTATGGTACATACATACTTAAATTACTCCAAGCTGGACCAATGTAAAAGTAGTATTGGGCGAACGGTTCAGACCAAGCAAAAGTTCAGCCCGAACATCGCTTGTTCGCCAATTCAACGAACACCCAAATTTGTGGGCGCTCGGTGGGATGGCTCACAATGCATTGAGCGCTTCACAGTGCATTCTAGGGCCCTAATTGGATGAAGCATTGAACCTGACCGTTGTCAGAGCCCTGATTGGACAAAATGATGATTACTTTCTCCATTCACGGGTCAATGCTCATGATCCCATCCCAAATTATAAAAGGTTCCTTCCCATTGGAATTGCAGTGTGGTGTAGCAGAGATAGATAGATTAAGGCTCAGTTTGCTACTAGCGAGTTAGTGTGTTCACTTGATGTGACTCTGAGTGTAGAGTGTTAGTGTAGTGTTAGTATAGTGTGTCAGTACAGTGTAGTGTAGTGTGTCATTGTAGTGCAGTGTTTAACGCATAACACATAACATTTAGTACTGTATACAGTGCTGTATACCCTTTTTTTTGGTTGCTGCATGCTTTCATTTTTCTTGGGGGGGTTTGTCATTTTTTGTCCCCTGCCTGCCCCTTTTTTTTAAATGGCCAGCTGTTTTTCTGACTGTGACACTCGTGTTTTCCCTTTTTAATTTTTTGTATAGTTTTTACATTTCTGTCAGCATCAGTCCTCAATTTAAAGTGCACCATACACTATTTTCCATTCAATAAAGTGCATCCAATCACACTTTTCGCAGTTTCTATCAAATTTGGGTAATAACCCCCCCCCCCATTGTGCCTTGGAGGCCAACAAGGAGAGACAGATGTTCCCATGCCACTATAAGGGGGTCAGCAGTGTTGTGTCCACAGGCAAAGGTTGACGTGGTCCATCCTCAGGCAGGGCACATTTGTCTCTTTTCAGTGACGTTGCCTGTGTTATCCAGCCACAGCATGCAGAGGAGGTGGTGGACTGGCTTACTAAATCATACTCATACTCCTCTATGACCCAAGCTGACACTAGTGTGCAGTCCACCGCAGCTGCCAGATCAGCTTATTCTGCCTCCTTGTCCACAGCTACTCCTGTCATAGTCCCAGCATCATGCATGGAGGAGTCAGCTGAATTATTTGAACACAGCATCAGCCACTTGCTTCTTAAGCATGCACAGACATTAATTGATTCTGATGTTGGTTCTGAGTAGGAGGAATGGAGTAACACGAGCCCTCAGAGAGGGGGGAACACTGATCAACGACAAATTGGCAACCACGTGACCATTTTTTCACAACTGTTTGACCGGGGCATCAAATTTAAATGTTTTAGAGCAAGGCCAATTGTAGCTTTCATCAAGAGTACCTCTATAGGGTTACGGTTTGAAGACACCCACAACACCCAAAGACCAATTTTTCCACAACTGTTTGACCGGATCATCAATTTTTTTCTTTTTTTTTTTTTTTTACTGCAAGGCCAATTTTTGCTTTCATCGGAAGTACCTCTAGAAAGTTACGGGGTGAAGGCACCACCAACACCCGAAACCCAAATTTTCCGCAACTGTTTGACAGGGACATCACATTTCAGTTTTTTACAGCAAGGTCAATTCTTGCTTTCATGAAGATTACCTCTATAGGGTTACATTGTAAATGGCTTACGATCAATTTTTCCACAACTGTTTGACGGGGCGTCAAATTTATATTTTTTACAGCAAAGCCATTTCATTAAGACTCTTGATCTCTGTGCTGTGCCTAAGAGCTGCAGTTCTCTACACGCTCTCCCTCCTCACTAGAGATCGAGGCAGCAGCATGATCCATTGGCTTTTGCTGCTGTCAATTCCAGTGAGGAGAAAGCGGAGGACGGCTCAGGAGCGAGTCTGCACAAGTGCTCCCATAGTTCATTTTTACATTTTTTATTTTCTTTTAGAATCCCTTTAGGTATTTCATGTGCTGCCAAGGGATAAGACGCTACACTGAACGTTGGTGTTTTCAAGGCTTTTTAATATTTTATCAGTTTTTATTCTTGGTGTAGAGGTTGATTATATTTAATGCAGACAAATAGCAGACTGTAAATGTTTTTCTGCAGGATAACTTTGAATTTGCAGCTTTTTTTTTTCAATCTACAACTGGGCAGCGCACTTGCGTCTTACCCCGTGTGGAGATACCAAACTTTTATCAGTGGTGAGCAAGTCTCACCGACACTAAATGAAAGAGGTCTGGGGCTATTGTGATAGCCATAAAAGAACATATTTAAAAAGGAATACTTGAAAAGATTCCTTGATAAAGACACTGTGGGGAGCCATCTGGTCTGTTTTATCGATAAAACAAATTTAGGAACAAAATATCTGTCTTTTCCATAGTATGAGGAAAGTCTAGCAGGGCTTTAAGATACGAGTGGTAGCAATATTTTCTTTTCTTTTTTTCACAGGGAGTAAATCCTTTTCTTGGGTTTTACGGATAATTCTTATTTTTTCTTTGCACAAGGTGACCTGTACAACACAATAAATACAGTTTCTACTAATCTTTTCTAATAAACCTTCACTTTCCCATTTTGCACAATGTTAGATTAGACTATGACTATGTACAATCAAATATTTATCAGGTGAGTCAGACAGAATTGCATGCAAATCAAAATCACATATATATTCAATGGTGCCCATTCACATCAATCAGACTCGTAGTGATTTTGGAAAAGGTTCTTGCACTACTTTGATGCGACTCCAGAGAAATTTTGGCCTGATAGACTTCAATGTAAACTCACAGAAATCGGATCTGCATGCGATTGGATGCAATTTTGAAGCAATTTCTTTTTTTTTTAACCCTCAACTCTACTCCCAAGCGCATCCTTGTTCCTCCCAGCCACATGTGCTTTTCAGACTGCAGGAAAGTTGCAGGAGAGGTGTACTTGACAATGAGAAGATCATATGCCTTGTTCGTCAGCGGCCACTGATTTATGACACTAAAGACACTAACTACAAGGACCACATCAAGTGGGACAGAGCCTGGCTGACCTGGCTGCCTGCATATAAGCTATGTTACCAAAAGTATTGGGACACCTGTCTTTTCAGGCACATGAACTTTAATGCCATCCCAGTCTTAGTCCGTAGGGTTCAATATTGAGTTGACCCACCCTTTGCAGCTATAACAGCTTCAACACTTCTAGGAAGGCTGTCCACAAGGTTTAGGAGTGTGTCTATGGGAAGGTTTGACCATTCTTCCAGAAACGCATTTGTGAGGTCAGGTGTTGATGTGGATGAGAAGGCCTGGCTCACAGCCTTCTCTCTAATTCATCCCAAAGGTGTTCTATCGGGTTGAGAACTGTGCAGGCCAGTCAAGTTCCTCCACTCCAAACTCGCTCATCCATGTCTTTATGGACCTTAGCAAATTGAAGGACGAAAACTGAACAGCCGCACTCCGAAATCACTTACAATCAGCCATGACTAAGCACTGATTGTAAGTGTGAAACGCGTCGGCCATACTGTATTTTGTTGGTTGCAGTGATTGTGTGTACAGTTGAAAAATAAAATACAACTTATTTTAAGTGATTTCGGAGTGCGGCTGTCCAGTTTTCGTCCTTCAATTTGCTATCATTAGCATTGCCAGCACCTTGGTGGTTCAACAACCCTTGATTGCACACGGGGCTCACCTGGAGCGGTGAGAAATTTGTCTCTTTATGGACCTTGTTTTGTGCACTGGTCCAAATCATTTGGTGGAGGTGGATTATGGTGTGGGGTTGTTTTTCAGGGGGTGGGCTTGGCCCCTTGGTTCCAGTGAAGGGAACTCTTAAGGTGTCAGCATACCAAGATATTTTGGACAATTTCATGCTCCCAACTTTGTGGGAACAGTTTGGGGATGGCCCCATCCTGTACCAACATGACTGCGTACCAGTGCTCAAAGCAAGGTCCATAAAGACCAAGATGAGCCTATTTGGGATGGAAGAACTTGACCTCAACCCAATAGAACACCTTTGAGATTAATTAAAGCGGAGACTGTGAGTTGAAGCTGTTATAGCTGCAAAGTGTGGGCCCAATCAATATTGAACCCTACGGACTAAGACTGGGATGCCATTAAAGTTCATGTGCGTGTAAAGGCAGGTGTCCTAATACTTTTGGTAATATAGTGTACTTTCACATCTTCAGTACCGACAGCAAAACCTAAAGTGGAACTACGGGCACATTTTTTTATTTTAATTTAAATAGAGCTAGGGAGGGTTAGAACCCCTGTCAGATTTCTTTTGGCTATCTGTGTCCCACTGTGGAGATTTCCTTTCATTTCCTGTCCCATAGCCAAACAGGAAGCAATAGAAAATCCCTGCAAATAAAGGGAATTCCTTGCCCCTCCAGTTTACCAGAACTAGTGTCCCCATTGGAAGATTTCCCCTTTATGACTTTTCTGGGGACAAATTTGGGAAATTTTGGGTATTTTCTTTTACTTTCACAATGATAAAAGTAACAGGACTAACAGAGATAGTAAATCTCCTTAATGTGTCTCCTATGAAGTGATCTGATGAAAATGGACAGCATGTCCGTTTTCATCAGATCTTACCCGATCCGATCCGCCATGGACGGATGGGGACGTATCCCCCATAGCTCTGTTTTTAGCGGATCGGATAGGGTCGGATGTCAGTGGACATATCTCCGCTGTCATCCGATGCTCCATAGGGATGCATGGAGCGGCCGGTTAGGTCCGCCGTCAAAACTGACAGGCGGACCCGAACAGTCCGTCCGTGTGAATGAGGCCTTAAAGTTTAAAGTATAACTAAAGGCAAAACTTTTTTTTAGTTTTGGATAGAGTGAAGATGGATTAGTCTGTCTGTGTCCCCATTGGGGAAATTCACCCTCGCTATTTGACTTGTTTACCATTATCATTGAAAGTAAAATAAAATAAAATTTTGGGTTGTCCCCAGAAGAGTAAAAGAGGGAAAATCTTCCAATGCGTACCCAAGAGATTCCCTTGATTTTCAGGGAGTTCTACACACTTCTATGGGGCAGGAAGAGGTGGTAAATCTCCCCAATGGGACGCAGATGGCAAAAATAAACCTTCCATGGGTTATAATCCTCCCTTACTATATTCAAAATGAAAAAAAGATTTTGCCTATAGCTCTACTTTCAAAACTTTTTCCCCATGTCCAAGGAGATCATTATATACGACCCAGAACTTGCCTCTCTCTTCCCTATTTGTGATGGCTGAATGGATCCAGTTCCTACGCTTCCTCCTCTGCTCCTCCTCCTTTTCTTCAATTAACACTGTGGCAGCAGTCGTAATGACTGCTACCATGATTAAAGGGGTTATAAAGGTTTGTTTTTTAATTCCTAAATAGGTTCACAGTGTCCCCTCACAGGGATGTAGTCCCAAGGGAGGGGGCAAGCACACTGACTAACCCCCAGCCAGAGCGGCTCAGATGATGGGGGCAAACTTACTGAGGAGGAACAGGAAGTAAGAAATTCAGGCAAAGACAAAAAACATTTAGAAGGGAAATCAAAGGAAAAGGTAAGTGAACCAACAATGCACAAGATTAAAGGAACCTATTTAGAAAATAAAAAAACTAACCTTTACAACCCCATTAACCAGTTAAGGACCCCCGCACGCCTATGTACGTCCACAACATGGCTCGTACAGGCACAAGGGCGTAAATTTACGTCCTCGCCTTAGTGCGGTTCGGGGGTCCCATCGGGACCCCCTCCGCGGCGTGCGGCGGTCCCCCTGGCTCTGGGAGCGATCGCCGACGAGCGGGCGGATGTCCGTGTTTTCCGCCCCCCCCCCCGCGATCGCTCCCAGCCAATGGGAGCGCGCTCCCAGCCTGTCACTTCCTCCTCCTGTGTTTACACAGGAAGGAGGAAATGATGTAATCTCTCATCGCAGCGCTGTTTCCCAGCGCTGCTGATGAGAGAAGACATGCCAAGTAAGTGTGCACCAACACAACACTGACACACACTCACATAGGCATATTAACCCCTTGTGATCGCCCCCCCCACCCCCCTGTCACAGTGTTACTGAATGCAGTGATTTAATCACTGCATTTAGTGTCAGTGTGACAGGCACTGTAAAAAACAGTTAGTGTTAGGTTCAGGATAGCCCCCCCACCCCCCCTAATAAAGTTTTAACCCCCTGATCACCGCCCTAGTTAACCCTTTCACTCCCTATTGCCAGCGTCACTAAGCGATCATTTTTCTGATCGCTGTATTAGTGTCGCTGTTCCCGCTAGGTAGCTATTTTTTTTATTACGATTTTTTTTTTTTACTAAAGACATGTGGCTAAATAAATTTTGGCCTAAATGTTTTACTAAAATTTAGTTTATTTGATTTTTTTTATAACAAATAGTAAAAAAATAGTGATTTTTTTCAAAATTGTCGCTCTATTTTAGTTTATAGCGCAAAAAATAAAAATCGCAGAGGCGATCAAATACCACCGAAAGAAAGCTCTATTTGTGGGAAGAAAAGGATGCAAATTTTGTTTGGGAGCCACGTCGCACGACCGCGCAATTGTCTGTTAAAGCGACGCAGCGCCGAATTGTAAAAACACCTTGGGTCATTTAGCAGCGTAAGTGTCCGGGTCTTAAGTGGTTAAGGACAGCGAGAACATGACTACTAACCACTACGCAACACAGAAAAAAACAGGAAGTAAAAAGAAAGAGAACTTATGTCACAATAGATATCATTGGTCAAAACCAAAAACACAGAGACATGAAAGTCTCATCGAAATCTAATCAAGTGGCAAGAAAATCGCACTTTATAATTGCACATGAAATCAAATCAAAATTGAAGTGCAGTAGTGTGAAACCGGCCTTAAAATAAATAAATAAATTAGCTTTAAAAAAAAGGCCAACGTTGACCTCTGTAGCTGCAGGCATTGGGGTTTATTTACTAAAGCACAAATTTGCAAATTCGCAAATAAATCTGATAAATTCTCCCTCTTTCAACGACTATGTACCAGCACAAGTGCGCATGCTCAGACAAGCAAAATAGTCACATTTTAACTTACATTCATTTTTTATAGAGCGCTATAGTAAATTTGCAAATTCGTACATGGCTAAAAAGCATTTGCGAATGTGAAAATGTGTATTATATAGCTAAATGAATGTTTAAACCAGGGGTCTTCAAACTACGGCCCTCCAGTTGTTCAGGAACTACAATTCCCATCATGCCTAGTCATGTCTGTGAATGTCAGTGTTTTACAATGCCTCATGGGATGTGTAGTTCTGCAACAGCTGGAGGGCTGTAGTTTGAGGATCCCTGGTTTAAACCATTGCTTATAATTGTACAATTGCTACTTCCACAAAAAAATACATTTTAATTTTTAGATTGATTAACTTATTGCACCCCTGGGACTTAGGACTGTTTGACACAACAGAGATGCACAACAGCGCTGCCATCCATATGGCAGCACAACGGCTAATGGGTTAGCACGTCTGCTTAGCAGCACTGGGTTGTTGGTTAAAATCCCAAACATAAAAGACAAAAACCGAACATTCCATAGCTCAACTCACCAACCAGTTTGCCAACCAAACAAATGAACCTGTCCAACAGTCTGCATTAAAAACAAGGGTTTAGTTAACACGCATTTGCAAACACATGCATAAGCTGCAAGGCCTCTTCATGGCAAATCCCAAACATGTCACTTCATATAAAGAAGTTGTCTGCTCTCCCTATGTTGTTAAACATGACTCATGTCCTTACATAAATGTAGTATTTATGTGTAGTATGGTTCCACCACCATTGCTAATCTTGCCATATGTTTTTCATGAGCAGGGACAATAATCAGCCTTAAGAAATCCCCACCAGCACTAATTGCAGCCTCTTATCAAACAAACAGCAAAATTAGAGATAGTTGTCTTGCAGCATGCTGACAGTAATCAGCCATACCCAGCCTTCAAAATAGATGGCATATCACAAAAACAGGTTGTTCAATGTCTCTCCAGCCTTCCACAGTACATCTGCATTGATTAACTTATTGCACCCCTGGGACTTAAGACTGTTTGACACCACAGAGATGCAGAATCCATCCATGTGGCAGTACAGTGGCTAACTGGTTAGCACTTCTGCCTAGCAGCACTGGGGTTGTTGGTTCGAATCCCAAAAATGCCGCTACCTGGCTAGAAGTTTGTATGCTATTCCTTTGTTGTGGTGTCAGGCCCCGTACACACCATTAAATAAATCTGTTCAAATCGGTCTGACAGACCGATTTGATCAGATTTGTCTGCTGGGATAGATTGGTTTGATCGCTGTACACACGATCAAACCAAAATCCCCGCCGGCAGACAGCGCGGTGACGTGGCGATGACATTGACGCCGCCACATCACCGCACCAGGAAGTAAAACACTTCCGCGCATGCGTCGAATCCATTCGAAGCATGTGCGGACAGATATGTCTGCTGGTTAGCGTACTAACCAGCAGACATATCGGATGGACGGGTTCCCAGCAGACAGATTTTAAAGCATGCTTTAAAATCTGTCTGCTGGAAAAATCTGTCTGTCCGCCCGTACACACGATCGAATTTGTCTGCTGAAACGGTCTGTCAGACCGTTTCCAGCAGATAAATTCGATCGTGTGTACGCGACCTCAAAGTTTATTTTTCACCAGTAATTCCATTTTTGACGGGTTTCACTTAACGGAAACCCAAGAATATACATAACAAATCAAGAGAGTGTGGGTTTGCACCAAATCTATAACTGTGTGTTTTGGGCCAGATATGCATGTATAAGTCTGGTGTGATCCTGCATACATATTTTAATGTTGTATGCTGATGATGAATGATGAATGCGCTGTCAGAATGTTTATATTGAAATATTAAACAGTTTTATATTTATGAAAATAAGCAAGGATCTATAATTAAGGAGATTCACAACTTATTTCCACAAATCAACAAAATTACTTGAGTTTGTTTATTTGCGCTAACCTGAAGACAAAAGGAATCCAAAAAAGTGTGCAATTATATAAATATATATATATATTTATTTATTTATTTATTTATTAACTAAAAATCTGTGCAGAATAATATCAAAATATAACTGGTGACCATTAAAGAATATGGATCAAAATTTCAATAATATGGATAACACAAATGATGAGAAAATAATTGTTTCAAAATATCAATGTAGAAAAACTGAGTAACTCCTAGAAGTAATTAATAGCTTATTAGTAGCTCAGCAGGATGTGAAAACAAAAGGTGCAGATTTTGACAAGTGTCAAAGTGTCTCTCAGTCAACAGAAATTTCAAGCTCAAATTTACATTTACAGCACATGGGCGACAGCCTTGTTACACCATGCACAGAATTGGTGATTTAACCAAGACTTATATTTAAGGTAAAGTACATTTTCCAAATCATTTTTTTTAAATCATACATCATAATCAAACCATTTATTAGAAACCAAATTCAGCTTCAATAAGATTATACATAGGTGTATATTTCTCTCTTTGATTGAAGAAGAAACAATTCATACTGCAGTTAGAATTATTTCCTTTCAGTTCATGCTACAAGGATTAAATGGTCCAGCAAGATGTATATAGCTAGAAGCATATACTTTATCAAAAATTTCAGTTTTTTATCTTTTACCCCCCCCCCCCCGCCAAGAAAGAAGGTGTGGATATGTTTTCCGCATATTTAATGACGTCAACTTACATATTACCTTACTATGTACCCATCTGTACAACTTCCGAAAGGGGGCAGTATTGGATTAAAAGTAATTTTCCTTAAAAATACCATGATTTTGCTTTGAATAACCTCTGACCTAGGCCTTGATAAAAACTATCAATATAATAGTGTGGTCTGTTCTATGGCAGCACCTGTCTGGCCTTTTGTCTCTTCATAAAATATATAGCTTTAAGAAAGTCTGACCAACGACAATTAACTTCTTCTCCAAATACCTTTGAGAGTGAGGTAATTGGTACTTAAAACACAATGGTTATTCACATGTAGATTCACTGATAGAAAGTCTGTACATCCACTCTCATTCATAGTACTTTAAACATGCACCTCTCATATTAATAATATATACTAATATATTTCAGTGTGTAAAATCAAACAATTTATAATGAATATATGTTGAATATTGTAAAAGTACATAAACAAAAATATGTGAAATTATTAAATTACGTAGGCATATAAATGCTCCATACAATGTAATAATAATATAATAGAAATTATTGCTAATATAATTACTTGCAATTAAAAAATACTTGTTCATAAGACAACTTTTAAATAAGCGACTTTTTTGTCAGTAATACAAAAAATCGAAGTCTCTATTCATTAGTCATCAATCTCATTATAACACATTCTGGCACCATGACCATTAATTATATTGTTTTTGTTGTCTAGGACCCTCACCATTTACGACCTTGGAGAATATGCGATAAGACTCTTAAAATCTTCTGTAAAAGTGTCCAAAATCAATGAACTTGCATTCACCTCCTAATAGATAGACAAAATGGCTTCCAAGATGCCCATGAAACCATTTATAAAATAATACGTTATAGGCCTTACAAATTATTGTTATTCTTTTTTTTAACCTCAATAGTTCTGACAGCGCTTTGTCAACTCCTGTTTTGTACCGTCCACATGCCCAACAACGTACAATTTAAATATTTAGATTTTTGGAATCACTGATGGAGGGGGTGGTCTGTACTGAGCGGGGTCTGTATTGATGGAAGGGGGTGGTCTGTTCTGAGGGGGGTCTTTACTGTTGGAGGGGGTGGTCTGTACTAATGGTGGGGGTGGCCGTACTGATTGTGGGAGGTGGTCTGTACCATGCCTGCAGCCTCTGACATATCCTGTACCATATGCTATATAAGATCTGGCATAGCATGTTTACATGATGCTATGGCTTTAGCAACATAAGTGACCTGACACTCATGTTGCTGAAGCCAAAGCAACTTATAAACTAAAATTCCCTTCATCGAGAGGAAATATGTCTATATATTCTATGGTTAATAATCCATTGTGAGTGGCTTGACAAAATAGGGCAGACAACGTGGAACTATTAGAGCAGGGGTCTCCAAACTGCGGCCCAAGGGCCAAGTGTGGCCCTTTGCTAGCCTTTATCTGGCCCTTTGGGACACTATTGGTCCCACTGACACCAACAATGGTGGACTATTTCTTCCACTGATACCAATCATGGGATACTATTCCTCCTCCTAATAGGGGCACTACTCCTCCTCCTATTGACCACCAACCATGGGACCACATTTATTGCCCTTGATGCCTGGCCCAGTTACATTTTCTGGTCACAATTCGGCCCTCCTAAAGTCAGAAGGACAATAAACTGGCCCTTTGTTTTAAAGTTTGGTGACCCTTGTATTAGAGTATCCTCCATGTCTTTACCTTACTTTATGGCCTTCAATTCTCCTCTTGACAGCCACTTGCTGCAGAAACAAAAGTAACAAGTTGAGCATCTCTCACAGCTATACCAACACTGTCCCTGGATACGGCTCGGGAGATTACCGACTGGCTACAAAAGGACTTAAGCAAACGCAGAATTTTGTAACACATGATGAAATATTTATGCTGGGAGATGAAGGAGAAAAATACTTCTAAATATAACACACGCTGGATGTGGGGAGATGAGGCATGTGTGCGGGAACAAGGTGGAGGAGGTGCGACAGAAACCAATGCTATTTAAAGGTTGAGCTTACTTTTATGCAGCCTTGCCAGAGATACCTGAAAGACTGCCTGACTGCAAATATTTTCACAGCACAAATCTCATTCTACAGTGCCTTAAAAAAGTATTCATACCCCTTAAAATTTTCCACATTTTGTCATGTTACAACCAAAAATGTAAATGTTTATTTTTGTGATTTTATGTGATAGACCAACACAAAATAACACATAATTGAGAAGTGGAAGGAAAATGATAAATGGTTTCAATTTTTTTTTACAAATAAATATGTGAAAAGTGTAGGGTACATTTGTATTCAGCCCCCCTGAAGTTGTAGAACCACCTTTCGCTGAAATTACAGCTGCAAGTCTTTTTGGGGATGCCTCTACCAGCTTTGCACATCTAGAGAGAGACATTTTTCCCATTCTTCTTTGCAAAATGGCTCAAGCTCTGTCAGATTGGATGGAAAGCGTTTTTTTTTTTCAAGTCTTGCCACAGATTCTTAATTGGATTTAGGTCTGGACTTTGACTGGGCTATTCTAACACATGCATATGCAGTGATCTAAACCATTCTATTGTAGTCCTGTCTGTATGTTTAGGGCTGTTTTCCTGCTGGAAGGTGAACCTCTACCCCAGTCTTTTGCAGACTCTTCTAAGATTGCCCTGTATTTGACTCCCATCAACTTTAACCAGCTTCCCTGTCCCTGTTGAAGAAAAGCATCTCCACAACATGATGCTGCGACCACCATGTTTCGCGGTGGGGATGGTGTGTTCAGGATGATGTGCAGTGATAGTTTTCCGCCCCACGTAGAGTTTTGCTTTTAAGCCAAACAGTTACATTTTGGTCTCATCTGACCAGAGCACCTTCATCCACATGTTTGCTGTGTCCCCCATATGGCTTTTCGCAAACTGCAAACAAGACTACTTATGGCTTTCTTTCAACAATGGCTTTCTTTTTTAAACTCTTTCATAAAGGCCAGATTTGCGAAGTGCACGACTAATAGTTTTCCTATGAACAGATTCTCCCACCTGAGCTGTGGATCTCTGCAGCTCTTCCAGAGCTATCATGGCCCCCTTGTCTGCTTCTCTGATTAATGCTCTCCTTGCCCAGCCTGTCAGTTGAGGTGGATGGCCATGTCTTGGTAGGTTTGCAGTTGTTCCATACTCCTTCCATTTTTAGATGATGGATTGAACAGTGCTTTGTGAGATGTTCAAAGCTTGGGATATTTTTTTATAACCTAACCTTGCTTTAAACTTCTCCACAACATTATCCCTGACCTGTCTGGTGTGTTCATTGGCCTTCATGGTGCTGTTTGTTCTCTAACAAACCTCTGAGGGCTTCACAGAACAGCTGTATTTAAACTGATATTAAATTACACACAGGTGGACACTATTTTTTAATTAAGTGACCTCTGAAGGCAATTGATTCCACTAGATTTTAGTTAAGGGTATCAGAGTAAAGGAGGCTGAACACAAATGCATGCCACACTTTTCAGATATTTATTTGTAAAAGAAATTGAAAACCATTTATAATTTTCCTTCCACTTCACATAAAATCCCAATAAAATACACTTAAGTTTTTGGTTGTAACATGACAAAATGTGGAAAATTTCAAGGCACTGTAAACTGCATATACAGGGGGATGATGAAGCAATCAAAGCAGGGGTGGGATCGAACTTGCCAACATTCACATTAGGCTGGTCTGACACTGACTCCACCCCCTGCCTTCCTCCAAAGGATGTCTCCACCCCTTTGTAACACAACAAATGAACCTACCTTGTACAGGCCAAGCAACTAAAACAGACATTAACTCAGTATGAAATGAAAAAATTGAAAGCTATACTCAAGTTAGAAAATTAACACAGGATCGTTCAACCTGTACATGAGAATAATGGTTTGTACAAGCTTCTTTAATATACTGACTATTATACCTATTCTAATGAAAGTCAAGGTCTGTCTCCTAGGGTTAGTGAATCCCCTGTACTTGGCCTGCTACATTTCTATGCTAGAAAAGCCATTGTGTTGAAATGGAAGTCCGATAGTCCACCTCTCTTGCTTACTGGAAGGCACTAGTGAGCTTGGTAGTCCCGCTATACAAAATGACCTATATATCCCATGGGTGTCCACGTAAATCTGATAAGGCATGAGAGATTTGGCTTAATTCGCCCACCACAACTGACAGCTAAAATAATTGTAATCCTAGTTCTGTAATCCTAATCGGGGCCTCAGGTATGTCTTAGTATGTGAGAGTGTGCCGAATGTAGAATAATATTGACCCTGTAAATCCTAATACTGTGATAATAATACTCCATGTTTCATTGTTTTCTCTGAATACTTCAATCTCTTAAAATCTTCTTTTCTTGTTTTTGTGTAGTTCCAGTTTGTTATGACACTTCTGTCCTTGAGAGTACAACTCAAAGGAGTGGTAGCGCTAATCAGTCTGTATTTGCAGTAAAGCATGCTTGTTATACTCACTGTGGAACCTAAGGGGTTAAAGAGGTAGTTCCCCCAAAAACCTTTTTTTTAACATTGATTGAGGCTCGTTTTGTCAAGGGGAATCGGGTGGTTTTTTTTTTAGAATCGAAGCAGTACTTACCTTTTTAGAGATGCATCGTCTCCGTCGCTTCCGGGTATGGTCTTCTGGTCTGGGCGTTCCTATTTGATTGACAGGCTTCCGACGGTCGCATACATCGCGTCACGAGTAGCCGAAAGAAGCCGAGCGCCGGTGCGGCTCTATACTGCGCCTGCGCACCGTCGTTCGGCTACTTTCGGAAAATCGCGACGCGATGTATTTGACCGTCGGAAGCCTGTCAATCACATAGGAATGCCCAGACCCGGAGACCATACCCGGAAGCGACGGAGACGATGCATCTCTAAAACGGTAAGTACTGCTTCGATTCAAAAAAAAAAACACCCGATTCCCCTTGACAAAACGAGCCTCAATCAATGTTAAAAAAAAGGTTTTTGGGGGAACTACCCCTTTAATACTCTGCATTGTCTTCTCTGATACTCCCCTTCTTCCACAGTCCCCAATACATCTCCTAATAGAACAGAGCCTTGGGGGGCACTCTGCACATGCCCAGTTTGTTGTGTGCTGCTAAAAGGTTTTTTTTTCTTGGAAGAGTGCATGTGATCAGCACACGGCCAATCAGCACCGTCCGGACAGAGGGTCAGGGATCTTAATCAGTGCTCTGCTGGACACTGATAGAAGTCACAAGACTGCTCTAAATGCTATTAAGAAAAGGTATTTACAGTTGTAGTGTACATTTACTAAAACTATTGCATTTCTATGTTCTGTGTACTGCGGGAGACCAGATATAGTGAATGCAGGGTCCTGGGTTTAGTAACACTTTAATAAAAAAAAAATGATTTATATAATAAAAAAAAACAGCATTTCCTGCAATGCCTTATCTCCAGCAATAATTCTGCTTCATCTGGCTGCCACCATTTTCCAGTTCTGTCATACAAGCCACTTCCTGTGATTCCAGGCTGTCATGGTACCACCCCCTGGGGGCAGCTTCATCACAAAGTCTGGAATCAGTGTGCTCCTGGATAAGGATGAGCTCCGGAAGTGTTCGCAAAGCCCACGTGCAGAGCCCCCCGGCACTGCGCTGCGCTAATCACAGGCAGTAAGACATTTCCCGATCTCTGCAGCCAAGCCTCTGGACAATGTCTCACTACCTGTGATTCTGCACGTGAGGTTTGCGAACACGCCGGAGCTCATCCTTACTCCTGGAGCATTGCAACTGAGGAAGAAGAGGAAGGACCCCTGATGTCACTGGCCCAGCCTATAAAATGTATGAAATGTAGTGTGTGTGTGTTTTTTAAAGAAAAAATAGAAAACAGATCCAAAGGGGGTATCAGGAAATGGGGGATGTGTGAAGATAGCTGGAGTTCAGCTTGAAAGTGTATCTAAAGCCACTCCTTAATAGATTAGGAAAGGGATAGCACCAGGTTTTTATTGCTGCCTGTGTCCTTTTCTTTTTATCTATCTATTGGTGACATCAATACTCTATAAAAACCATTTTGGCCTTTGGATATGCTTGGAATAGAAATATAACTATCCTTTAAGGCCTCGTACACACGATAGGTTAACCAGAGGACAGCGGTCTGATGGACCGTTTTCATCAGTCAAAACCAATCGTATGTGGGCCCCATAGGTTATTTAACCATCAGTTAAAAAAATGCCAACTTGCTTTAAATTTAACCGATGGATTCCTAACCGATAGGTCAAAACCGATCGTTAGTAGGCACGACCATCGGTTAAAAATCCACTCATGCTCAGAATCAAGTCGACGCATGCTTGGAAGCATTGAACTTCATTTTTTTCAGCACGTCGTTGTGTTTTACGTCACCGCGTTCTGACACGATAAGTTATTTAACCAATGGGGTGTGGGTGCGACGGACCATCAGTCAGCTTCATCGGTCTTTCAGACCGTTCTCATCGGATGGACTGATCTTGTGTATGTGGCTTTACAACACCTTGTCTAAGCCATATATCTAAAATACACCAGAACAGTTTTATCCTTTTGAAAAAAGAAAATAATAAACTAGGCTGGAGAAAAGCATCAGGGAAAAGCAGTGTTGATTTGTTCTTTGATTTCCTTTTTTTTTGGAACATCGGTGTAAGAACATTCAATCCTTGCAGCAATTACCACTCTGTCAATATGTGCAATATGATACATTGTTCCAGCAATGGTTTGGATATCTGAATTCCAATTCCAGACAAAACTTTTTTTATGTTGCTGTCCATGTCGGTCGGGGTAGAAGATCACTGGACCCAAAAATTAAAGTAATTTTTACTGGATGTTATAGACTTTCACGTAGTGCTAAACCCTAATCGGTAAAGTAATGTTTGGCTTCATATCCACTATTTTTAGCTGCACTATAATTTTTTTCATATAGCTTTTTCAATTATTTTTTACCTTTCTGAAACCCAGCGCTTTCCCAAACTTCTGCCAGGAATATGTGCACTGAATGCCTCACAGAATGACCACGATACCGTGAGGCACGCCGCCTGTCAACCACAGAGAATCTCTTTGTTCGTCTAGATTCCTGGTTAGCACTAGCTATTCTGACGTTCCAGGAACACCTCATAAGTCACTCCATAGAGAAAAGTTTGCTTCACCAGATACTGAAGTTTTCCTTCTGCAGATTCGTCTTGAGAAATCTGCATATTTTAAAGCATACAAGTGATGCTAACTTAACAATGCCTTGAAAAAGTATTCATACCCCTTGACATTTTCAACATTTTGTCGTGTTAAAACCAAAAACGGAATTGTATTTTATTGGGATTTTATGTGATGGACCAACACAAGGTGGCACATGATTGTGAAGTGGTAGGTAAATGATAAATGGTATTCAAAATTGTTTACAAATCAAATAAAAATCTGCAAAGTGTGGCGTTCATTTGTATTCAGCCCCCTTTACTCTGATACCCCTAACTAAAATCTAGTTGAACCAATTGCCTTCAGAAGTCACCTAATTAGTAAATAGAGTCCACATGTGCATAATGTAATCTCAGTATAAATACAGCTGTTCTGTGAAGCCCGCAGAGGTTTGTTAGAGAACCTTAGTGGACAAACAGCATCATGAAAGCCAAGGAACACACCGGACAGGTCAGGGATAAAGTTGTGGAGAAGTTAGGTTATAAAAAAAAATCCCAAGCTTTGAACATTTCACAGAGCACTGTTGAATCCAGTATCCAAAATGGAAAGAGTATGGCACAACTGCAAACCTCCCAAGACATGGCCGTCCACCTAAACTGACAGGCCAGGCAAGTAAAGCATTAATCAGAGAAGCAGCCAAGAGACTCATGGAGGAGATGCAGAAAACCACGGGACAACTTTTAGTCGTGCACTCCACACTCCCTTTTGCAGTTTGCAAGAGGCCATGTGGGGGACACAGAAAACATGTGGAAGAAGGTCAGATGAGACCAAAAATAAACTTTTTGGCCTAAAAGCAAAACGCTATGTGTGACAAAAACGAACACTGCATATCATCATGAACACACGATCCTCACCGTGAAACATGGTGGTGACAGCATCATGTTGTGGGGATGCTTTTCTTCTGGAGGGACAGGGAAGCTGGTTAGAGTTGATTGGAAGATGGATGGGTAATACAGGGCAATCTCAGGAGAAAACTGCAAAAGACTTGAGACCGAGGTGGAGGTTCACCTTCCAGCAGGACAACGCCCCTAAACATACAGCCAGAGCTACAATGGAATTGTTTAGATCAAAGTATATTCATGTGTTAGAATGGACCAGTCAAAGTCCAGACCTAAATCCAATTGAGAATCTGTGGCAAGACAAAATTGCTGTTCACAGACGCTCTCCGTCTAATCTGACAGAGCTTGAGCTTTTTTGCAAAGAAGAATGGGTAAAAATGTTACTCTCTAGATGTGCAAAGCTGGTAGAGACATCCCTAAAAGACTTGCAGCTGCAATTGCAGTGAAAGGTGGTTTTACAAAGTATTGACTCAGGGGGGCTTAATACAAATGCACGTCACAAATATTCATTTGTAAAAAAAAAAAATTAAAAACATTTATAATTTTCCTTCCACTTCACAATTGTGTGCCACTTTGCATTGGTCTATCACATAAAATCCTAATAAAATATATTTACATTTTTGTTTGTAACATGACAAATTGTGTAAAATTTCAAGAGGTGTGAATTCTTTTTCAAGGCACTGTAATTAATGTCTTATGGATTTAAAGCCAAACTCCAGGCAGATATATTCTGTACTTATTAATATATCATATGAGCTCCTAAATTTTACTTGTTATCAGCCTCTAAGTCCGCGTACACACAATCAAATCTGTCTGCTAGAAACGGTCTGCCAGACCGTTTCAGCAGACAGATTCGATCGTGTGTACGGGCAAGCAGACAGATTTGGCCAGCCGACAGATTTTAGGCCTCGTACACACGATCAAATCTGTCTGCTGGAAACGGTCTGCTAGACCGTTTCAGCAGACAGATTTGATCGTGTGTACGGGCAAACAGACGGATTTGGCCACCCGACAGATTTCAAAGCATGCTTTGAAATCTGTCGGCTGGGAACCCGTCTGCCCGACATGTCTGCTGGTTAGTACGCTAACCAGCAGACATGTCTTCTCGCACACACGCCAAATGGTTTCGACGCATGCGCGGAAGTGTTTTACTTCCTGGTGCGGTGACGTGGCGGCGTCAACGTCACCAACACGTCAACGCGCTGTCTGCTGGCGGGAATTTTGGTTTGCTCGTGTGTACACGCGAGCAAACCAAAATCCCAGCAGACAGATCTATTCAAATCGGTCGGTCCGACCGATTTGAACAGACACATTTATTCGTGTGTACGAGGCCTTAAAGCATGCTTTAAAATCTGTCTGCTGGGAACCCGTCCGTCCGACATGTCTGCTGGTTAGTACGCTAACCAGCAGACATATCTGCTCGCACATGCGTCGAATGTCTGCCGGCGGGGATTTTGGTTTGATCGTGTGTACAAGATCAAACCAATACATCCCCAGCAGACAAATCTGTTCAAATCGGTCTGCCAGACCGATTTGAACAGATGTATTTGGTCGTGTGTACGCGGCCTTACAGTCAAGCCTGTTTCTAGGAGGGTGCTGGGGTTGGCTGTGCCCCCCAAATTTTAGTTGCTTCCCCTGGGTATTTGAGAGTGAATCCAACGGTCCATGCATCAGTCTGATGGGGGCAATTGATGTAAGGGGGCACTCTAATGCAGTGGCAGCTGGTGCTTGACATTTTTGTGGCTGCGCAAACAAACTGAAAAATACTGAAAAAAAACATCAATTGCAGCCTCCCTGTGCCCATGAAATGCAGCAACTGTGCCATCAATTGCAGCCATTGTGCTCATCAAATGCAGCTACTGTTCCATCAATTTCAGCCACTGTGTTCATCAAATGCAGCCACCCTGTCCTTTAAATGCAGGCACTGTGCCCATCTTATGCAGCCACTGTGCCCATCATATGCAGCCACTATGCCCATTATTTGCCACCACTTGAGCCCCGTCATATGCAGCCACTTGTGCCCATCATATGCAGCCACTTGTGCCCATAATATGCAGCCACATGTGCCCCATCAAATGCAGCCACTTGTGCCCATCAAACGCTGCCACTTGTGCCCATCATATACAGCCACTTGTGCCCATCAAATGCCAGGCAATTATCCCATCTTAGTGGTGGGTCAGGCAGCGAGTGATGGCGTTGAGCTGTGGGATAGCTCCTGGGTCCTCCATGCTTCCCCCTCCTCTCTTCTTTGGTCTGCTAGGCGTCCAATCGGGGGGCCTGTGCCTTCAGCCAATCAGGTGACGGTATTAGACCTGTGCTTCCTGATTGGCAGAGAGGCTGTTCAGTGTTAAAAAAGCAAATATACATTTTCTTTTCTAACACATCCAGGGGCGGACTGACAACTCATGGGGTCCCGGGCAGTATAAGATTATGAGGCCCCCGGGCTTACAGATGGCCACCACGCCAGGAGGCAGTGCAGAGACGGGGCAGCTAAAATCTCTGGATTTTCACATCAAAAGCATGTCGGTTTCGGACATATCAGGGACAGATGTAAAAAAAAACACACATTTTTACATACTGTCCCTGGTTTTACTGAGCCTGGCAACCCTGATAGGGCCCCCTAGTGGCATGGGGCCCTCGGGCAGTGTCCGAGTGACTCAATGGTCAGTCCGCCCCTGAACACATCTGGGTAGACTGCGAGCGCAATGCTTTGCACTCCAAGTCCACCTTTTTTAAAGTCTATTAGAGCCTGTGCAACACCCCCGCAACTGGAATTCAGGCGCCTGTCATCCGAAAAGGGGCTGGGTGCCTGAATAGGGCGGCGGCCATGGATAGATTCATGCAGTGCATAAATCTATACACTAGTCATAGAGGGGGTGGCTGGAAAGAGGGGGTGGCACCCATGAGCTCTTTTTTCTTTTTTTTTTTCCTTTTTTTAAGTGTATTTTGTGCGTGAACTCGAGAGAGAGGAGCCGGACTGCAGGAGTTGGGAGTAGGCAGACCCTCCCCCCGGAGGCAATCGCCATCCTTCTCCATGCCCCCGGTGGCAATGGCGGGTGTGGGGGGGGGCCTCCCACTCACCCCGCCCTACCTGCTCCACTTGGGAGCCCGACTGGGCGCACAGGCGTACCTTGCATAGCACACCCACCGGGAGCCGGGCTGAGACCACCAAACTCAATTCACATGTAGCCGAGACCGGGATCCGAACCCTTGGCTGCAGAGATGAACGGCTTGTCAGCGCAGTGCCAATCACGTTGAGCCATCACAGCTCCCACGCACCCATGAGCTCTTAATGGATGGGCTGCCCCTGCTCCAATGGTAGCAAATAATGTAAGGGGGCATTCTGATGAGCATGACTGATATAGGGGGCACTCTAAAGGGGACATTTGACGTAAAGTAAGACTGATGGGGACATTTGATGTAAAGGGACACTCTGATGGGGACACCTGATGTAAGAGTGACTCTGATGGGGATATTTGATGCAAATATAAACTCTACCTGGAGCATTTAATGTAAGGGGGCACTCTGATGAGGACAACTGATGTAACCGGGCACTCTGATGGGAATAATCTATGTAAGGAGGCACTGTGATGGGGACCATGATGTAAAGGGGGTCTCTGATGAGAAATCTTGATGTAAAAAGGGGACTCCGATACAGACACCTCATATACAGAAGCATGCTGGGCAAACAGGGAATACTCATTCCCTGCATCTCTGTCACACTGCATGACAGACTGTCAGTGACACAAAATGTTGACTTTATTCTCAATTACATTTTTACTGCACCTCCAGATCAGATAGGCTAGATCTGGCCCTGCTTACAATCCCTATACAGCAGGGCTGATATGCAAGAATAAAAAGCAGTACAAGGAATTAGTCAGTTCATGTGCTGACAAGAAGCACACTCATGGTTGTGCTGCTTCTCCATTCATTGTCCAATCACACATTGGGCGGCAGGTCTCAGACAGTTTGAACTGAATGATGCAGGATGTCAGACTGAGGACACCTAGTGGAGGAAAACAAGTACTGTGGTAAAGAGCTCTAATTAGCTGCTTGTTTTAATCTTGTGATTGAAGTCTTGCTTTAATAACATTTTAATTTGCAGAACAAGAAAGACATTGCTGGGAAGCCAAGGGTGGGGTCAGGTGTGGGGGGCGATATGAAGGTTGGGGGATAAAATTCAATAATTATGTATGAAATAAAAGAGCTTTAGCAGTTACCGTTCCCTAGAAAACGGCTTCTATGCTTCCTCTGAATCCCAAGACTATAGTGTTTTGTGGAGTTTTCCATCATACTACTGTATATTGCTGTATGTTATAGATTACTCTCCCACATAATTTAGGGCACAGATAAGTGTTGCAGTGTTGCCCAGTGGGAAGTTTTATTTATCCAGAGATTTAGATAGACATTACAGTGAACCACAGGATTCGGTTTTATGCGGCACGTCTCCATGTCTCTGCGTGAGATGATGTCGCTGCCGGAGCGGCTGTGCGGCTGTCAGATAGCGTCTTTCAGACTGGTAACTCGGTGGGGGAAGCTGCTTTGAAATATATCAATGTTTACATCTGTTGTTTACACAATAGGCTAGTTTGTGTACGCAAAATATAAATTCTCCGCCAGCACGGGAGAGATCCGAACCCCCTGCGACAGGATCACAAAGTTGCAACAGTGCAAGTACACCGCTACATATGTCATCGCCGCACAACTCCCAGGAGCCTGCTGGCCAGTATGCCAAAATAAAATTTACAGATGGCAGTTATTTTTAGAGCTGGTTATATTGTTATCTGAAGAAATAAGAAATATACAACCTGGCTCCTTAAAGAGAAATATTGCTCTAGTTTCAGCGAGTACGTGTTCTGAGTTATTCCACCATTTCACCTGATTCTGTTCCATATTTTGAATTCTGTAAAAAGATTTTTTAAATTCTCTTTCTAATGATCACCTACTGTATGTAAGCTGACCTATCATTAACTTTACAAGTCTACATGAATACATTCGGTCTTTGAGATAGATTGGCGGTTAAATGGAAATAGCGGAAAGCGAAGCTGGGGAACACAGTGACGACACTCACAGCGGCTCTGCATTGTTAGCAGCCACCTCTCATCCTTATCTTACACCTGTCAGAACGCCAACCAATGAGGCTCTGCCAGGTTTCTCTTCCCCCAGGGATTCCTACCTTGCAACAACTTATATGAATTATACTTGGCTGTGCAAAGAAGATTATTAATACCATTGTTCACTCGGATTCCAAACTGGATACAATTTGATGAACAAATGAACAACAAGTGTCACTTTAGTGGCAGAAGGTTTATGAACAGGCCATTATTTGCAATACGGCACTGCGTTACTTTAACTAACAATTGTGCCATTGTGCAACGCTGTACCCCAATACCATTTTTGGTCCTTTTGTCCCCACAAATAGAGCTTTCTTTTGGTGGTATTTGACCACCTCTGCATTTTTTATTATTTGTGCTAATAAACAAAAAAAAAGACAGACAATTTAAAAAGAAAAAAAATATACCGTATATATATTTTTTTACTTTCTGCTATAAAACATACCCAACATTTAGGCCAAAATATATTCTGCTACATTGGTAACCAAAAATCCAAATAAGCGCATATTGATTGGTTTGCATAAAATTTATAGCGTCTACAAACTATGGGATATATATGTTTTTTTTACTAATAATGGCGGCGATGAATGAATGAATGAAAACTTATATAGCGCGGGACATGCGAACTGAATCGCCTCTGGGCGCTTGTTGTTCCTGTCTCCTTTGGTATCAAAAGAAATGAGTCTTGATCTTTCTCCTGAATGCTAAGTGATTCTCCTCCAACCGAATGCTGGTTGGTAAAGCGTTCCATTGTCTGGGACCTTGGACCGCGAATCTTCTATCTCCTTTGGACTTGTAGTTGGCTTTCGGTATCTAGAGTAGATTTTGGTTGGTGGATCGCAAAATGCGATTGGGATTATAAACTTTTATTTTTTTGCACAGATATTGGGGGGCATTCCCATGAATACTTCTGTGCGTTAGACAGAGTGCTTTAAAAGCAATTCTGTCTTTTACTGGCAGCCAGTGAAGGGCTCTCAGTGAAGGTGAGATTGCTTCCCAGGGTTTTTTCCCAGTCACAAGTCTTGCAGCCGTGTTTTGAACGACTTGCAGACGAGCGATTTGGTACTTGGGGAGTCCGAGGTAAAGGGCATTTGCATAGTCCAGTCTGGAGTTAACAATTGTTCCCACCACGACTGCTACGTCTTCTTTAGGAATGAAAGGAATAAGTCTGCGTAGTAGGCGCAGCAGATGGTGAGATCCGCTGACTACTGACCCTATTTGTGCGTCCATTGTCATGTAGGAGTCAAAGACTTGTAGGAGTCAAAGACTTACAGCAGGACTGCAAATTTGCAGTGGACAAATCGGACACCTAAGTAACACTTTTGGGGACCAGTGACAATAATACAGTGATCAGCGCTAAAAAATATGTAGGGAAGGGGTTAACATCAGGGGTGATCAAAGGGTTAAATGTATGCCTAAATTGTGCTTGCTAACTGTGGGGGAGGTGATTTGACTTGGGGGAAGGCAAAGATCCGTGTTCCTGCTTAGCAGAAACACAGGATCAGTACTTTCTCCTCTGACAGAACAGCAGTCTGCCTTGTTTTCATACTATAGGTATACTGCCATTCTGCCTGTGGCCCGAATGATTGGCGTGTCCCAGTGGACATTGAGTCCACCAGACCTGCTAATTGGCTCCCGCTGTGTTAATTCACAGCGGGAGCGTGTCGACGGTGGCACGCTAGCGCCCCAGACACGGAAGTGTCAGATCACGTACCAATAAGTGATCTGGCACAGAGCAGCAACCCTGCCGCAGTAAATGTATGTGGGACAGTCTGCAAGAAGTTAAGCCTAGTACACACAATAAGAATATCAGAGGAATGATCATTTTTTGCATGCTAGTCTCATATCGATTACCAATAGGTTACTAAAGCTCCGAAAATTCTCATAAGACAGAATACAACTTTAGAAGTGATATATTGTATTGAATTCAAATGAAAAACATTTGCTCTGTTATGGTCTGAGAAATATTTTGGTGCTTGTTCCTTCAGATATTTTTGCATGAACTGTTCTCAAAAGCCGTACACTAAGGAATAGATTATCGGACAATCGCTCCCAATGAGTTTTTTTCCGTCCAATATTCCTATTGTGTGTATGGGCATTTACTCTTGTGCATCACTACCAGATAGTTTTGTAATTGTTGCAGCGATTACTGTGTTTCAACATCCACTTGCTTGCATTATTATAATAGGAGTGGGTTTATAACATATGCTATAGGCAGCTCAAGTTGCAATACTCAACCTTACTTTGTAGCTATTCCACACTGTACTCCCTTTTTGCCACAAGATGTCCTCAGTGTTCTGCATGGAATGAAGCCCAGCGACATTCAAGCCAAAAGACCAAGGACTTACCATCAGTGCAGGGTGTCATGGGACCACCATTTGAGAGGGCATTACAACATTACCCTTTATTTACTGTGTATTGTTGCAGACAGGGGTGCTCTCTGCATCTTTAGGGAACCTCCCATGGCCAGAGATGAAAAAATAAGAGGAACAGCATGTCATGTCTGGCCTAAGGAGGTCATAAAAAAGAGGAGAGGGCCTCCAGGGAGGAAGGGAGGGGAATGATTGAGTTCCAGAGGCTGAGCCAGGAGTGGGGCTTTAAAAAGAAGGCCTTGACCTCTAATCAAGATAATTTGTGGAATGACTGTAGGGTTGATTTACTAAAGATAAATAGACTGTGCACTTTGCAAGTGCAGTTGCACCGATTTTCACCAGAGCTTATTGAATGTGGTGAAGCTGGGCACATTAATTAGAGATATAGTCAAATTAATTGACCCATACTGATGTTGGTAAATTTGGCCTAAACCCTGGGTTGAGAAGGGCTAAAGTTTATGGCTAAAGTTTAGCCATAAAGATTTTAAACCACATGGATGTTATTTTCACCCCTCACTTGCTGAAAGGTTACGGTAACAAGCCTTAAAGCTTAGAAAATGCAGTCATTTGAAACTGTAAAATAAGTTGCAGAACCTGTCCTGGAAATCACCCCATCATTTTGTAAAAAAAAATCTCAAAGCCCCCTAAAGGAGCCAGCGTCTGCCCCGTAGCTGCAAATCTCTGCCACTTCTTGGTGTTTCCTGTGGCTTAGAGAGTGCAGAGATGGTGTTTTTTTTAATTATTCAAAATTTCAAAGCGAAGTTTGATTAAATATGCAAATGAATTGCAAAACTAGCCTTTACAAACAGCGTGACGCTGGCCTTAAGAATAAAGTAAGAACGTGAGCAGCGAACAAGCCCCAGCATCCCCCCTCCTCTTCCTCTTTAATTACGTCTTTGCAGACGGCAGCTCGAATATGCTCTGCAAAATCTTCCAATAAAAGACCATTCCTTTGTGCCTTGGGCCTAGGCCTATTATAATTAGCATTATGTAACAGAGTCCCTTGGGTCACCCAGCCGAAGAAACCACTTTAATGCCAATTAGAGGAATCCTTGAACTCCTGTTTTTTTCCTGTTTTATTTTAACCCATAATGTAAAATGTGGTTTGCGCAGAAATAGTGTTTGCACAATTTGGGCCTGTGATGACAACAAGCAGGGTCCAAATGTATCCTCTACTCAGAGCTTTCCTGGGCCACTCTTGTCTCTGCCTGAATCCTCCCCTCACCTTTCTGAGGAGAGCATGTAGCACTTCATGGTGAATGGCGAGTGGGGTCAAATTATCTGACAGGCGGTGGTCAAGATCAGAAGTTGGCAGCTGCATAAATGACATGGAAGAAAGAAAAAAATACTTGTGGCACTGTCCCTGGGATGCATGTTATGTCCCCCGGGTACCCGCTGCTAACAAGGCTTAAAGTGGTACTAAAGGTCTTCTTTGACCAGCTTGTGATCTGTTACTCCAGTTACATGAGTGCAATGAGAGTATTACCACAAAATTATATTAGTCAGAATTGCAAATAGTGCATAGCGGGCACAGATGGTAGCTGTATGGGGTTACTCGCCTGTCCCATATTTTTGTGAATGGTATGCCATGATCATTTTCAGAACAGCAGGCTAGATTTCAACTTTCACAATCTTTATGGTTTTAAGTATCTGCAATTGAAACACGCTGTCAGTGTTGGGTAGAGACATATGGGAGCTAACTCCTTTCCCAATTTTCAATTACATGGCAAACGTGTCATATTTTAACCACTTCCGTACCCGCTTATTGTCAATTGACGGCAGCTTAGTGGATCTGAATATCCAAGCTGCCGTCAATTGACGGCATCGTGTTCTCCGGCCACTGGGGGGCGCACGCACGCTGATGGTCACGAGGTACCCGCTGATCGGCAGTTTTAGAGCAGGGACGTGAAGCTCTGTGTGTAAACACAGAGCTCCACGTCCTGTCAGTGAGAGGAGACAGATGCTGTTTCTCTTGTACATAGGGAGACAGCATCGGTCACCTCCCCCAGTCACCCCCCTCCCCCCACACAGTTAGAACACACCCAGGACTCACATTTAACCCCTTCCTCACCCCCTAGTGTTAACCCCTTCACTGCCAGTCACATTTATACAGTATTTAGTGCGTTTTTATAGCACTGTAGCTGTATAAATGTGAATGGTCCCAAAAATGTGTCAAAAGTGTCCGATGTGTCCGTCGCAATATCGCAGTCCTAACAAAATTCACAGATCGCCGTATTACTAGTAAAAAAATAAATAAATAAAAATTGTCAGAATTCTATCCCTTATTTCCTAGCCACTATAACCTTTGCGCAAACCAATTACTATACGCTTATTGCAATTGTTTTTTTTACCAAAAATATGTAGAATACATATCGGCCTAAACTGAGGAAAAAAAATATATTTTTTTTAAAAAATTGGATTTTTATTATAGCAAAAAGTAAAAAATATTGTGTGTTTTTTTCAAAATTGTCGCTCTTTTTTGTTTATAGCGAAAAAAAAAAACGCAGAGGTGATCAAATACCACCAAAAGAAAGCTCTAAAGGACAGCAATTTTGTTTGTAAGGCACGTCGCACGACCGTGCAATTTTAATTTAAAGCGACGCAGTGCTGAAAGCTGAAATTTCGCCTGGGCAGGAAGGGGGTATATGTGCCCAGTAAGCAAGTGGTTAAAGGGTTCATCAACAGGTGCTATTATATGTTGCTGACCATCTTTTTGAAAGGCTTTCCGTCCAGGGTGACTGATGATTGGGAAAAGGATGTTGGTCGATTTGCTGGAACAGTGGGAAGAGGTCTTGTAGGGTGAGAGCTTCCTGTTACACCTATTGAAAAAGTCAAGAAGATGAAACACGTCAAGAAGAGCAGGAAGTGACGTCATCCTGCATGGTACTCCCAGAAGTGACATGAAGTACAACTGCAAGTTAGATCTGAACAGGGAGTCACTCACACAGGCTGACTGTGGAGCCTTCCTGTATGTGATAATATGCTTGTAACATTTGTGCAGGGAAAAGCACTTAATAATGTGAGTGAGCATTGCCTGTTGTAAAATTAAAAGGTTTTACACTATTCTTGTTTTCACTGTGTATGGAGATGAATTGATGAGAAGAGTGGAGAAGGTCCTTGCTTGAGGCCTCGTACACACGATCGGACATATCCGATGAAAACGGTCCGCGGACCATTTCCATCGGATATGTCCGATCAGGAGTTTGATCCGATGGCGTGTACACACCATCGGATCAAATTCCCCGCCGGCGGACGGCGCAGTGACGTGGCGGTGACGTTGATGCCGCCACGTCACCGCACCAGGAAGTAAAACACTTCCGCGCATGCGCCAAATCCATTCGGCGGCGGCGCGGCGGCGGTGCGGGACGACATGTCTGCTGGTAAGTGTACTAACCAGCAGACATGTCGGGCGGACGGATTCCACCCGATAGATTTCAAAGCATGCTTTGAAATCTGTCGGGTGGACAAATCTGTCCGCTAGCCCATACACACGATCAGAGATGTCTGCTGAAACGGTCCATCGGACCGTTTTCAGCCGACATATCCCCTCGTGTGTACGAGGCCTGAGAGTGACCCTGGAAGGTGTAAGCCCCTTAGGGAACATAAAAGTTTAATGACCTACCGTATCACATGTGGCCATGTTGATCAGGTGAGTTCTATGGTGTGGAGGATCACAGGGGTTATTCATGGATGATAAGCACGTGAAGCAAATAGCATAATATTTTTGGAGGAATTTTGCACATCATTGGGCACTTTTTGAATATATTTACATGGCCACTTTATTTATGCACTACACTTGAATTTGTTTGTTGTATGATATTTGATGCACATGTCAATTGCTGTATATATGGATACTATCATTTAGAGCAGTGGTCTCCAAACTGCGGACCTGGGACTGGATGCAGCCCTTTGCTTGCATTTAACTGGCCCTTGGGGTACTATTCCTTCCACTGATACAAGACACTATTATGCCATCTAAAACCAACAATGGGGCACCATTTATCCCACTGACACCAACAAAAGGCCATTATTCCTCCCTATGATACCAACGATGGGGCATTATTACTCCCCCTGATACCAAATGTGGTGATGTTTACTCCCACTGGCCACAGTCCGGCCCTCCTAAAGTCTGAAGCACAATAAACCTGCCCTTTGTTTAGAAACTTTGGAGATGGCAGACGCCTGATTTAGAGTATGTGGCGGCGTACACACGACCGAGGTTCTCGCTGGAAACCAGCGAGAACCTCGCTGGAAGCTGCATTCCAGCGAGGACCTCGGCCGTGTGTACGCTCTCGGCGAGCTTCCCGTCGGGAAGCCCGTCGAGCAGAAATAGAGAGCACGCTCTCTATTTGCTCGATGGCCCGCCTGGATGAATGGCTGGTTGCCATTCCCGACGGGCGGGTCGCCGATTTCGACGGCCGGCAGAGAACCTCGACGGGCGGAACGATGTGTTCTGCCCGTCGAGGTTCTCTGCCGTGTGTACACGGCCTGACTCCTGGCAGCAAAGATTTTGACTCATTTAGCAGGGGTAGGCAACCTTGGACCTCAAGCTGTTTTGAAACTACAAGTCCCATGAGACATTGCAAGACCCTGACAATCACAGGCATGACTCCTAGAGGCATGATGGGATTTGTTGTTTCACCACAGCTCGAGGGTCCCTAATTTAAGGTTGTCGGTCTTGGTCTGAAGCTTTGCTGCTCTGTATGCTGTACAGTGAAGACTGCAGACAAGCTTAAAGTAAACATGCCAATTTGCACAATGCGGGCCTGTGATGACAACTCCCAAAGAAAAGAGAAATAAAACGCAGGGATAAAAATTCACACGTACAAAGATACTTTGCATATGTTAACCACAATAATGTACACATTGTCATTTCTAGGCTGGAAGCGATACACAGTCTCTTATTCATCTATCCATCAGTATCCCATAATGCAACCAAAACCTGAAAGAGAAAATCTCATTGGATGCTTCTGGCAAAAACTGTTCTTCCTTTGGGCACTCTGATGCATAAGGTCAATATTAGCTGGCAGGGTTCCATATCGCTCCACTACAACCAAACACAATGACATCTCTCCTGTCTTTCTATATAACGAAGCTGCCCTTGACATACTGTATATTTCAATAAGCTAACTTTCATCGTTATAGTTGATATTCATTTCTTATATGGGACATTTCTTGGCATTTTCTTTGTGGTCACCAGTGTTAACTGTTCAGTTTTTGAATCAAGTACAGTTTTTGGTGCAAGTACAATTTTTGGGCAAAAAAAGAGGCAGTGTTTAAAAACATACTACAATATTAATAGTGTTTCTTGCTTTTTTTTTTTAGAATTGATTGCTGCCGGAATGATCAGAAGAAAGGCGGTACAGAGAGACCCTGACTCAATTAAAGCACTTTTGACAATTTCATTCCTCATGGTCCATATTTCTAAGGTAAGAGGCTGGTATTTCTTACTTGACATGGAGTGATAGCACAGTGGAAACAAGTACTTGAGACTAGTGTTGCTCACGAATATTCGCATTGCGAATATTCGTTACGAATATTGCATATTCGAGTATTCGCGAATAAATCGAATATTGCGGTGAATATTCGCTATCGCGAATATTTGTATTTTTTCAAATTTTTAAAACAGATCACATCCTAGTGATCTCCATCGACGTCTAAAAGCATTGCTGGTATGATTAGAGACCCTGGGCCGAGTAGCTGAGGCGATCCTTTTATGTTGCCGAATATTCGCAATGCGAATATTTGTATTACGAATATTCGCGAATGCGTTCTCTGCCCTTCTGTGTTTTGTGTATAAAAAAAAAAAAAATTAGCTTTAGTTTAGTCATATAAGTTTGTAGAGTTAGTGTTTAGTGCATATTAGTTTAGTAATCCAGGAAATGATCTCCGTTTTTGCGTGTTGACGAGAATTTCGCAATCAATTTCGCATTCGCACTAGCGAAATTTCGCTATTTTTTTTTTTTTTTTTTATAAAATATCACGAATATTCGATATTAACGAACATACGAGAATACGTTCTCTGCCCTTCTGTGTTTTGTGTATAAAAAAAAAAAAAAAAAAAATTAGCTTTAGTTTAGTCATATAAGTTTGTGTAAGTAGAGTTAGTGTTTAGTGCATATTAGTTTAGTAATCCAGGAAATGATCTCCGTTTTCGCGTGTTGACGAGATTTTCGCAATCAATTTCGCATTCGCACCAGCGAAATTTCGCGAATATCACGAATATTCGATATTGACGAATATTCGCAAATATTCTTCTATATATTCGCGAAATATTGCGAAATCGAATATGGCGTATTCCGCTCATCACTACTTGAGACATTATATTTGTGAAATACATGTGATATGCTCTGTTGACCATTGTATATTATGCATGGTCCATACTATAGGGTAAGAGGCTAAAAAATTTGCTTTATGTTGGCACAGAATTCTATATTATTTTTGGCACCGGAAGGTGATCTGCACATCACTGGACACTGTTTTTCATGAACAGGCAAACTTTCTTTCTACCTTTTTGCATCTTAAAATATGGGACTTTCTTTATATTATTTATTAAAATGATCGTAAAGTCTTGTGGTTTTTTTTTCCTGTTATAATTACCTCCTCTGTGCGACCAATTTTGGACAGGCCCCCTTCTCCACTTCCGAGAGACGGGCTACGACCCGATCTCCCGGAAATGTTTGGGCGTCCTCCTCTTTTCCCTGTCGCCAGGCCAATTAGTAAGCGCAGCGTGCTTCGTCCATGCGCAGTAGGGAACCAGCAGTGGAGCCGAAAGGTTCCCTTACCAGGAATTGCGGCCGCAGCACCCAGAAGTCGATCTGAAGATCGGTTGGGGTGCCGACAACACAGGCTCCCTGGACAAGTAAATTCCCTAATATTGAAAGTCAGCAGCTACAGTATTTGTAGCTGCTGACTTTTAATATTTTTCACCCAGGCTAGAACTCCTCTTTAACCTAAGTCCCAGCCACCAAAGGAAGTTTAACGTCATTATTTAAAGGAAAATACATCTCACAACCATCTCTCCCCCACCCCCACCTAAAGTTACCCTTGTTATCAAGTGAACCTTTCCCATCTATTTTTCACATCTTATAGGGACTGCATCTTTCACTGCATGCCAAGTTAGGGGCCCCAACTAATAAGGGAGAAAAACCAACCTGTCAGTTTATTTGTGTGTGGGAGATATGATTAAAGGGTTTGTTATTTTCGAAATAGGTTCCTTTAAGCTAGTGCATTGTTGGTTCGCTTACCTTTTCCTTCGATTTCCCTTCTAAATGTTTTTTTTCTTTGTCTGAATTTCTCACTTCCTGTTTCTCCTCAGTAAACTTCACACCATCAGCGAGCGGTGGTTAGTCAGCCAGAACAGCTTACTGAACAGCTTACTGAGGAGGAACAGGACGTGAGAAATTCAGACAAAGAAAACAAATAAAAAAAAAACATTTAGAAGGGAAATCGAAGGAAAAGGTAAGTAAACCAACAATGCACTAGCTTAAAGGAACCTATTTAGAAAATAAAAAACAAACCTTTACAACCCCTTTAACTTTCTAGTTTGTTAACCTAGATCCTTCTGAAGGTCTTTAAGTAAGTTAGCCTTAATTTCTTATGCCCTGTATACACGATCGGTTCGTCTGATGAAAACGGACCGGACCGATCGTGTGCGGCCCCATCGTTTTTTTGTCCCTTAAGTGAAAAAAAATAGAACCTGCTTTAAAATCTTCTAATGGTTAAAAAACCGATAGAAAAAAAACGATCGTCTGTGGGGAAATCCATCGGTCAAAAATCCACACATGCTCAGAAGCATGCTCGGAAGCATTGAACTTCATTTTTCTCTGCACGTTGTTGTGTTTTACCTCACTGCGTTGGACATGATCAGATTTTTAACTGATGGTGTGTAGGCAAGACTGATGAAAGTCAGCTTCATCGGATATCTGACGAAAAAATCCATCGGTCCGTTTTCATCGGATGAACTGATCGTGTATACGTGGTATTATTGTTCTTTTTTTATCTCACTTGGGGAGTATCTCTCTGTCTGAGGGCTATCGTTTGTATTCTAAGTCCTGCAGGATTAGTGGACATGCCTTAAAGGGGTGTTCCAGCCAAATGTTATGTTTATTAAAAGTCAGCAGCAACAAAAAGTGTAGCTGCTGGCTTTTAATAAACCTTCACTTACCTGCTCCAGCGTTCCAGCAACGCGCCGGCCGGGGACCCGCTCCTCTCCCCCCTCCCCGGCCGGCGTCTTCATTCTAACTGTGGGCAGACTTCGGCTTCACAGCCGGGCACCCACTGCGCATGCGCGAGCGGCACTGCGCATGCGCGTGCGGCGCGCCGCTGATTGGACAGGTGATCATCTAGGACCTCTCAGTGTCCTAGGCGGTCGCCTACAGGGAGGGGCTGCTGTAGGCGATTAAGCTTAATCGCCTAACCAGCCCCTCGGCGGAAGGAGGAAGTGGGACAGGAAGTCCCACTCCTCCTGAAGCCCCCACTCCCCCCCAAAAAAAAATTACATGCCAAATGTTGCATGTAAGGGGGTGAGGAGTGGGATAAGCGGAAGTTCCATTTTTGGGTGGAGCTCCGCTTTAAATGGGTATTGACCGGTATTTCATTGTTCCTGTTCTGAAATGTAAAGTTTATCATGAATATCTGACAGCTGTTGAAAAGTTACTGTACACTTTAATTTCAATAAAACCTACTTGTTTACTTTATAACAGAGTATTTTACTTGTGCGACAGCTGGGAGACTCCATGCCTAAGGTAATCCAGTGGTGTTAGCAGGGGTGGAGCTCTCCTGAGTGCCCAGTATCAAACAGAGGATCCAAATATACTAGAGGCTCCTGTGGGGGTAGTGCTACATATAGTATGTAGTTAAAGCGGAGCTCCAGCCGCGAAACATTTTTAGTAGCTGCTGACTTTAAATAAGGACACTTACCTGTCCTAGGCGCCCGCGCTGATTGCCCCCCCCCCCCCCCGATGCCGGTCCCACGATCGCTCCAGGTCCCGCGCCGCCATTCACACTATGGGAAACAGGCAGTGAAGCCGTACGGCTTCACTGCCCGTTTCCTACTGCGCCTGCGTGAGTCTCACGCTGGCTTGTGAATGGGCGCGCTGCTCTCTGAGAACACACACAGTTCCCAGAAAGCAGCGCGCCCCATTCACAAGGAGAAGGACAAGAAGAAATCAAACCGCGGAGTGGAAGAGGCAGATTACGGACTTCCGCATAGCAACAGCTATTTCGGGTGAGTATTTTTTTTTTTTCAGTTTTTTTTTTTTAATTTTTTTAAACAACATGGCAAAATGTTGTTTTCCTGGGTGGAGCTCCGCTTTAAACTATATATTTAGTATTTAGCTGCCTGCTAACAAGAGATTGAGTGGCTGCCTGTACAGCTGTTGTAGCAAAATTCAATTAGAAGCTTCTCAGGTACAGGGACTAATTTGCTTGCATATATTCCTTCAGGTTCCTGCAATAATAAATTCCAAAGCTCCAGTAATTAGACTTTACATTCCTTGAGGGTGGGACTGATGTAAGGGGTCCTCTATACTCAGAATGGCACCCTACTTTGCCATCTACTTGCAGATAAACATGCAGTCATTTTGACCATATTATATTGCACTGGTGTATTCCTTGTTCTAAAAACATGGATTGTCTCCCATCAATCTCTGCCCTTGAGGAGCTGGCATTATTATTTTCTTATTACACTCACACAAGAGCACACAGAAAGACCAGTTTGGTCAGATGTCAAGTTGCCAACACATTTTTTTCTAAATGTTGGTAAAACTGGAGCACCCTTAGGCGGCGTACACACGGCAGAGAACCTCGACGGGCAGAACACATCGTTCCGCCCGTCGAGGTTCTCTGCCGGCCGTCACATTCCGCGACCCGCCCGTCGGGAATAGCAACCAGCCATTCATCCCGACAGGCCGTCGAGCAAATAGTGAACATGCTCTCTATTTCGGCTCGACGGCATTCCCGACGGGATGCTCGCCGAGAGCGTACACACGGCCGAGGTTCTCGGCAGAATGCGGCTCCCAGCGAGGTTCTTGCTGGTTTCTGCCGAGAACCTCGGCCGTGTGTACGCCGCCTTACACAAACATAGAGAGAAAATACACTCCATGCTACCTTAGTCCTGGAGAATTGTAGCACAGGACCCCCAGCACTGAAAGAGAGAAATGCTCATCACTCTGTGACCCGATTCTAAACTTTACAGCCATGCTGCTTTGGGTGAAAAGGGGTAAGATCTTAACTATCTGAGTTGGGGTTCCCAGTACAGTGATTTATATACACCGAGGAGATGCTGGCAGCGGCTTTGGTCTAGTAGACAACAAGCTAGCAAAATACACATCAATAAAACACTAAAACCATTTTAATATGTGTGTACAATTACCAGGTCATAATTTTCTGCGACATATTTGGAAAATTTCACTTTGCAGCTTTTCAGGAATGATAATTTTATCCTGAGAGCAACAGAATGCGCAGATCTGCCAACATCCGCTGCAGATGAGGTTTTAATAAACTGTGTGCATGTTAATGGCACAGGGCGTTGTGTACAAACAAATCACGCAGTTCCCTACATGTCAGTCAATCAATCACGTCCCCCTCCTCTTCCCAATAACACAGAAGGATTGTTTCTCCATGCAGCTAAGTAAGGACAGAACATGTCTGCTTGGCACGGCGTCTGCTGCAATAGATTAAACCAGCCCCCTGCCGACAGCTACGACGGCTTAGCCAGAGAGATGAGCGGAAAATTAAACTTTTCATCCGTCCTGATGAAGATTAATATCTTTTCTCTGACGAGCGGAGAGCGCTTAATCTATGCTATTAATATGGAGTCACTGAGGTGTAAGCCCTGTAACATGCTTGTCAACCCAATACAGTCTTGACCACATGCTCCGCTGTAATATCAATGTGCTGTACACAGAAAGGATCTACTAACATGGGTTCGGAAGGGATGGCCAATTAAAATTGATGGATCATATTGTAATTTTTGTATCAACTTAGATCACTCTCTGCATTTTAGCTATCAAACTTTAGCCGTGGTCTTGGGTGGTACTATATGATTGGGGGAAAAAAAGAGACAATAAAAAAGCCAAATTTTCACTGTAGTCTGCCCAATGCAAGTGATACCAGTAAGGAAGCAAAGGTTGTGAGTAGGGATGAGCCCGATGATCGAGTTGAATATAGGTTCGACTCGAACATCGGGTGTTCGCGGCAAATTCGAAAGGCGTGGAACACCCTTTAAAAGTCTATAGGAGAAATCAAAAGTGCTAATTTTAAAGGTTAATATGCAAGTTATTGTCATAATAAGTGTTTGGGGACCTGGGTCCTGCCCCAGGGGACATGTATCAATGCAAAAAAAGTTTTAAAAACTGAAGTTTTTCAGGCGCAGTGATTTTAATAATACTTAAAGTAAAACAATAAAAGTGAAATATTCCTTTAAATTTCGTACCTGGGGGGTGTGTATAGTATGCATGTAAAGTAGTGCATGTTTCCCGTGTTTACAACAGTCTCTGCACAGAATGACATTTCTAGAGGAAAAAAGTCATTTAAAACTGCTATAATGAATTTTCGGGTCTTGGCAATACAGATAAAAGTCATTGAAAAAAACGGCATTGGTCCCCCCCAGTGTATTACCAGGCCATTTGGGAACCCCGAACCACAATTAAGAATAAAAATGTAGTGGGGTTCCCCCCAAAAATCCATACCAGACCCTTATCCGAGCATGCGACCTGGCAGGCAGCAGAAAAAGAGGGGGGCGAGAAAGCTCCCCCCTCCTGAACTGTACCAGGCCACATGACCTCAACATGGGGAGGATGTCCCTATGTTGATGGTTGTGGGGGTCTGCGGGCAGGGGGCTTATCGCAGGGGTCTTTAACAAAGGGGACCCCCAGATCCCAGCGATACGGGTGACCCCGCCCCCCTCTGATGCAACACGGGTTTCCTGTTGCTTTAGAGGTTGGCAGGGTCACCCGTACATGTCAGTGGGTAACCCTGGCGTTTCCCTGTTGCATCAGAGGGGGGCGGGGTCACCCACACACGTGACGGGTGGCCCAGCCCTTAGCTATATAAGAGCTGTCACGGCGGGAGAGCATCATTCCATAGGTGCCTCCCATGGAGGCAGGATCGAGTCAGCGTTTCCATACCTGAAGGGCCTGGTAAGGAATTTGACTGGACCCCCACGCATTTTTTTTTTAATTTTGGTTCGGGGTTCCCCTTAATATTCATACCAGACCCAAAAGGCCTGGTAATGGACTGGGGGGGAAACCATGCCGTTTTTTTCAATGACCTTTATCTGTATTGCTGGGAACCGACAATTAATTATAGCCGCGAGTAGTTTTAAATTACTTTTTTACCTTTAGAAATGTCCCTTTGTGCAGGAACTGTTCTAAACACGGGAAACATGCGCTTCTTTACAGGGATACTATAGACACTCCCCAAGTACGAAATATAAAGGAAAGTTTCACTTTTATTGTTTCACTTTAAACCAGGGGTCTCCAAACTGTGGCCTTGGGGCAGTATTGCTTCCAATAATATGAGGCACTATTCCTCCCAATGGCACCAACAATGGGGCACTATTTCTTAGACTAATAGCAATGATGGTATACTATTCCTCCTCCTACTGCCCAACAGTGGGGCCATGTTTATTCTCACTGATGCTCGGCCCTGGGGCATTTTTTATACCCGATCCGGCCCCCCTGAAGTCTGAAAGACCGTAAACTGGCCCTTTGCTTGAAAAGTATGGAGACCCCTGCTTTAAACATTATTAAAATCACTGTTCCCGAAAAAACAGCATTTTAAAAAACGTTTTTTTGCATTGATACCCAGGTCCCCAAACACTTTTTATGTCAATAACTTGCATATAATGCCGCGTACACACGGTCGTTTTTTGCGATGAAAAAAAACGTCGTTTTTTAAAACGTCATTTAAATTGATCGTGTGTGGGCAAAACGTCGTTTTTTGTCTTAAAAAAAACGACCAAAAAAAAATTCCAACATGCTTGAATTTTTTGTGTCGTTTTTCAAAACATCGTTTTTTGTTTCACAAAAAGTCACCGTGTGTAGCAAAAACGTCGTTTAAAACGACGTTTTTCAACCCGCGCATGCCCAGAAGCTAGTTATGAAGCGAGCTTCAATGGAAAAGTGTGGTGAACGTAACCTCGTTTTTTTGTGAAAAAAACGATGGTGTGTATGCAACATCGTCTTTGAAAGTGACGTTTCAATAACGTCGTTTTTTACTTCACAAAAAACTTCGTTTTTTTTTCATCGCAAAAAACGACCGTGTGTACGCGGCATTAGCCTTTAAAATTAGCACTTTTGATTTTTCATGTTCGTGTCCCATAAACTTTAACGGTGTTCGCGTGTTCCAACAAATTTTGTAGACCGATCATTTCTTTGTAGTGGCCAAACTTAAAAAAATCTACAGGGGATCAAATAATTATTTCCCCCACTGTATATGTATATAAAATACATTCAAAGCAGACACATAGAGGTTCTGGTATGCACTCGTAGCTATCCTTAAAAATGGCCCAGAACAAATTTTGGGGCGCTTAGATGTGAAATTGACTTCTGTTCCTTAAAGGGAATCGTTCACTTGCAATAAATCCTAAACCAACCCAAGCCCCCAGCCCCTCTTCACTCATTTGCACCATCTGGGCTCAGGGTAAACAACTAAGGCTTCTGGATAAGATGGAGAAGGTAACCTCCTCCCAGGATGCAGAACTCAAACCTGAATGGCCAATCAACATCACCACCCCACCTATTGAGTGAGTGAGTGAAAAACGTATAGAGCGCAACGCTTGCGAACTGACTCGCCTCTGGGCGCTTGTTTCCATTGTCCAATCACCTTGTCCAATCAGAAAATGATATGCATTTATTTAGAGAGTATATTAAATGGTGCCCATGTCAACTGAGCAACCTCTTGTGTTCACAAAGTAGCAGAGCGGCACTGAACCCGGGTATGTTTTCTCTATTTTATTTTTATTTACTTTTTCTCCACTTCCTTTGCCACACCACATCTTTTTACTTGTTATGGCTATTTCCACGATCCTTTGCCTCCTATATAACGTCAATCTATCCCTGACAGCTGCATGTTTCTGGCCCTACTGGAAGATGTAGGAGGTTTTGATGTTATAAAATCTTCTGGCATCTCTCAGAGTTGTGATACATAGTTACTGGCTTGGATATGGTGCAACACTCGTTAGGACACACCAAGGACACAATATGGCGGTACTCATAGAAGTGAGAACTATTTGTAATTAAAAGGAAAATATTATACACCCAGGCAGTGTCTGTTATGACTGCTTGAATAGAAGTTGTTGAGATTTTAAACTTAGAGGCGGTGCGGAGGCGTTGAAAAAGGTGGAAGGAAGTGTGTAGAGCATCGCCTGTTCAATAAATAGAGCACAATGCCTTCACATGAATACTGCAACGTGTCAAATGTTTCCAATGTGAGTTCAGGTTTAATAGAGAGGATATAATTGGGTCTGTGGGGAATTCATGGACTTGTCCCACTGCAGAAGCTAAAAGGTAGAAGGTAGTAGTGACTGACAATGAGCCAGGACGCAGAAGGTGTCCTCTTGCGTTATTTCCTTTAATGGTTAGGGCAAAAGGGAGGCCATGAAACTGCCGACCCAAAAAGTCTCCCAAGTTTAACTATTTTCTTAATAGGCAGTTAGAGTGTTTTTGTAATATTCATATTTTGATGTGACCTTCAAGTTCGAACTGTTTCATATTTTAAATATTGTGAATATTTGTAAAAGCTCCTTTTAGTCTGATTTGTGTGTTAGGGAAGTGATTAGCACTGCTTCGTGACTGCAGATAAGCTCAGTGAGCCTTAAAGGGTCACTGAAGGATTTTTTTTTTTATGTGTGTGTCATGTGTCCCAGAAGACTTTGGGTGGGGGAAACTTCCACTTTCGAATGCCTAAAGCGACTGGGACGGAAATGGGAGCAGGTACCTTTCAAAATTGGGTAGCTGCTCTCCTCCACCTCTGCAAAAGCCTCAAAGCATAAGTTCCACTTTTGGGTGAAACTCCACTCTAAATGCAATTGCTAAAATCTAATATAAGATTTTAAATGTTAATTTGTTGTTTTTAGGATTTTTTACCTGATGATCCTGCCAAGAAGGCCCCTATTCAGGTACTTGTTATGTTGTGATGACTATTTGCCAGACATGCTCTTGAATTGTCACCCTGTCACTTGCACCCTTGGTGGAGATTACAAGCGAATGTGCCGACATGCATTGCACAGTCATAGACCACCACTGTTACTAGGCAACCAAAGTATTATAATTTACAGCTGATGCTGGAGCAAGTGCATGTAGAAAGGAAGTAGCTGAATAATGCCTCTTTCACATGGGCTGTCCGATCAGGTACGCCTGGCAGTTTTTCAAGCAGACCTAATCAGACCCTCCTCTATGGAGCAGCAGATGTCGGCTGACACTGGCCACCATCCGATCCTGTCCGTCAAAAACAGATGGATAGTCCTGTTTATTTAGTCCCATTAATCTGTCAGATGGGATCTGATGTCATTGGATGGAAAGGGACAGAGGCGGCTCTTTAATTAGGCAAATTAGGCGGTCGCCTAAGGCCTCACACTCACAGGGGCCTCCCGGCCACCTAACTTACCCAATGCATTACCCCAGTTTTGAGGGACAGGGGACCTTAACGCTGCTGTGCTCAGGCAGCAATAAGAGCCCTGACTCAGGAGTGGGGCCGCCAGCATCGCTAACAACCAGCGAATATCGGTGGCACCACCCCTTGTGACGTCAATGACCCAGCATGCCCTCAGTCAATGACAACACAGGGGGTGGGTTCAGCAGGAGACATCACTGGGTGGCCCCGCCCCTTTGCTATTAAAGAGCAGGATCTGGGGGCCACCTTGTTAAAGGGGGCTTCCAGATTCTGATAAGCCCCCTGCCCCCAGACCCCCCTAACCACCTACCAGGGTTGTGGGGAAGAGGCTCTTGTCCTTGAATTATTTTTCCCCATCATCGGCGTGAGTGGGGCCCCATGTCAAGTTTTGCCTAAGGCCTCAAAGAGCCTGGAGCCGCCTCTGGAAAGGGACAGTCGGTCCATTTCCGTACTATTGTCCCATAGAGGAGAGTGGGACTGTATCGGCTCTTCACAGCGGAGAGGAAATGGACCTGACCGGTCGCAAGCGCGACCCACGGCTGTGCATATTAAAGGGGACGTATCTGTACGCCAATATGCGCAGCAGTCCCGTGCTGCTCCTTAGTATCATTATTAATAATTACTTTCCAGTTTGTGCTGGTCTTGGGGTTTTACACTTTCATTTAAAAAAATTCCCATAGAAAGAAATTAAAACTTGACAAGAAAAAAAAAAATACAATAAACAGTGGCTGAAGGTAAGTTTCAAGAGTTGCTGAACACCATAATTAAGTGGAGGGGGGCTCAGAAACACAGTCCGCAAAGGTTTTTTTATTTGTTCCCAACAGGAAAGCTTAAATAACAATAATAAATAATAATAATAATTTGAGCTATGGATATTTTTACATACAGTATTTACATACAAACCTGTGGTATCCCTCTGGAAGCTGAAAATCCGTGGACGTTCCCAGTGCGCATGCGCAAAATCACGTTGATTTTTCTCAATGTAAACCAGGTGAACGTAACTGACGTCGAGCCCCATTCCTGAACGACGGTGCATGCGCTGTCTGTGGACGTTCCCAGTGCGCATGCGCGAAATCACGTCGCTTTTTCTCAATGTAAACCAGGTGAACGTAACTGACGTCGAGCCCCATTCCCGAACGATTTACGCAAACTTTGTAACCGACTTACATTTCGACGCTGTCCCGACGTCCATACTTAACATTGGCTACGCCTCCTATAGCAGGGGTAACCTTACGTCGCTCTAACGCTTACGCAAACGACGTAAACTACGACACGTCGTAGAAAGTACGTTCGGGAATCGGCGTAAATAGCTCATTTGCATATATTACGCGAATACCGTAAGCGCCACCTAGCTGCCAGCGTAATAATGCAACTAAGATACGACGGTGTAAGCAACTTACGCCGCTCGTATCTTAGAAGAAAGCCGGCGTATCTTCTTTTCTGAATAGCAAAAAAAGATACGCCGGCCATTCTTAGTATTTACGCAGCGTATCTCTAGATACGCTGACGTAAATGCTTTCTGAATCGGGCCCCCTGTGCCAATTGAAGTAAAAGACGGCAATTTCTAAACAGTAAAACTATGATATAGTAGTTTCTCAAGTCCAAAAACAATATCCATTCTGGTGAAATCCCAAATTTCCTCCAAATGTCAAAGTAGTGACCTAGTCCGAAGCTCTGTGACCAAGCCCGCGGGACCCGATCGCCGCCAGTGTCCCGCGAACGGTCAGCTCACCGGAGCAATACACCTTCCCCCGTTCTTCATTGTGGCAGTGTCCAGTGATCGTCTGTTCCCTGATATAGGGAAAGACGATCACTGACGTCACACGTCCAGCCCCGCCCCCCTACAGTTAGAAACACATATGAGGTCACACTTAACCCCTACAGTGCCCCCTAGTGGTTAACTTCTAAACTGCAATTGTCATTTTCACAGTAAACAGTGCATTTTATAGCACTTTTTGCTGTGAAAAATTACAATGGTCCCAAAAATGTGTCAAAATTGTCCGATGTCTCCGCCATAATGTCGCATTTTTTTTTTACCAAAAATAGGTAGAAGAATATGTATCGGCCTAAATTGAGAAAAAAAATTACTTTTTTTATATATTTTAGGGGGATATTTATTACAACAAAAAGTAAAAAATATTGATATTTTTCAAAATGTACGCTCTATTTTTGTTTATAGTGCAAAAAATTAAAACCGCAGAGGTGACCAAAAGAAAGTTTGATTTCTGTGAAAAAAAGGACACTAATTTTGTTTGGGAGCCACGTCGCACAACCGCGCAATTGTCAGTTAAAGCAATGCAGTGCCGAATAGCAAAAAGGGGCAAGGTCCTTAACCTGCATAAAGGTCCAAGTCTTAAGTGGTTAAAAAAAAGCCCAAAACGCCAATAAACTGCAGTTTATAAGCTTCAGTATGCATGGAGCCTAAACCTTTACTTGCTGTCATTTTCCAAATGATTCCATGCTGAATAAAATATTCCCTGCTTTTCCTTTAGCCCAGAGTTCTTCTTAAAAGAGAGTTATTTCTGTCTTTTCCGCAGAGAGATCCGGAGAGTGTATTGAAATGTCGTCCTCTCCATCCATTCATTCAGCTGCCTGTGCTATTCCGAGAGATTCATTCCATACAGTTGGAAACATCTGTTGGAGCCAATAACAGTCTAGTAGGATTGTGTACCAGCTGCAGAGTCACAGCGTGAATAAATGTGCGGTGTCAGCCGGTGAGACAGGAAAGTGCCCACCGCGCTTGGGAGGCCGCAAGTACAGAGTGTCTACGGAGCCGTGTTCGATAATACGCAGAAAAAAAAGCACGGCCAATAGAGTTCAACCCAAGACACAATATTGTGCCAATAACACAAATTGTACTTAAAGTTTAACTGCAGGCAGATTAGAAGATCTCTTATAATTAAGAAGACCTAGTATTTCATATATTTTTTCATATTAAAGTAAAATGATTTTTTTAACCTAATGTGTTACTAAAGTCGAATATTTTTTTATAAATAACATGTTATACTTACCTGCTCTGTGCAGTGGTATTGCACAGAGTGGCTCCGATCCTCCTCTTCTGGGGTCCCGGCGGCAATCTTGGCTCCTCCTCTTTTTATTGGGACTACCAGTTTATTTTTATTTTTTTCCTTTTTTTTTTTTAAAGTGTATTTTTGTGCGTGAACTCGAGAGAGAGGAGCCGGACTGCAGGAGTTGGGAGTAGGCAGACCCTCCCCCCGGAGGCAATCGCCATCCTTCTCCATGCCCCTGGTGGCAATGGCGGGTGTGAAGGGGGGCCTCCCACTCACCCCACCCTACCTGCTCCTCTTGGGAGCCCAACTGGGGCCCAACGGGACCCCAATGGGGCAGAGGGACTCCCCCTATGAGGGAGTGAGGGGGCCTAGCCCACCCAGCCAGCCCCGTAGGTCCTTCGCCTCTCTTTATTTTAGGAGACCGCATGGCCAAAGTGCGTGTGTTTTAAACCAATTTCGTGTGCGTGCAAGTGTGGTGGTTTTTGTGGGGGGGGGGGGGTGGGCGTACTAAGCACAGGCGTACCTTGCATAGCACACCCACCGGGAGCCGGGCTGAGACCACCAAACTCAATTCACATGTAGCCGAGACCGGGATCCGAACCCTTGGCTGCAGAGGTGAATGGCTTGTCAGCGCAGTGCCAATCACGTTGAGCCACCACAGCTCCCTCTTAGTAACAGTTTATTGCTTTCTCTACCTTAAGGTAAAAAACCTTCCATGGTCACCCACCCCAATACTTAAAGCGGAGGTTCACCCTAAAACAATTATATATTATCCCATCCAGCATACTGGCGTCAGCTACAGTATGCTGTTTTTTTTTTCGCTATACTTACTGTTTAATCGTTAATTTTCTTTTCTCCCACCCGCGGGGAATAGGCGTTCCTATGAAGAGGGCTACATGATTGACGTGCGGCTATGGCACGTCACACCCTCCAAAAATAGCCGAAATAGGACTCGGCTATATACGGCGCCTGCGCAGTCAGCTCCTAGGTCTGTGCGCAGGCGCCGTATATCGCCGTGAAGAGCCGAGTCCTGGTCCGGCTATTTTCGGAAGGCGTGACGCGTCCTCTTCTCACGAGGGGGTTACATTACGGGTGCACTCCTGTGTCATACACTCGGCATACATAGCCGCCAAGTTTATGACTCGGCCTCACCCCCGGAAGCCGCATCATTGGATTTGATTGACAGCAGTGGGAGCCAATGGCTGCGCTGCTATCAATCTATCCAATGAAGAGCCGAGAAGCCATGGGGACAGCGATGCAGGATTGCGCCCATGGAAGTTCGGTGCTCAGTAAGTAAAACGGGGGCTCAGAAGGGCAATGTGTTTTTTCACCTTAATGAATAGGATGCATTAGGGTAAAAAAAACACAAGGGTTTACAAAATGACAGCAATGTTGGTGCTTCTGTTGCCTCCAGTACAAGTTATAAAGACCAGAAAGTACGTGAACACCTCCATAAGGCCAGGTTCACACCTATGCGAATTGAGTGCGGCTTAAACCGCATCTAATACGCAGAACATTTCTAAATACATTGGGGCAGATTCACCGAGAATTAGATTATCGTAGAGTATCAGAAATACACTACGCCGCCATTTTTTACCTGGCTTTACGTGGAATCCAGGTAGATTTTGTCCAGTAAACGGCGGCGGCGTAGTGTATTTCTCCCGTCGCAATCCATCTGCGCAAGTAGGGGGCGTGAAGCATTTAAAATAGGTACGTTCCGGCGGCGATCGAACTGCGCATGCTCCGTTCGCAAATTTCCCGCCGTGCATTGCGCGAAATCACGTCGTCACGTCGTAGTAGCGTCGTTTACGTACATTCCTATTCCCGAACGAGTTACGTTAAAAAAAAAATATATATTTTCAAATCGACGCGGGAACGACGGCCATACTTTACATGGGTTACGCACTGTTAGACTAGCAAAAAGCTCCTCTAACATTACGTAGCCAAAAAATGACGTAGGCGATTGCGAGGGACACTCGTACCTTCGTGGTTCGCCGTAAAAACTCATTTGCATATCCCGACGCATGAAAACAACGCAAACTCCTCCCAGCGGCCGCAAAAATATCGCAGTGTAGATCCGAAGGCTTAAGAGGACGTAAGCCTCTCGGATCGAAGCCCGAAGCCGCCGTATCATGGTTTGAGGATTCAAAGTTAGACAGGCGTAATTGCTCTGTGAATCTGGGCCATTGTTTTCAATGAGGCTGGTTCACATATGTGCGATGCATTCACACTGCGCATTGCAGTAAAAAAGTGTGCGGATTTTATGCCTTGCAGTGCGGCTCAGGTGCGAATTCAGTCCCATTATCTTCTATGGGTACGCAGCTGATTCGCAGATGTGTTCAGTTCTCTTCAGGAATTTCTCATTCAGCTCAATACATTTCTCCCCCACTCTCCTCTCACTCGGAACTTCTCCCAGGTCTCCAAATCCAGCAGCTAAAACTCAATGGATCTGCTGAACACTTCTCTTATCTATCTGCAGAGATTACAGAGCTGAAATTCACACTGCACTAGTGTGAACCCAGCCTTAATGTTGAGGTGGCAAATGACAGCCACATTGGTCAGCCCAGTCACAGGAATGTCCTAATTCAGTCCACCGCTATTATACAGTTTTTGCCAAAACACTACCACTGACATGCAGTGCCAGGACATGGTCAGCCAACACCCAGGACAAAGATTCTAAGCTGCACTGTCACTACTCCTCTATCAGCCTTGCAACAGAAAGAAGGAGCCCTCAATAAACCATTGCACCCAGGGCAGCTCCCCCTCCCTCCCACCCCCTGTCCCGGCCCTGCTGCCAAGTCCCAATAACTTCTGACATCTGTCTCTTTTTTTATTTTAGGCTGGAAGTTCTTCTGAGCAGAATTCTGACTCCTATTGTATTTGTATACATATACTGTATTGTTATAGGTCCTGAATGTACTCACTGTGTAGAATGCTGTGTATAACATAAAATACCAACAGCAATAATGATACTAATACCTCTATCAGGATAGCTACTGGCCTTTTATTTTCCTTGTTTACAGAAAATTACAACTGTTACTTTGTAAAAAAAAAAAAATCCACAAAGGTCAGCAATGCAATCAAGGTAAGGGAGGAGGGGAGGAAAAGAAAAGATGGGACACAGGAATACAAGAGAAAGAAAGAAAGAAAGAAAGAAAGAAAGAAAGAAAGAAAGAAAGAAAGAAAGAAAGAAAGAAAGAAAGAAAGAATGAAATAAAGAAAGAAAGAAAGAAAGAAAGAAAGAGAAAAAAAAAGAAAGAATAAAAGAGAGGAGGAAAGAAAGAAAGAAAGAAAGAAAGAAGGGATACAGGAATAAAATAGAGGAGGAATGAAAGAAATAAAGAAAGAAAGAAATAAGGGACACCAGAATAAAAAAGAGGGGACACCAGAATAAAAAAGAGGGGACACCAGAATAAAAAAGAGGAGTAAAGAAAGGAATGAAGAAAGAAAGAAAGTAAGAAAGAAAGAAAGTAAGAAAGAAAGAAAAGAAGGGACACAGGAATAAAAAAGAGGAAGAAAAAAGAAAGGAAGGAAGAAAGAAAGAAAAGAAGGGACACAGGAATAAAAAAGAGGAGGAAAAAAAAAGGAAGGAAGGAAGAAAGGAAGAAAAGAAGGGGCACAGGAATAAAAGAGAGGAGGAAAGAAAGGAAGAAAAGAAGGGACACAGAAATAAAAGAGAGGAGGAAAGAAAGGAAGAAAAGAAGGGACACAGGAATAAAAGAAAGTAATAAAGGAAGAAAAGAAGGGACACAGGAATGGAAGAAAGGAAGAAAAGAAGAAAGGAAGAAAAGAAGGGACACAGGAATGGAAGAAAGGAAGAAGGAAGAAAATAAGGGACACAGGAATGGAAGAAAGGAAGAAAGAAGAAAGGAAGAAAAGAAGGGACACATGAATGGAAGAAAGGAAGAAAAGAAAGAAAGAAAGAAACACAGGAAAGGAAGAAAAGAAGAAAAGAAAGGACACACTAATGGAAAAAAGGAAGAAAAGAAGAAAGAAAGAAAGAAAGAAAGAAAGAAAGAAAGAAAGGAAGAAAGAAAGAAAGGAAGAAAAGAAGGGACACAGGAAAGAAGAAGAAAGAAAGAAAGAAAGAAAGAAAGAAGGGGCACAGGAATAAAATAGAGGAGGAATGAAAGAAAGAAAGAAAGAAAGAAAGAAAGAAAGAAAGAAAGAAAGAAGGGACACCAGAATAAAAAAGAGGGGACACCAGAATAAAAAAGAGGGGACACCAGAATAAAAAAAGAGGAGGAAAGAAAGGAAGGAAGAAAGGAAGAAAGAAAGAAAGAAAGAAAGAAAGAAAGAAAGAAAGAAAGAAAGAAAGAGAGAAACGAAGGGACACAGGAATAAAAAAGAGGAAAAAAAAAAAGAAAGGAAGGAAGAAAGAAAGAAAAGAAGGGACACAGGAATAAAAAAAGAGGAGGAAAAAAAGAAAGGAAGAAAAGAAGGGGCACAGGAATAAAAGAGAGAAGGAAAGAAAGGAAGAAAAGAAGGGACACAGAAATAAAAGAGAGGAGGAAAGAAAGGGAGAAAAGAAGGGACACAGGAATAAAAGAAAGTAATAAAGGAAGAAAAGAAGGGACACAGGAATGGAAGAAAGGAAGAAAAGAAGAAAGGAAGAAAAGAAGGGACACAGGAATGGAAGAAAGGAAGAAAAGAAGAAAGGAAGAAAAGAAGGGACACAGGAATGGAAGAAAGGAAGAAAAGAAGAAAGGAAGAAAAGAAGGGACACATGAATGGAAGAAAGGAAGAAAAGAAAGAAAGAAAGAAAGAAAGAAAGAAAGAAACACAGGAAAGGAAGAAAGGAAGAAAAGAAGGGACACAGGAATGGAAGAAAGGAAGAAAAGAAGAAAGAAAGAAAGAAAGAAAGAAAGAAAGAAAGAAAGAAAGAAAGAAAGAAAGAAAGAAAGAAAGAAAGGAAGGAAGAAAAGAAGGGACACAGGAAAGGAAGAAAGGAAGAAAAGAAGGGACACAGTAAAGGAAGAAAAGAAGGGACACAGTAAAGGAAGAAAAGAAGGGACACATGAATGGAAGAAAAGAAGGAAGGAAAAAAGAAAGGAAGAAAGGAAAAAAAAAACATTGACTACAAGAATTTATTTCTACTAAAATAAATTTAAAAAAATTAAGTTTCCTACACATATTCTGCACTTTTCTTGTGTAGGCGATTAAAAGGGGAATCTGCAACCCCCCCCCCCCCCAGCACAGGGTAGCACAAGATAAGACCCCTCTCCTACCACTACTTCATAACTGCAGGACAGAGCATGGGGCCCCCGCAGAGTGTGATTTCTGTGCATTTATTTCTGCAGAATGCCATCCTCAGGACTAGTGTTGCTCACGAATATTCGCATTGCGAATATTCGCTACGAATATTGCATATTCGAGTATTCGCGAATAACGCGAATATCGCGGCGAATATTCGCTATTTCGAATATTCATATTTTTTCTAATTTTTTTTAGAACAGATCACATCCTAGAGATCCCCATCGACGTCTAAAAGCATTGCTGGTATGATTAGAGACCTTGGGCCGAGTGGCTGCAGCGCTCATTTTATATTCCCGAAAAATCGCAATGCGATTATTCGGCAATAGCGATATCGCGCGATTATTTTGTATTGTAATATATCACAAATATTCTGAGCCAATCAGAGTGCTCCATTCCGCATTTCTCGACATTTCGCAATTATTTTATATTGTAATATATCACGAATATTCTGAGCCAATCAGAGTGCTCCTTCCGCATTTCTCGAATATTCGCAATTATTGTGTATTGTAATATATCACGAATATTCTGAGCCAATCAGAGTGCTCCTTCCGCATTTCTCGAATATTCGCAATTATTGTGTATTGTAATATATCACGAATATTCTGAGCCAATCAGAGTGCTCCTTCCGCATTTGCCGAATATTCGCAATTATTGTGTATTGTAATATATCACGAATATTCTGAGCCAATCAGAGTGCTCCATTCCGCATTTCTCGAATATTCGCAATTATTGTGTATTGTAATATATCACGAATATTCTGAGCCAATCAGAGTGCTCCATTCCGCATTTCTCGAATATTCGCATTCGCATTCGCAATTCGCATTCGCATTTGCGATAGCGAAAATTCGCAATGATTTCATTTCCAAAATATATCACGAATATTCGTATTTAGCGAATATATCTCGAATATTCGACTATATATTCGTGATATATCGCGAAATCGAATATGGCATATTCTGCTCAACACTACTCAGGACACCGCGGATTACAAACAACCTGCACCATGTCTGCTTTCAGCAAATATAGCTCAGCACTCCAGCTCTGAAGATGAGAAATGGACAACCTGTACAGGCATCTCTCTGGGTCATGGCGGAATAGAGGACAGCGATTCTCTATACAGACATACAGAGAACTTACATTTAATATTCTGGGTTTATGACGTTTCTTTTGACTGCAGTGCAACACTTCTACATATATTTCTAATATTTTTATTTTTGTCTGGAAAAATCCATTGCGGCTAAGAAGCTGCCATGTAACGACACTATCCCTAAACACAGTGGCAGCTGGTGCTCAATTTCTTTTGGGGGGGCGCAAACAAAATCAATTGCAGAATTAATGTGCCCATCAAATAGAGACACTGTGCCCATCAATTGCAGCCACTGTGCCCATCAAACGCAGCCACTGTGCCTATCAAACGCAACCACTGTGCCATCAAACGCAGCCACTGTGCCATCAAACGCAATCAATGTGCCATCAAACGCAGCCACTGTGCCATCAAACGCAATCAATGTGCCATCAAACGCAACCACTGTGCCATCAAACGCAGCCACTGTGCCATCAAACGCAATCAATGTGCCATCAAACGCAGCCACTGTGCCATCAAACGCAGCCACTGTGCTCATCAATCGCAGCCTCACTGTGGTATCAGACCCGCACTACCTGATTGGCGGAGAGGCGGTTCAGTGTTCATTATTATTCATTTGCTTTTGTAACACACCTGGGTGGGGTCCAAGCGCAATGCCTATGGCCTATGGCTCTAATCAGGTGGTGGTGGCGGCCATGGATAGATTCATGCAATTCAAGAATCTATCCATTACCATATAGGGGGTGGCTGGAGAGAGGGGGTGGTGCTCCTGCACTCTTAATGGACGCACCGCCGCTGCCTAAACATGAGACAGTGGTCCTAAAATTCAGTGTCACTTTTTTGACTATTTTTGTGTATTTGTTGTAATTGACCTGAAAGGCAGAAAATCTAATTACAAAGGCTATTCTAAAAAGCAAAAACCTTTAGCATGCTACCCACTGGCTGCAAGTGGTAAATATATTGTGATAGCTATAATAAAAAAATAATAATATGTATTTAAACATGAATTCTATACATATTAAAATAGGCATATTCAAAATGAATAAACTGTACGTGTCTTTAAAAAAATTAAAATAGCATTTAAAATGGCATGAAGCACTCAAGACACCAATGTAGCTAAATGAATTGTGCTTACCAATTGGAATTTGTTAGCCATTTTCCACTTGATAAATGATCTAGTACAATAACTGCATGATTTAGAGCAGTGTTTGTCAACCTTTTTTTAAATTCTGCACAATCTTGGGGCACCCTATTCTAAAATGTAAAAAAAAAAAAAAAAATGGTTTTACATAATGCAGCAACCTGTAGGACACCCGACGTAAGAGATGATTTATTCTTCCAAAGCAAACACACATTTGCACACTGACTAGTATTCCAATGTTTCTCTTCTTCCTCTGTGTCTCTCCCTGATTCAGATAATGTAACCCCAGTGCTGATGGAAAGGCCCAGAGGCGATTCAGTTCGCAGGTGCCGCGCTATATAAGTTTTCATTCATTCATTCATTCATTCAGGAGGGGCAAACAAGGATGCTGTGCAGTTGCGCATTGTCCTTCTTATCAACCCATGATGTCATTGGTTGTTAAGAAGACGGTGGCTAGAAGGTTGTAATGGTGCACAATGAAAACCTGTGGCTTTGTGTAACTAAAGGCAGGCTTTATCCACCCGCTGGCTTGTATACAATGTTTTAGAAATGTTTAAAAATTTTGCCAAGGCACCCCTGAAGAAAACTAAAGGCTGAATGCCGCCAATTTGACATGCAATTTCACATGTCAAATCGCATGTCAAAATGCAACAGTGTGAACCAGGGCTTCGGGAGCTTTTCAGGTGCTTTTTTTTTGCGCTAAAGCGCACGAAAAGCGCCCCAGTGTGAAAGGGGTCTGGGTGAGGGAGTCCCAAATACAAGTAAAAGCCCAATAAAGGTTCTAAGCATTGTCCACTCCATTCAAAACTAAAAATAAATAACTAGATTAGAAGATGTTTTGGTTGGACACTATAATTTTTTTTTAGCAAATTGTGCCTTTAACCCAGCAGAACATATATAATGAAAATTTTACACTAAAATCATACTTTTCTATGTTGTGATATCACTTCCTGCTATCACGTCTTTTATGGCAAAATAAATCAGTCTCATTAAAAACCCATGCTTCTCAAATTAATCTCACTTGGCAAATTCAGTGCCTTCAAATAACATACTTAAATATCCATTATAAACTATCCACAGTCATAACATTTTGTTTACATGCTTAATGGCCTAAACAGTAATTTTTTTCGTGGAAAGTGAGTTTCCCTTTGATACGTTTCATAAAATTATGGTACTTCTACCCATTAAAACCCACATCTAAGCGGAGCTTTAATTGAACGTTTCACTAACCACTTTTGAGATGACAGCAGGGCACAAGAAAATGGCACTCATTATAAATAAGGGGGTAGCAGTGGGTGTCGCCCTACCTTGGCTGTGCCAGCTCAAGGACATGTCAGATTAGAGGTTGATGCCGTAGCTGTACAAGAAGATGATAATTAACGCGTTTCACCCCCATTTTGACTGGTGCTTTCCTGTTACTCTTAGAAGCAGCAGATAATGCATGGTTACAAAGTATTCTGCAAATAATGTATATAATAATTACTGCCCACTGAGCCTTCCAGTAGGCCCCAATCACATCTGACCACTTCCCAGGGCTGCAATACAGCAGTTCATGTGTTTTTAATAATTCATAGACATTGTGTGTGTGTGCATTCATATATATATATATATATATATTCACACACACACACTATGTAGTCAAAAGCATGTTGAACCCCCTCCATATTATTGAGTTTGGGTGTTTTCAGTGAAGAGTACCAATTAATGCTATACAATTTTGCACTTAATCGCTTCTCGGCTAAGATCAAGTGTAGTATCTGTTCTTATCAGTTGCCAGTAGGTGATGCTAACCGGCCTGAGTACACAGCAAGGTGGAAAGGGATGGGGGTTGGCAGATGCTAAACCTGCTGGCGTGGAGGTGGAAGTCTTCTCATTTGGACGGAGAAACATAAGGTCGAAGCTGAGTAGCCAGGCGGGCCCCTGGCCTTTAGCCTGGATTTGGTGGTGCCTGCCCCGGTCAGTTGTTCGGGAGAGAACACTTGCTCCTCTTTCTGTCGGGGGGAGCGGTTAGTATTTCCCAAACGTGATTAGGAGGGAGGGATGGGAGTTGTGGGAGTAGCCTGCTGAGGTGGGCTCTCCCCAATCTCTCAGAACTTCTTACTTCCTGGCTGGGAAGGGTGCTGCTGGTCCAAGCCGGGGGTCAGGGTCCATTGAAAAGCCATTTGAGAGAGTGCCCCTGGAGTGGCAGTCCACGTGTGGCATAAATTGCACGAGTGTTTGAGGGACACTTTCTCGTATGGCACCATGGCCACGATCTCCACAAAACACCCTTTTCACACCTGCCTCTAGGGCCGGGCCTTATGGCTGGCACCAGAGGAATTTTTGTTTTCTGGCGGGAGGGTCGGCCATCGTATTGCACGATGGTCACTTTCCACTCATGTCTCCCACCTTCCTTCTCCCCCACTTTCTTTTTTATTTTACCCCCGTGTTTGTCACTTTACGTCTTTTTTTGTTGGTGCACGTTTGTACACCTTGTGTGTGATGATTAGGGTGCCGGTCTGTGGGCCAGCCCTGAAAGTCTTGGAAGTGGGTAGACATGGCCTTCTGGCTTAGTTCACCTGCTAAGGGTAGGGTTCTGTTTCGGCACACCCTCCAAGGAAGTTGGGTCCGGGTCGGCTTCGGCTGCTCGGACCACTGTTTAACTTAGTCCCCGTCTGGAGCCTAACGCCCCGGGGGATCAAGGTTGGGTCCCTTTCAGAGCACCACTTGACGCAGAACCCGTCACACTTTTTTGTGTATCACTCTTTATGTGTGTGCGCATTTTTTCTGCACCGGGTGAAGTTTTTAGGTTGTGTTATGCACGCCACAGGCTTTTCAATAGAAAAAAAAATAGACAATTATGCACTTCCAACCTTGTGACATCAGTATGGGAGAGGTCCAATTCTGTTCCAGCATTACTGTGTCCTGTGTACAAAGTTAGCACCATAAATACATAGTTTGACCAGTTTGGTTTGGGGGAACTTGAGTGTCCTGCACAAAGCCCTGACCTTAATCCCACTGAACATCTATTGGGTGCACTGGAAATCCAATTGGAGCCAAGTGATTTCGACCAACTTCAGTACCGCACCACACAAGTGCTTTCTTGGCAACAACTTTTACGAATATGTTGTGTAGATATGAGAGCTCTGCCCTCCTTTTTACATGTAAAACCTTGTGTGCTTTTCTACTATAGTGAAAGTGGTTCTAAAGGGAGATGTTTTTTTACCTTATTGCATTACCAGCATTAAGTTAAAAAACCTTCCACTAATTGTTCACCCCACCCACCCCCCTAAATACTTACCTGAGTCCTGTATCAATCCAGTGCTGCACTCATTTGCAGCAGCGCTGGTTTTCTTTCTCTCCCTTCTCACAGGCTCAGAGATAGCAGCGGTAGCCATTGGCTCCTGCTGCTGACAATTAAATGTTGTGAGGAGGGACATGGGGTGGGGCCGAGTCATGTTGTGTGTGTGAATGGACGCACACAGCCCGACTCAAGTGCAAGCCCATAGGTGCGATACCATAGGAAGTAGCTTTTTATGGGGGTGCAGTGAGAAAAGGAGGAGACAAAAGTGCTGGGGGGACCCCAAAAGAGCAGGTTTTTCTTTGTTCACAGAGCAGTTAATTATAAGCTTGTCATTTTAAAACAAATATATATATATATATATATATGTACAATATATACACACACATATATATACCTGCCAATTTATTATTTACACCGGTTCAAGTGCTTGGTAACACAAATTGCTAATCAGCCAATAACATGGCAGCGACTCCTGCATTTAGGCATCTAGCCGTAGTGAAGGCGACTTGCAGAAGTTAAAACTGAGCATCAGAATAGGGAAGAAAGAGGATTTAAAGGAGTTCTCCAAGCTAAAACTTTTAACCCCTGCTGTGCCCGGGCTGTAAAACTATACAAAATAAACTTTCACTTACCTGCCTACGATCTCCCGTTATTCCGGTATCGCCGCCCGTGCACCGGTCCCTGTCGGCTTCCTCTTCCTGGGGGTCGGTGACTCATCCTGCGCTCAGCCTATCAGCGGCCACGGCGGGACATTGCTGCTGCCGCTGATAGGCTGAGCGCAGGATGAGTCACCGACCCGCAGGAAGAGGAAGCTGACAGGGACCCGTGCACGGGCGGCGATACCGGAATAACGGGAGATCGTAGGCAGGTAAGTGAAAGTTTATTTTGTATAGTTTTACAGCCCGGGCACAGCAGGGGTTAAAAGTTTTAGCTTAGAGAACTCCTTTAAGTGGTCAGAGGAGAATGGGCAGACAAGTTTGAGATAATAGAAAGGCAACAGTAACTCAAATAACCCACCTTTACAACCAAGGTATGCAGAATACCATCTCTGATAAAGCAAATGGGCTACAGCAGAAGAAGACCAGACCGGGTGCCACTCCTGTCAGCTAAGAACAGGAAATAATTCGTACAGGTTCACCAAAATTAGACAATCGCAGACTGGAAAAACATTGCCTGGTCGGATGAGTTTCGATTTTAGCTGTCACATTCAGATGGTAGGGTCAGAATTTAGTGTAAACAACATGAAAGCATGGATCCATCCTGCCTTGTATCTGCCTATATATGACTCATGCTGGTAGTAGTGGTGTAATGGTTTGGGGGATATTTTATTGGCACATTTGGGGCCCTTAGTACCAATTGAGCATCGTTTAAACACCACAGCCTACCTGAGTATTGTTGCTGACCATGTCCATCCCTTTATGGCTATAGTGTACCCATCTTCTGATGGCTTCTTCCAGCAGGACAATGCACCATGTCACAAAGCTCAAATCATCTCACCACTGAACATGACAAAGAGGTCACTGTACTCCAATGGCCTCCACAGTCACCAAATCTCAATCCAATAGAGCACCTTTGAGATTTGGTGGAACAGAAGATTTGCATCATGGATGTGCAGCCGACAAATCTTCAGCAACTGCATAATGCTTTCATGTCAATATGGACCAAACACCTTGCAGAATCTATGCCACAAAGAATTAACGCAGTCCCGAAGAAAAAAGGGGCTGGTGAGTGTATATATACTGTATATGCCTTTACAATCACTAGAAGGTGGTTGCAGAATTCCAATGAGTCATCTTAGCAGTGGCACACCCTGTTCAGACAGCTCAGTAGGAGGCTTCAATTAAACAGAGGGAGTTATAAAGCAAGCATTGCCTGCTGGCCTGTCTCTTTAGCTAACCCATGGTGATTATAGAATCCTTTGGTTTTATCCTTATTTGTTAAACATAGACATTATACAAAATTAGGTATAAAACAACACATTCTGTAGTTCAACAAAAGACAACTGGGTAGTGCCAAAACGAATTCTTGAGATTTTCATCCAGAAATGGCCCCAATGCATTTCCTGCAGAACAACGGGTATTTTACCGTACTCTATGGAAAAGTACATGTATTATTAGATGTACTGAATGTGTTGTTTTTTTTTGCCCTGGCTCTTAAATCTGTGTATGCTGGCCCGTGCTTTACCCATCTAATGTATGTTCTGTAGTAATGTAATGGCTGGTGGTTAGAGTCACAGAGCTAATTGGGGGACACAAATACATGGTGCTTCTTATAAAAATGTTTCTCCTAGTGACGGGAATCACTTTAAGTGAATTAAAAGTCTTGCTTTTCTAGACTTTGAATGTCACAAGACATGAACATATCTCTTGTTTGCTAGATTTTACAATGTGCTGTAAAAGGATTTTCTTCATCTTATTACTGAACGGATGTCGATGTTGGATATCAACACAAGTTAGATGATGATAAGGTTGAGTTTCTACGACCCTAATTATTCCCCCTACTCCTGTCCTAGTCCATGCTTTTATCTGCAAAACATCTTTCTGATTTCTCTTCCGGATGTGAGCCCAGTGCGTGTCCTGGGAAGGAACGGAAGATGGGGATCGATCTCCTGGGAGAGGAGGGAGATGGAAACAACTAGAAAATAGACTGCACATTTCAGATAATAGGATCAAAGAAGAGAATCAATTTCCCTGCTCAGAATCCTGCCAAAGCATTTTACTTGGAAATGTATGTTGCTTGTCATATGAACGAGTAGTTGCTGGGGACACATTCAACCTACTTGCTTAGTAATCAAAAAATGAAAAACAATAACTATGGAGAGGTATTGATGGTCGGACTATCGAGGCCAAGGAAGTAGTTTAAAAATATAATTTTAATATAATCATTAAATAAAACAAATTAAATGCATGGTAACATATACATAAAAATAACAATGATACATATATACAGGTGAACCACTCTATACACAAAATCCCTAAAGTCGCCGACGCACGTTTCACCGTGGGGCTTCTTCAGGACGGATGTTTAAGGATTTTGTAAGAAGATGTATAAAAATAGTTGTATGGCCGATGACTCTGCAACCAATGCAAATCAGGGCACACACCACAATCGGATATTCGATAGTATGTAAGATACTGGATTCAGAAAAGTCCTCAGAACTTGTTATAGATCTGTTGATTGACAATAGAGTCAAAATGAAGGGTATTTCTAAGATTCATAAAAAAATATATGATGCTATTGGCAGCCTCCATTCCGTAATACAAGACCATAGAGCCAACTGGGACACATAGCCAGAAAATGTATTGAGCTTAAGGTTCTCGAGGTGTACCAAGCAACCAATCAGCGCATGGATTTTTAGACTTCCAAGTATGAGCCAGCCAATCAGGGGGTTGATTCGTAAGGGCGTCATTTGCATGACACGGCGAAACGTGCGTCGGCGACTTTAGGGATTTTGTGTATAGAGTGGTTCACCTGTATATATGTATCATTGTTATTTTTATGTATATGTTACCATGCATTTAATTTGTTTTATTTAATGATTATATTACAATTATATTTTTAAACTACTTAGTTGGTCTCGATAGTCCGACCATCAATACCTCTCCATAGTTATTGTTTTTCATTTTTTGATTCCATATACGGATGTGGCCCATGTGAGTGCAATCCCTTTGTTTTTTCTTCTCCCTTCTACTACCCTAGCCCACCCCTCCCTTTCCCTCACCACTCTCTTTTTTACATTCCTACTTGCTTAGTAAACATGTCATATCTAACTTGTCTTTTTTTTTACTGGGCCCCTAATTCTGTCTGCAGAACCAATCGCAGAGGATCAGGAATGTTCCTAAAACTTTTAGGAAAAAGATCATGGCAATGAGAAAAGTGCACCTAACACCAGGAGGTTCACTTATCCATGCTTTTTACATTTAGCATTCTTAAAGTTATTTAACGCTGATACCTTGTACACGTGATCGATTTTTCCGGCGGTAAAAAGTCCGCCGGGAAAACCGGGGGGAAAACCGAGAACCTGCTCGGTAGCTTTTTTCCTTACACACGGCCGGTTTTCCTAGTAGGAAAACTGCCATGAGAGCTTTGGTCGGAAAACCCGGCCATGTGTATGTTCCACTACAGGTTTTCCCCATAGGGAAACTGCTGGCTTCAAAACCGCCAGGAATCCCAGCAGGGGGAAAAAGAGAACATGTTCTCTTTTTTCCCTCCTGCATTACCGGCTGTTTTCCTGTTGGGAAAACTGCGATGGAGCAGATACACAGCCGGGATTCCCAGCCAAAAGCTCTCGTGGCAGTTTTTCTGCCAGGAAAACTGGTCGTGTGTGCGAGGCATAATAGTAAAACTGCCCTTTACATTTATCTTCACCTAAATAGAGTGAAAGCTGAAAGAGCCGTTGGCAGTGTGCTTGTCCGGTGCATATGCAGTAGGGGGTCACTGGCGCAGTGCCCGACCAGCACATGCATAGTACTGTGCTTAAAAAATAAATAAAAAATACAGATAGTGGCGCAAAAACAATCAGCAGTATATAGCAGTTAAAAAGTCCGCTATTTTTTTAAGGAAGTCCTTCATAGAAACAAAAATATTAAAAACATTATATATGTGAGGATAAAAAGGACCTGTAGATGAAAAGTGGAGACATGAAGAAGAGAATGCTGGTTCTGTTTAAAGCTGATGGTCCTGGTCGTTGTCCCGAGGCAGGCCTTCACAAATGGGGGAGACAAAAGCCCAGACTCCAGGATATATAGAAAGAAAAAAAGGGAAAGAGGGCGCCAGGGGGTTAAACGACAGATAGCTTTAATTCGTTTTCAGAACACAGCATCCACTTACATATAAAAGATTGAAAGTCCAGTATGTAGATCCTGTGTACAAGTCTTTAATGTGGCGTCCTGCCAACAACCAGCGCGGAAGGACGCCACATTAAAGACTTGTACACAGGATCTACATACTGGACTTTCAATCTTTTATATGTAAGTGGATGCTGTGTTCTGAAAACGAATTAAAGCTATCTGTCGTTTAACCCCCTGGCGCCCTCTTTCCCTTTTTTTCTTTCTAAAAAATAAATAAAGAGTTGCACTCTACATATTGAATATACAGTGTCAGTGGTTAATTCCTGCACATGCACTAGCCAGGTACAGGGCCAGAGTGTAGAAAGGCAGTGATCCCCTACTGCACATGCACTGGTCAGACATAGCGCTACCAGTCCAGAGGGCCGCCATCAAGGTGGTACAGGCTTTACACCTGTAAGGCGCCTGATGGTCCCCAGGGCCCCTTACAGGCCCGGCTGGCCCCCCTCCTGTTTTTTTTTAATTATTTGTATTTATTTATTTTTTGCATTACATTTGTAAGAGGCCCAATTGTCCCCATGGCCCCCCTCCTGTTTTTTTGCATTACACCTGTAAGGGGCCCGATAGTCCCCAGGCCCCTCCGCTTATTATCTTGCGTCAAGAGAGAAGAGATTACACTTTTTTTTCGTCAGCACCCCCCCCCCCCCCCTTGGTTCTCTACTCCAGGCCTAAAGCTGTGTAAGGGGCCCGAAAATTCCCTACTGCACATGCACTGGTCAGACATAGCGCTAGCAGTCCCTACCCTACTGCACATGTACTGGTCAGACATAGCGCTAGCAGTCCCTACCCTACTGCACATGTACTGGTCAGACATAGCGCTAGTAGTCCCTACTGCACATGTACTGGTAAGACATAGCGCTAACAGTCCCTACTGCACATGTACTGGTCAGATATAGTGCTAGAAGTGCCTACTGCACATGTACTGGTCAGATATAGTGCTAGAAGTGCCCACTGCACATGTACTGGTCAGATATAGTGCTAGAAGTGCCCACTGCACATGTACTGGTCAGATATAGCGCTAGCAGTCCCTACTGCACATGAACTGGTCAGACATAGCGCTAGCAGTACCTACTGCACATGCACTGGTCAGACATAGCGCTAGCAGTCCCTACTGCACATGTACTGGTCAGACATAGTGCTAGCAGTCCCTACTGCACATTTACTGGTCAGATATAGTGCTAGCAGTGCCTACTGCACATGTACTGGTCAGATATAGCGCTAGCAGTCCCTACTGCACATGTACTGGTCAGACATAGTGCTAGCAGTCCCTACTGCACATGTACTGGTCAGATATAGTGCTAGCAGTCCCTACTGCACATGTACTGGTCAGATATAGTGCTAGCAGTGCCTACTGCACATGTACTGGTCAGATATAGTGCTAGCAGTCCCTACTGCACATGTACTGGTCAGATGAAGTGCTAGAAGTGTCTACTGCACACCTACTGGTCAGACATAGCGCTAGCAGTCCCTACTGCACATTTACTGGTCAGATATAGCGCTAGCAGTTCCTACTGCACATGTACTGGTCAGACATATTGCTAGCAGTCCCTACTATACATGTACTGGTTAGACATAGCACTAGCAGTCCCTACTGCACATGCATCCCACAAGCAAAGAATGTTGTAATAGCACCAGGGAATCGCTGAAGAAAAAGGTGGCATTTTATAGGCTGAAATTCAACAGCGGAAACTTTCATAGGCTAGTAATGCTACAAAACTGGAGACAGGAAGTAATGGTTACAAAAGGTATGCAGCTACATTTATTCATTTACTTTTTCAAGAAGCATATAATACCACCTTAACTAAAAGCACTAATACCACAGCTCATATTGAGTAACTGCATATGACATGAGAAAGTGGAATACATAGGGTGAAAGGGCTGGGTTAAATTAAAACTGTATTTTTTCTAAAAACTACATTTTAAAGCCCTCCACAAAGTTGGGAGGGTTGTAGTCCAGACCGCGATCTACCAATCACCTGTCCGTGATCTACTGGTAGATCGCAATCTACTCAATACTGACCCCCGATCTACAAGATGCCCACTGCTATCTTTATTACCCAGAAAAGCCTTCATCTGTGGCTGGCTTCAAGAGATTTTCCTGATGGAAGAAGAGAGTAACCGCTCAGTAGTGATCCAAGAGCCTCCAAACCAAACCACGGGTGCTGGCAATGCAATAGAAATGCAAAAAGCTACAACTGAAGCTACAGTGCAAAAACTTTAGCTTTTGTCCCAATTTTTGCTGTGGCGTGTTCATCTTGTGATCGATTTTAATTAAAGGAACATTTTTGTGTGCGGGTGTCCAAGATTTTACTGATGGTCACCATGTTTTACTGGTGTCACAAGGCACATTTGTAGTGGTAATTGCAGGTTGCTGGATTAAGTAAGGGTAATGTTTAAGCCATGATTAAACACTAAGATTAGTGTGAAACACGTCGGCTGTCCCCTCTCTGGCTGTATGTTATTGTACATGCTCTGTATTTTAACAATAAAGACAACTTCTGAAGTTATCTTGGAGTGCGGCTGTCCATATCCTCTGGAATCTTCGTACTGCAGATGTGGGCTTCTGTCTAGAATCCTGCTTAACTGCTTGCCGACCTGCCGCCGTCATTTTACGGCGGCAGGTCGGCTCTCCTGGGCAAGAGCCTGTAGCTCTACGTCGGCTCTTTTTGCGGGCACTAGGGGCGCGCGCACCCCCCCGAGTCCCGCGCGCGTGTCCGGTGGGCACGATCGCCGCCGGGCACCCGCGATTGCTCGGTACAGAGCGAGGATCTGGAGCTTTGTGTGTAAACACAAAGCTCCCTGTCCTGTCAGGGAGAGAAATGCTGATCTTCTGTTCATACAATGTATGAACGGAAGATCAGTGATTTCCCTCAGTCTGTCCACCCCCCCATACAGTTAGAACACACCCAGGAACATACTTAACCCCTTCCTCGACCCCTAGTGTTAACCCCTTCACTGCCAATGGCATTTTCATAGTAATCCAATGCATTTTTATAGCACTGATCGCTATAAAAATGCCAATGGTCCCAAAAATGTGTCAAAAGTGTCCGATGTGTCCACCATAATGTCGCAGTACTGAAAAAAAAACGCTGATCGCCGCCATTACTAGTAAAAAAAATAATAATAAAAATGCCATAAAACTACCCCCTATTTTGTAAACGCTATAACTTTTGCGCAAACCAATCAATAGACGCTAATTGCGATTGTTTTTAACGAAAAATATGTAGAAGAATACGTATCGGCCTAAACTGAGGAAAAAAAACGTTTTTTTAAATATTTTTTGGGGATATTTATTATAGCAAAATGTAAAAAATATTGCATTTTTTTCAAAATAGCCGCTCTATTTTTGTTTATACCGCAAAAAATAAAAACCGCAGAGATGATCAAATACCACCAAAAGAAAGCTCTATTTGTGGGAAAAAAAGGATACCAATTTTGTTTGGAAGCCACGTCGCACGACCGCGCAATTGTCAGTTAAATCAACGCAGTGCCGAATCACAAAAAGTGCTATGGTCATTGGGCAGCAATATGGTCCGGGGGTTAAGTGGTTAAAAGGGCATTTGTCAGCTTTTTTTAAAAGACTGATGGAACCACCTTGAAGCTGAATTCCAGTCCAGCATAAAACATGCTATTTATTACAATAATGTCATATTTAATATACTCTCATCACTTTTTTTGATTTATAAAGAAGTAGTGATCAAAGAATCCAGTCTGTTTTCAGAAACTGATGCTGTGCTGTATAGTAGCTCAGCCAAATGGCTTTTTTGGTTCTTCTGGGCTCCCCATAAGCTTCATGGGCCATAAATATTTCATAAGGCAGGCTCTACATTTATTGAGATCTATAAGGACGATATAAATGTTGAGGCTCCAGGAATACTGTCTAGAAAGAACACCTCTTGACCCTGTATTATGAGTGACCTAAATAGAATCATCCTTTTTTTCTATGACCTCTGACCTCAGCTAATGGAAGAAAGTATTGTACAGGTCATCCGATCACAGAACATGTCATTTCTTTTATATTAATGACTCAGGGCTTCAACTGGCTCCCTCTGGCGCTGACTGTGTCCTCAAGTCCATTTTTAAAACAGCTAAGCTATTTATGCTTACTGATTACCGTAACCATTTCAGCTCTCATACCTGTAAACCCATCATAGACCAACGCAATTTCTACATTTGTTTATTAATTTTGCACTTTTTCTTTATTGCAACACAAAAAAAAAAAAATTAATGAACAAATCATATGAACATGAAAAAAAACAAGGTCAATGATTAATAATATAATAATATTTAAAATAATATAAAAATATTTTAATTATAATAATAATTTCAACAGGAAAGTAATAGTTAAGGGAAAAGGAGGAAAAAGGGGTTAATTAGGGTTAAATAAGAAAATATTTAAAAAAATATTTTTTTTTTTTGCTGAAATGACTGTATAGAGACACAGGGCCAGATTCATCAAGAGTTACGACAGCGTATCTCGAGATACGCTGCGTAACTTCTAAGGTGCTCCGGCGTATCTTTTTTCTGTATTCAGAAAACGAGATACGACTGGATTGAGCTAAGATACGAGCGGCGTAATTTTATTACGCCGTTGTATCTTAGTTGCATATTTACGCTGGCCGCTAGGTGGCGCTTCCGTCGATTTACGCGTCGAATATGTAAATGAGCTAGATACGCTGATTCACGAACGTACGCCCGGCCGTCTCAGTAAAGATACGCCGTTTACGTAAGGCATTTTCAGGCGTAAAGATAAACCACCAAAAAGATGGCACAGCCAATGTTAAGTATGGACGTCGGGACCGCGTCAAATTTTTTAAATTTTACGTCGTTTACGTAACTCGTCCGTGAATGGCGCTGGACGTAAATTACATTCACAACGTTTTCAATTACTATTTGCGACTTCATTTGGAGCATGCGCACTGGGATACGTTCACGGCCGGCGCATGCACAGTTAAAAAAAACATCATTTACGTGGGGTAAACGTTAATTTAAATACAACACGCCCCTTACCTGCTAATTTGAATTGCGCACGGATACGCCGGCCCATTTACGCTACGCCAACGCAAGTTACGGAGCAAGTGCTTTGTAAAAGTTTCATTTTAAAAACAAACACTGCCCTGTATTGACTGTGTGTCTCAGTGCTTCACAGAAGCATGAAACTAGATGAAAAACGAAACTGAAACTGCAGGCACATTATATGATTGATTTTTATCTATTTTTAATCATTTTTAAAAGGAATCAGTTAACGATTATGAGCTAAATTCAGGATGGAAAGCGTATATTTGTACGGGCGTAGCATAGCCGATTTACGCTAGGCCCGCACAAAGATACGCTCTCCATCCTGAATCTAGCCTATAATAGTCAACTGATTACTTTTAAAAATGACTAAAAATAGATAAAAATCAATCATATAATGTGCCTGCAGTTTCAGTTTTGTTCATCATCTAGTTTCATGCTGCTGTGAAGTACAGAGACACACAGTCAATACAGGGCAGTGTTTGTTTTTAAAATGAAACTCACTGGTTCTGAGGGGTTTTAGACACACAGTAACACACCTCCTTGACCAGGGACCACAGAGAGAAGCTCCCATGACTTTTTTCATCAGGAAACAGACAACCAGGAAGTGTCCAGAACAGAGAAGGATTATAGCAAAAACTAACAATGAGGACATGACACCAGGACTGCAGTAAGGTAAAGTAAGCTATTTAGCTTAAAAAATAATCCTTTAGTTACCCTGTAAGCTGGCCCCTTTGATATGCAGATGAATGAAACACAGTAGATACAAAAATAATGCTTTGTGTTACTTTGTATCACTCTATCTCCAGTATGGGCAAGGTTTACAAACACTGTGTTGGACTGTCTTTTTTTAACAACAGCTGCCACAGCTGCTGTATTTACAGCACAAATCCTGGCTGTCATTATAACAGTTGGGAATTGCAAGCAAGTGCAAGGAGGGGAGTGGCAGCGTGGCAGTCGATCAGGGTGTACTATACATGCCCTATGTAATTCTGTGTATCTCCAGCCAAAACGTTTCTTTTTAGTTTTAGATGTAACGTAACAAGGGAGTGCTATAAACTGCTGGGTATCCCTTGTAGCCCTTTGAGGAGATGAACCTTCTCAATTTATTCTAGTGAGCATTGTAACTGAGACAGAAAGTGATAGGAGATACACAATACAGTAAACGTAAACAGGAAGTGAGGGAAACTCTTCTACAGGAGACACTCATTTCAGGGACAAATAGGAGAATTACCCTCACTGTTTAGAGATTCCCTGCACATTGAGGACAGAAAGTGATGGGATACCTCCCCAACAGGACACAGACAGTAAAAAAAAAATTACAGATCTAAACTAAACTTGGGCAAGTAGAATATTTGTTTATTAATTCCTGTGACATCACCAATAGGCCTACAATTTTTTTGCAAGGGCAGCTGCTGGGAGGTCATTGCCCATAGCTCCCAACTGTCCCTGATTTTGAGGGAATGTCCGTGATTTGGAACAATGTCCCTCTGTCCTCATTTGTCCCTAACTTTGGTCTGATCTATATAGTGGTACATAAAATGCCCTTTTTATCTTTCTTTTTTTTTTCATTTAAATTTAAGTTTATTATAATAAAATAAAGAGCATACAGAGTAATAAACGTAATACAATAAATGCATCAGGAAACATTGTGTTGACAATTATAGTAGTAAACAATAGATTACATTTGTTAACTAGATTTCCCCCTCTCCTCCCCCCCCCCCCCCCCCCAATGTCCCAACTATATACCTGGTAAGTTTAACATGGGAGTGTAAACGTGTATAATCAGGAGGGATGGGAATCAGTAGAGGTAGCGACAACATTTTAGGGCTAAAATTCCCTGTTTACTAAGCAATCTATAAAACTTTTATTATAAGCTGAGATCATAAAACTAAAATATATGTAAGGAATAAATCATACCGAACCGTGGAGAGGATAGGTTTCCGGGGACATCCCCTCCCCCCGACACCCCCACCGGGAGCAATCTGTGTCGAGGAGGGGGGCAGCCCCCCCCCCCACCCAGCCCCCCCTTGATGACAAAAAAATTGGATCCAAATGTTGTCCAGAGAAACATCTCTCAATCAACTCTTAACTTATAAACCTAAAAGGAGACAAGGAATTTAATACATACATCCAGTTAAACTAAATCAGCACTACCTGAGACCAGTGGAGAATATGATATGTAATGAATATCTCCTGTTCAAGAGAAAAAATAAGAATAAAGAAAAGAGAGGGGGAGAAGGAGGAAAGAGGAAGGAGAGGAAAGGGAAAGGGAGGGTGGGCCTACCTGCCATAGGATTACATCAGTCTGAGTCCAGAGCCAAAACTAAACTTACATGTTGTGGGAGATTCCCATGTAAATCAACCAAGGTTCCCAAATTTCAGTGAAGCCCTTTTTATCTTTCAACGCGTGTTCCTTCAATTTCAAAATTGCTGCATTTGTTAATTTCAAAAGCCAGTAAAAAGAAATAATAGTGATAAAAAGTACTTGTGGGTTTAACAAATCATTTTTTTTTTTCTATTTACTCCTTTAAGGCGGCGTGACAGGGGGTGTGTTCTATGCCTACAAAATCTTGCCAATAGGTGTTCCTTGTTCCCATCTCAAAAAGTTGGGAGGTATAAGTGCCTACTGACATAGGAACACCCCCAGAACTAAATCTCCTAATAGCCCTTTCCCTCCACACACATTATGCAGGTAGGCCCTTGCAAATCAAGGTAGCAGCATTCTGTAGATGGGAAAGAAATGAATGTGTGCACACAGGGGGGCGGGAGGTAGGCAGAGTTATGCAGTCTAGCAGGCATCATAAACAAGAAGTTAGAAACTCATTGGATTTCTGGCAGAGAAACGGACATTTTTCTACACTTGCAGTATTTTTAAAAGGATAAATCGTAGAGAATGTGCATAATAATTTTTTGTTTTTTTCGCTCCGACATCCACTTTAATTTGCTACTCACCGCCAAAGTTTCCAGTGAAGAGGTAAATCCAGGTGATGGCTGGAACAAAAAGGAGAGTGAGAGAGGCAGCCAGGAACTTTCTTCTCCCCCTGCAGAATCCCAGCATTCTCTCAGAATTGGGCTATCCTAAAACCTCAGGGTGGTTCCTACGCCGGAAGCATCGCCCCTTGTTCCACCAGCATGTTAAACTCCTGCAGAAAAGAGGTGAGACAGTGTTAGCCTGGGGGCAAAATGGGATCTTGCACTATGATCACATACAAAAATAACAAGGTGAATGTTAAAGATGGTACCAGGTCACTTCCTACCAGAGTTAGTGATGACAACATTTTTCAACAAATATGCCACTTTCTGTGCATAAAATGCATTGTAGAGCTAGTATTTCCTTTTTCATTCCCTTTACTAAGTTTTACTTTCATTGTTATAATACCGTATTGATACAATCAATTCCTAAAAGAGAGGTGGATGCAGTATCGATGTCCCGCTTTGACTCTAACACTATGAACCGGTGGTGGGATCGTACGGCTCAGGCTCTCAGTGCCTCACTAAGGCTGCATTCACACCTAAGCGTAGGCGATTTGCGGCGTTTTGTTACCGCGACAAATTGCGGCGTTTTTTTACCACGATTTGCCGCGACAAAACGCGGCGGTTTTGTACAGGTCATTGACACCAATGGAAACCGCCCAAGCCGCCCGATTCGCACGACAAAAAAGGTTCCGGGACTTGTTTCATTCGGCGTTTTGCAGTGGAGATGTGAACCATCTCCATAGAGAATAATGTTATTTTTCCCCTCTAGCGTCTTTGAGCGTTGGCGCTTCAGGCAACAAATTGCGCAGGTGTGAATGCAGCCTAAGAGGCTGAGGCCGCGTACACACGATGAGACATGTCCGCTCAAACATGTCCGACGGACCGTTTGAAGCGGACATGTCTTATCGGATTTTGGTCTGATGGCGTGTACACACCATCGGATCAAAATCCCCGCCGGCAGACAGCGCGATGACGCCACGTCACCGAACCAGAAAGCGAAAATCTTCCACGCATGCGTCAAATCCATTCGACGCATGTGCGGGCAGATATGTCCGCTGGTTAGTGTACTAACCAGCGGACATATCCGACGGACATGTCTCCGGTGGACAAACATGTCCGCTAGCCCATACACACGATCGGATTTGTCCGCTGAAACGGTCCATCGGACCAGTTTCAGCGGACAAATTCGATTGTGTGTACACGGCCTCAGCAGTGTGCGGGTCCAGGCATGTGGGCGGCCGACAGCAGGCTTCAGCTTGTCAGCTGAAAATGGTTAACGGGAGTGCAGAATGATCTGCACTGCTGTAAACCACTGGAGAAGTACAGCCAAACGAGCTTTGGCTGTACTTCTCCTTTAAGCTCTTACAAACATTTACCTTGTATCTTAGATGTCTATTAATTAAAGTTTTCACACATAATTTTCACATTTCTTTAAATTGGAATCAATTAGCAAAATGTGTTATTGAAATTGGTTTCTTCTTTCAGCTTGAAAAATTACCCTTCATACTATGAAGGATTGGGCTATCTAGACTCCAAGACAGAAGTTGAGTATTGCCTTGCAGTAGACACAAGGCAACATTTAAATGTTTTCTAATAGTAAAACAAAACCATTAAAGAAAAATATAAGACTTTGATTAGCTACCAGGTAAGGAATAAGGGGGAAATATTCCAATGGGGATATCTTTCCTGCTGACAATTGTCTAGGCAAAGATTTACTTAGCTTTGGAGAGATTTGCTCTTACTTCCTGTTGTTTATAGGGGGACAGAAAGTAAATGGAAAACTCTTGAAAAGGAAACTTATGGCAAAAACAAAAATGACAGGGTTTGTATCCATCTTCTAATCCAAAATGGAACAAAATAGTTTGGGCTTCTATTATATTATCTATTAAAGCGATTGTAAACCCACATTTATTTTTATTTATTTTTATAACCAACATGTCATACTTATGCACTCTGTGCAATGGCATTGCACAGAGCAGCCCTGATCCTGCTCTGTTTGGGTCTGTCGCCAACTGCTCACAATAGCAAGCCGGCACTTGTGTGGGTTCGATCCCTTTGACAAACAGGGCACAGCTCCACCCCCTCTCCCTTCTCAATGGCTGTGATTGACAGCCACAGAAGGCAATGGCTCCATCTGCTGTCTCTAGGCCTATGAGGAGGAGGAGAGTGGAAAGAGCTGCTACTCATGATTGGGCTCAGGTAAGCATAAAAGTGTGTGTGTGTGTGTGGGGGGGGGGGGGTTGGGGGAGAGTCGCACTCAGATTTTTTTTATCCTAATGCTGCAAATTCATTAAGGTAAAAAAAACTTCAGCCTTTAGAACCACTTTAAGTGTTGTCCCATCGCCAAATGCAGCCTAGCCAACAGTGCAATAGCCCCTATTGCTGCATCTTCTAACAAAAGGAGGATTCTAGGGACCACCTATCAGGCAGGCTTCCAACTGTCAAGGATCCCTTTTCTTTTTCATCCCCTAAATTTCTCTCATGACAGTTTTTTTCCACCAGCCATCATTTCTTTTACCTTGAACAAAAGGATATAAACCCTCACAAGCTATTTTGCAACCAAAAGAAGATATAAAACTAATTAGAGCACATTGAAGACTATGTCTTGAATAGCTTTTTTTTGTAGCAACCAGACAAAGAAAGCCAGGCACTGCGCATGCTGCTTAAATTGGCATTAGGTAGCGACATCGCAAGCTGCAAGAATTTCTCAAAAATAATTTAGAGGACGGTTAATATATTCTGAGAATAATTGCCTCTATGAAGATATCTCAATGCTCCGCGCTGGGCAAAGAGCTCAGTCCTGCTCCAAATTATCCAGCTAAAACATGCGCTAATGATTAAACTGTTTCCCCTACAGACATCGAAATAAAGTTCTCTAATAGGAAAGCTTCAACGGATAGCCCCCAAAAACAAGACTTTTATTAGCTCCAAGGAGTTCTCAACTTTGATCAGTTGTTAGAAGTTGTCAAGACGTACCATGATGTTAACCTGGCTGCCCTACTCCTCTGGCTAAGTGGATGTGAAGCAATGGGCCTCGTGCGTCTCGTGTATCAGAAAGTACAAGTATAACCTACCTCTACAATTCTACTGCTAACATGTTGTCTGATTAAACAAAATATCTTGGAGCATATTTTCTTTCTTTATATGAAGTGAATGTTTAGCCAAATTTAAAACCCTTTGAAATTTGAAAAAAAACCCTCTTAGAAATCCTTCTAAACCTGTTATACAGTAGCAGATTGGATTACGAGCATAATCTGTTCCAGAAAAATGCTTGTAATCGAAAGCACTTGTATATCAAAGCAAGTTTCCCCATAGAAATCAATGGAAATTCAGATAATTCATTCCACAGCCACTGCTTGTCTATGCAGTACCGTATGTGGCCAGAGGTGAGGGGGGGTGCCGAAGATGCTTGAAGACATTCGGAAACACTCTGGAACGGAATGTTTCTGAGTGTTTCAGAGTGTCTCTGAGTGTCACCGGCACCCCACACCTCTGGCAAAATGCCGTACTGCACACCCTAGAGCATGGGTGGGCAAACTTTTTGACTCGAGGTCCGCAATGGGTTCATATATTGGACCCGGGGGCCGGACTAAGAGTAGATGGATGGTGTGTATGTGTGAATTAATATAAATTAAATAAAAATTTGTAACATTAAATGTTTAGATTTATTTAAGGTAGAAAAGCATAAAAAGAGTTATTTTACAGACGGGGTACCTATATGGCGGGGCACTTAAAACAGATGGCCACTGGGCTGTCACGGCTCCTCTGTCTATTGCACTCGCCAACTACTGTCACTGCCATGTCCCTCCTGAGTCCTCCTGACTCAATCGGCTATCCGGGTGGCGCCATTACGTAACTGCGCCCGGCTGAGTGTATACAAGCTTTCCCGAGCCCGGCTGAAGCCGGCCAGGCGTAGTTACGTAATGGCGCCACCTGGCGCCATTTTTGAATAACCGATCGAGTCAGGAGGAGTCAGGAGGGACATGGCAGTGACAGTCGTTGGCGAGTACAATAGGCAATGGAGCCGTGACAGCCCAGCCCGTGGGTCGGATTAAAAGGTCTGCCGGGCCGTAGTTTGCCCATTCCTGCCCTAGAGGCTTGAATTCTGCTCGTTTTGTGAGACAACGCTCGTAAACCGAGTCAGGATTTAAAACAAAAACAGCTTGTATTGCGAAGCGCTCGTAAACTGCATTACTCGCAATTCGAGGTTCCACTGTAGTTCTGAATGACACCAGGTGACCTGAGACCTTTTTAAGATAAGTGGTGTCTTCACAAGCAAGACCGCAAAAGAATATAGATTCTTGTGTAACTGATGAGACTGCTGCTTTCTGGGTTGACATTTATATTGTTTCATATGTCTATGTTTATATGTATATTGATTCCCCTTTTTGTGTGAGATCCTCTTTTTAAACATTTCTTCATGTATGTATCTTCATTTTTTCAGATCACATTTCTTTATTTTCAATTCGCTATAGAATTTATATTTTAATATCAAATATAAGCAGATTAAATTTCCACTTAAAAAAAAAATGTTTTCTTTATTTAAAGTGTACCTTTAGGTTTACAATCGCTTTAATCACCCAGAGGGGATTTTCCTCAACAAAAGTGGAGGTACTCTTTAAGCGCAAAAGCTTAAACTGAGATTTACACCCAGAAGTGAATGAGTTGCCACAGTGACTTCTCCCTCTACCTCCATATGGCTTTGTTCAAAGTATTAAATAGAGCAGAGTGCCTAAAAGGAGGTGACTACCGATATCTGGTAAAATCTCTACTGGAGCCCCTGAAATCGGAAATCTTACTCTTTTGGCTATACATACACTTTAAGTAGAATATATACAGTATGAAGCAGTAAATGTGACTTTCACCAAACATTCACTGGTGATGAATAGATCAGCCATCCAGTAAAGATGTGCATGACGGAATCATTTGTTTTGTTTCATGTCATGATTCGTTTATTAAGTTAATATTTTCATTTCAATTATATATTTGGATTTGTTTCATATATTCGTTATTTTTTAAATTTATTCGTAATTTGAATTTCGAGAGACAGCTATATTTGTTCTAATCTATTTTTATCTATTATATTCTTTTATTTTATATTCTATTATTTTATATTCTATTATATTCTATTCTACGCATTTATTTTGCATTCTTTTCTATTATTTTCTATTCTATTTTATCTCTCTATATTTGTCTTTTCTATTATATGCGCTTCCTTTATTTTCTATTTTATTCTATGCTATTCTAAATGTATTCTATTCTGATTTATTCTATTCTATAAAGCAGCCTAAGTAAGAATCATCATTTTATTTCACTGTAGCAAAAATGTATAGAGAAAAACCGGGACGGCCGCACTCCAAAAATAAGCACTGTATGATAGTGTGAAACGCGTCAGCTTTTCTCCTGATTTTTTGCTGTGATATGTTCATGTTGTGACCAGTTTTATTAAAAGGAACCATTTTTTTTTTAAGTGCGGCCGTCCCGGTTTTTCTCTATACATTTTTGCATACTATTGCAGTGCCTGCACCCAGGCGTTCGGACTCCACCTTGCAGTTCCCTGGGACCTCTGAGCGGTAAACTTTCTTTCTCATCCCATACTGGACTTTGCATTTTTTCACTGTAGCACCCAGGTGTTTAGGCAGGGTTGCTAACAAATTTAGTTTGCCAGGTGGTAATTGTCTTGACTAATTGTTGTCTTCTGTCACTAGGTGGCACTGTGGCTGGTGACATTAGAATGCCAGGGGCATAGCAAGGTCAGGTCATGAATGGATGGGATGTCTCAGCCAATTGGCAGGGGTTTCTTTAGTCTCTTGGACTGCTGGGAGAGCCTATTTATTTGGGTGGAGTCGGGTGAGTGGGGTTCTGTGCCACCTGGACAGCTGTCTGGGTGGACGTGTGTCACATCGCCCTGGATTGCTAGGCTGGAAGCATGAGACCTATCCCTGGGAAACATGGCTGCTAGGCTGCCTGAGGCCTATCCAGGAGCAGGAGAAGCAGCGTAGGGTTGGGACTGCAGGATTGAAGTCCAACCGAGTTGAGAAGGTTCAGCCGGATAGGGAACCAGTTGTGGCCGGAGGTATAAGGGAAGCTCTTGCCACTAAGAGACCATCCATCTTACTAATGTAGACTACTGTGTTTAAGCTTGAGCAAGTACCAGAGCAGTCTTCTCACTAGCCAGGAATGGTGAAGAAGTGGGAAAGCTTCAGCAAGTGCCAAGCCAAGCATAGCAGGAGTATACAGAGGGATAGCTGTGGAAGAGCTCAGGGGATCCAGTGATGAATGGGATCTGGAAATCAAGTGAGAGACTGGGAGCTCAGCGAGTGAAGATCGACAGTAAAGGAATGTCATGTGTTACCAAGAGTTATGTACAACTGCCGTCACTGTATAGCTGTCTACCTATAGAAGTCTCAGAGTCTGACAATTATCATTACATCTACCTAAGGGTATCCTGGCCCCAACCCTCTCTTCTGTTAAAGTGGATGTAAACCCCCAAAAAATTTTTTATTTTTTTTTGATGTCACAATGTAGAGAATACGATTTCCTAACACCTTATGTTATGATAAACATAACATAACATATGATAAACATGTCCAAGCTAGATATGTAAATAACCTGTCACTCAAAGAAAGAAGACAGAAACTGACTTTTTATTTAGGCAGGTTTTTATCTGGAATTCTGTTAATTTTCACTGAACATTAAAAGAGGATTTCTCAGATCTGGATTAACTCTGTGTGGCAAGACTGGGCACAGATGATAGGAAATCTTATACTCTACATTGTGACAATACATCCACTTTAAGAGACAATAAATCTCTTGTTTGCATTCAAAAGTGACTGACGCCCATCATTTCTTCTTGCATCATACCCACCATGCCTTGTAACCCACTCTACAAGGAAGGCTTTCTGGCTCTGGAGATCATCATTAGGCCTTTAGGGGTTGGGCCCATTGCTACATAACTTTTTTACCTTACTGTATTTATTGCAATATGTTTCCATTTTAAAATTTTAATTCATTTTTAAATCCCAAATAATTTTTAAATTCACTTTTGAGTTCAAATTTATTTCTGAATTTGAATTAATTTTCAAATTCGGATAACTTGTTTGGTTATAATTTACTTTGAATTTGTTGAAATTCGTTACGATTAGGATACATCAGACTTTCCGAATAACTGAAATGTTGTGAGAATTTTCAATTTGTAACGAAACGTATCACACATATCTATCAACCAGCTGCTGTGCATCCCTGAACGCAGAGGGCCATATAAAATACCAGTACCACTTGGTACCACTTGGTACAGTGTTCAATCCTGTCCTGCCACGGTCAGCCATAGACTTTGACAGGCTGACAGCAGCGTGGCTGGACGCTAAACCTGTCTCTCCGGGTGCACCAATGCCGCATACACGCGACCGTTTTTCATGATGAGTAAAAAGCAATTTTTTAAATTGGTCGTGAAAAACGGTCGGTTGTAGGCTCCAGAGCATTTTTCTCGACAGGAAAAATGGGTGAAAAAAATGTAGAAGCTCCTTTCTGAAAGGGGCCTAAATGATCAGTTCCTTTTGGTAACATATACAAACGCTAAAAGATGATTGCCAGGCAAATAAAATCCTTTAGTTCAGTTATAAAATAATTTACAAAATAGTATAATTTTAAAAGCACACATACACGAAATCTGTCTTTATATTATTTCTCTATAAAGCTTTAATTTTCAAGAGATGCTTTTGAGAGGTTCAGTCACTTCATCAGGTCAGAGTAGCGAATACTGCCTTGACCTGATGAGGAGTGCATCTCTGACAATCATCTGCTAAAGAAAATCACTGTTATTGCATACAAAATACACACCAGGTACAGTACTCAGCTGCTTAACTCCCAACTGTCCCTGAGGGAATTCTTTTATAGAACCTCGTTTCCCCTCATGTCCTTTTGTGGCTGATATTATATATATATACTGTATATATTATTATATATATAAACATACATAAAAAAAAAGTACCATTCAACTACCGAAAGTGCTATACTACACTGGACCTTTTGTTCAACCTTGAAATAATGCATTTGTTATTTTTTGAAATGTGTAAAAGTAAAGTAGTGTTGGAAAAAAGCACTTGTGGGTTTATAGCAGATCAGTACACAAATATCAATACCGTGCTCATATATATTGACATCAAGCTGCAGCTCATCCACCCACTCCTTAGTATAACTACTAACAGTCATAGTATTCCAACAGCCATGCTTTCAATTACAGACATACAACGTATACCCACCAAATTCAGCAATCCCCAGAAACATCAGACATGCATTTCTGAAGGTCTGTAAAACAGATCAAAGGTTCTACAGGTCATTACCAGTAGCAGCATCAACTGTTTTATCTCCTCCAATTTCTTTGGCCACCCCTGAGCTCCACACCAGCACAGGCAGAAGGATTACAGCTTCATTCACCTGGGACTTTCCATCTCTCCTCCAGTATATCAGACAAGAACTTGATATACAATCATGGAGTTTACAACAAAAATAAAATCAGCATTGCATAACTATGGTTTGTTTAAAGTGGAAGTAAACTCTCATGCATGACTTAAGCCTATAGTAAGGCTAACCTATAGCTACAGTACATGCACCATTTAGGAGATGATTACTTTTGATGGAGCCGATGACATCACCGTTAAATGGACTCAGGGAGGATGTGGGTGCAGGGGCGGCGCCGCAGCAACAGGGGGCAGGGGTGGACTGGCCATCGGGACTATCGGGAGTTTCCTGGTGGGCCAATGGGCTCAGTGGGTCGGTTATAGCGGCCGCCTAATCTGCATTGGAGGTCTGCGTCGATTTACCCGTCAATCACCGACAGCTGGCGCCTGACGGGTAGATCAAGATTTAGCCAGCATGCAGAGTAGCGCAGGAAGCCTGTGTAATAAGTTCTCTCTCATGTCACTCTGCTCCCCAGCGGCCCCTATTCTCTTCTGTTCTATTCCCATTTGCTTGTGACATCATCTGGGATGGACGAGAAGAGAGGAGATGTCGTCGGGGAGCAGAGTAACATGAGAGAACTTATTACACACGCTTTCTGCGCATTCTGGCTGGTAAACATTGTGCCCCATAATCTGCAATGTGCCCTGATGTGCCATATGCCCTGCTGTGCCATGTGCCCTGTGTCCTGATGTGCTATGTGTCCTGATGTGCTATGTGCCCCGTGCCCTGATGTGCCCCCCGTGCCCTGATGTGCCCCGTGCCCTGAGTATGTGATGCATACTAGCACATTATGACATTGTCTTGCAAGATTTAAAGGAGAAATACAGCCAAAGCTTGTTTGGCTATACTTCTCCTGGGAATCACAGGAGTGCAGTTCGTTCTGCACTCCTGTGAATCGTTTTCAGTAGACAGCGGGCCGAAAGCCACAGAGCCGGTCCAGGCTCGGGCAAGATGGCGACAATAATGTTGGGATCCGCCCACATGCCTAGACCAGCACCTGGGTCAGCCTCTCAGCAAGCCGCTGAGAGCCTGAGCTGCCCGCTCCTGCCCCTTCCACAGTCCAGCGCTCCAATGAGCGGGGAGGTGGCAGAGCAGAGTAGAGATTTACAGTCTGCAGCTCTCTGCTCAGGAAGCTGTGAGAACCGAGAGATCGGTGGTGTATGATTGCTCTGTTCTCATTATTAGAGCAGGGGGATAAATGCAGCTTCAGACCGATAAACCCCATACTTCTGTTGAAAAAAAAACGCTACTTGCTTTAAAACAAAGTAAAAATAATAAACACCAGCTCCAGCACTACTAATGCATTTCACTGACTGAATTCTTCAGAGGCACTGCACGATGGGTTGGTATTCTAAAGCTCCATTGGGCACATGATCGTGGTGCCAAGAAGTGACTGTACAGCAAACACCATTAGCTGTCAAGTCAGAGAAAATCACATTCGTCCTGATCACACGAAGCTAAATTCCCACCAATTTGTCCTGATTTGTGAATGCTTTTAAGCTGCCTGTCACACCTCATCAGTGCACACACCAGATAAGATCCCAATTTGCCGAGTTTATTAGCATGCCTAGAGAAGAGAGGTCACCCCAATTATTTATGACACCCCCTCTCACAACGCGCCACGCACACGTCTGCTGTCAAACCTAATAAAATGGCAGACGGCGAGGCACAAGCAGGCCAGGGATGAAAGCTGCAGCAATTTGCCTATTTACTCCAAAGCCAGCAGGCAGCTGAAAGCTAGCAATGGCTGAAAAGTGACACGTTTCATAGGGTTCTCTGTTCTGGCCAAGCCGATCCGGCCAAAAGGGAGAGATGGCACAAACCGGGCCCAGATGTCAGCATCGTGGCGCTACACCACTGTGAAGGCAAAACATCAACAAAGGTATTTAAACCCTAGGTAGGCTGCTAAATACACAGAAAAAAAAATACATACACTCACCAGCCACTTTATTAGGTACGCCTGTTTAATTGCTTGGTAACACAAATGGCTAATCAGCCAATCACATGGCAGCAACTCAATGCATTTAGGCATCTATACGTGGTGAAGATGACTTGCTGAAGTTCAAACCAAGCTTTAGAAAAGGGAACAAAGGGGATTTAGGTGACTTTGAACGTGGCATGGTTGTTGGCTGGTCTGAGTATTTCAAAAACTGCTGATCTACTGGGAATCTCACGTACAACAATCTCTAGGGTTTACAGAGAATGCTTCAGTGAGTGGCAGTTGTGTGGAAGAAAATGCCTTGCTAAAGTCAGAGGAGAATGGGCAGACTGGTTCGAGATGATGGATCAAGCTGATTAATGAAATAGTTATTTTATAATGGTTGTAAACCAAACAAAAAATTGTAATTTGTAAAGCATTCCTAATTTTTGTAATGTAACAGTGGCCTTTATTATTTATTTTGTAAACGTAACTTTTTGATACATTTCAGAAATCTCTTTGCAAGTAAAACATCTCTCATATACAATCACCCGCCACTTTATTGGGTACACCTTGCTAGTATCGGGTTGGCCCCAGTTTTGGGTTAAGAACTTCCTTAACTCTTGGTGCATAGATTCAACAAGGTGTTGGAAACATTCCTCCGAGATTTTGGTCCATAGTGACATGATAGCATCACCCAGTTGCTGCAGATTTGTCGGCTGCACATCCATGATGCTCAGTACAGTACAGGGATCTCTTCGTCATGTTCAGGAAACCAGTGGTGAGATGATTTGGGGTTTGTGACATGGTGCATTATCCTGCTGGTAAAAGCCATCAGAAGATGGGTACACTGTAGTCATAAAGGGATGGACATGGTCAGACAACAATATTCAGGTAGGCCGTGGCATTTAAACAATGCTCAATTGGTACTAAGGGGCCCAAAGTGTGCCAAGAAATATCCTCCACACCATTACACCATCACCAGCCTAAACCATTATTACGTTAGGGTTAGGCTTAGGGTTTCCCATTGAAGAATATGGCTAGGACTCAGGAATTGGAACAGGGACCTCCCCCAAAAGTCAAAGGTCAGAAGGTGGGTTCCCAGAGGTCAAAGGTCACAGGGTGTGGCTGACCCACCCCCACCAAAGTGTACCGCCTACCCCAACTAAGTCAGGGAATGAACATTCGGTTCAATGCTTCAATGCGTCGACTTGATTCTGAGCATGCGCGGGTTTTTGAACCGATGCTTTTGCGTACTAACGATCAGTTTGGACCGATGGTCAGGCGTCCATCAGTCCGATTTTAAAGCAAGTTTTAAAACTATGGTCCAAAGGACAACAGACCGATGGGCCATACACACAGTCGGTTTGGACCGATAAAACTGAACTTCAGTCCATTTTCATTGGTTTAAACCAATCGTGTGTACGCGGCCTTACAAATCCAACTGGCCCTTTGAGGGCAACCACAATGCTGATGTTGTCCACAATGAAATTGAGTTTGACGCTCCTGCTTTACAGCATATGCTTCCTGGGGGTAAAAAGCTTGTTGCCACTCCTCTAGCAGTGCCAGAAATGAACTGGAAATTTGTCAGCTTTCTGACAAACCCGGGATTTGGGGTATCTGACTCGACAGTTTCTGAAGTAAGCAGATCAGTGGTATGCGTGACAGAAGAGGTAAGTACTTACTACCTTCTTTACAGGAAAACAATTTGCAGTTTAATTTTAGCGACAAAGCCACTTTAAGCAGTAATAAACATAGTAATAAACACAAGAGGGATAGTATATAATTTCAGGCTGTCACCAGTGAAACAAATTAGGTCACCTCCAGACACCATGCCAAATGCAGGGACCTCTGGTCATCTTCATATTGATAATGCAGGCAGTGACCATCAAGGCAGAGCTATTGTAATAAAAGGACATCAAAGGGCATTTGCCCTGGGCCCAACAGGACAGCAATCATCAGTAGAATTGCAAATAATATAAACCTCACTGGAGGGCTCGATTTCCTTGTGTACTAGAAAGCTATAAGCATATCAGCAAATGAGCTTATGTAAGAAATGAAATATTCAAGCAAATTGCAATGACTGTGCAGAGAGACTTACCTAAAATGGATCATTTAGTAACTACAAGTCTGCATGAATACATTCCTGATATCACAATAGACAGTTACAGTATCAACTTTTACAAAAGCTTGACCTTTTATCATTAAAGGGGTTGTTAAGGCAGTGCCAGCCCCACTACTAGTATAACCTGTAGTATATACTGCATGCCTTTTATTGTAAAATTCTTCTTCTAAATACCTTATTCTTTCTCCCCGATCAGCGGTCACGTGACCACCCTTTGGCCCTCTTCCTCTGATGAATACACTACAGAGGGAAGTCATGTGACAACCCTTCTCTCTTTTCCTCTGACATATACACCACAGAGGGAGGTCACATGACTGCCCGTCTCTCTCTTTCTCCCATGTATATACTACAGAATGAGGTCACGTAACCGCCCGTCACTCTTTTCCTATGATGTATACACTGCAGAGGGAGGTCACATGACCACCCGTCTCTCTCTTCCTCCCATGTATATACTACAGAGGGAGGTCGCGTGACCGTCCGTCACTCTTTTCCTCTGATGTATACACTACAGAGGGAGGTCACGTGACCGCCTGTCGTGCTCTTCCTCTAAAGTATACACTACAGAGGGAGGTCACTTGACCACACACTGCTGGGCGGTCACGTGACCTCCCTCTGTAGTGTATACATCGGAGAAAGAGAGCGACGAGTGGTCACATGAACGCTGATCCAGGAGAAAAAAATAAGGTATTTAAAACTGTACTGTATACAGTACATATATGTATCTTAAAGTGAATGTAAACCCCCCCAATTTTTTTTTTGATGTCACAATGTAGTGTATAAGATTTCCTATCATCTGTGCCCAGTCTTGCCACACAGAGTTAATCCAGCGCCGAGTAATCCTCTTTTAATGTTCAGTGAGAATTAACAGAATTCCAGATAAAAACTTGCCAAATTATAAAGTTTGTTTCTTTGTTTTTGCTTTCAGTGACAGGTTATTTACATATCTTATGTTAATCATAACATGAGGTGACCCAAAGTTCATTGTATATTACCAGGATGTGTTATGTGGGGAGGGGCGGATTTCTCACTTTTTATACCTCATGTTATGATAAACATAACATAGCATATGATAAATATGTCCAAGCTAGATATGTAAATAACCTGTCACTCAATGCAAGAAGAGAGAAAACTGACTTTTTACAGTATTTAGGCAGGTTTTTATCTGGAAGGCTGTTTATTTTCACTGAATATTAAAAGAGGATTACTCAGATCTGGATTAACTCTGTGTGGCAAGACTGGGCACAGATTATAGGAAATCTTATACTCTACATTGTGACATAAAAAAATAAAAAATAAACATTTTTGGGGTTTGATCACTATTCATCCACAGCATCTAGCTTTGTAAAACCAAAGTAGAACATTTTTGTATCTTCAGTCCAAATATTTTACGATATTTTATGTGATATGCATGTGAAAACATCTGCTCCCCCTGGCTCTGGATAAGTCATTTTGCACATGCACTTATTCAAGGCCAGGAGGAGAGGTAAACATCAACAATATGAAGGCAGCAGCAGTACAGACATAGAATGGCCTTGGTACAAAATAAACAACAAGAAGGCGGTTCTTAGTGCAGTATTCCAACAGTTTAACCACTTCAGCTCCGGATGGTTTATCCCCTTTCATAACCAGACGATACAACAGCACTGTGTTATATTAACTGGACAATTGTACGGTCGTGCGATGTTGTACCCAAATAAAATTGCTGTCTTTTTTCCCCACAAATAGAGTTTTTTTTAGGTGTTATTTAATCACCTCCGTGTTTTTTTTATTTATGTATTTTTCCACTATAAACCAAAAAGGACTGACAATTCGTAAAAAAACACAATATTTTTTACTTTATGCTATAAAACATATCCAACAAAAAATGTAACAAATCAAATTTCTTCATCCATTTAGGCCAATATGTTTTTTGATGCATATTTGTGTTAAAAAAATAAAATAATACCACTAAGCGTATATTGATTGGTTTACGCAAACGTTATAGCGTCTACAAACTATGTGATTATATATATATATATATATATATATATATATATATATATATATATATTGTGACAGTCAGGTAAATCTGTGTGTGTTGTCACAGACGGGAGATATATTTCTGCCTTGTTTAGACAATACACCAATTACTATTGGGAATCGGCTGCAGAGATGGCCAGAGAGGTTTGGGGGCGTGGGAAGGCTTCACCTGTTCAGAATGAAGCAATTAAAGCCTCTATAAAGACAGCCTAAGGATGAGGACTGATTGCTGCATCCTGAGGCTTTGGGGAGTTAAGGAGCAGTCACAAACACTACTGAAGAGGTGAGGTGCTGGCTGATATTTCTGTGTGATAAATATCAAAGAGACTTTTTGTTTTCTGCTGTAGGACCAGCAGTGTCTGCCCAGCAGTAGGCTGTGCCAGACTCCATAGGTAGGTTCCTGTGTTGGGAAGGTAGACGCCCCAAGTGGCAAGGGTTTCTTTTATGTTTTGTTTTGTTTATGCTGTTTTAAAGCTTGCACTTGTATCCAGCAATATGGAAAAATAAACCATATTATTTGTTTTCAACCATCCTCAACTGCCTTTTTGTACAGTTCAGCGTGTAGTGAACCCATCCAGGGGGTCACACACACCCGCTACTGACCTAATCCCTCACAATATATATATATATATATATATATATATATATATATATATATATATATATATATATATTGTGAGGGATTAGGGATTCTGATATTCCCACACAGGATACGTACAAGGAAGAAAGGCTACTCCATCCTACAAGTTTTGTCACCACAGGACTTCTTCTGGGGTCCCACCATAGGACTTTTCCCCCTCCTCCTACCTATACTGCCTAACCTGTATAAAAATATCTGTGTACTTAGCTATTTTCAATCCGATTCGGTCCAGTCAGGTGATCCTGTAGCACTGTATAAGGGAGCGCTTGACAATGGCCGTGAATTCTGGAAGCCATGAAGTCACCCATAGGCTTCCATGGCCCAGCTTATCGGCGTTCCCTTCTCTCCCCTGCAGCAGCATCTCACATACACAGGAAAGCTGCAGCTGCGTAATCACATGACCAGAGCAGATTTAAAATAGGTATTTACACAGATCTTTTCTATACAGGTTAGACAGGTTGGGTAGGGTAGGGGGGTGGAAACATTTTAAGAATAATTATAGTTAGAATTTTCTTCCACTTTAAAGATAGAAAAAAAGACATTGAACTGCCTCTGCACAATGTACCCCAACGTGCATTTGTTTTAGTTCTATGAGGTGGTATGATCAAGCCCTTAGTGTGAAAAAGAGTGCAACTTTTGTGCAAAGTCTTGGCTATGACATTCCCCACTATGATTCACCTACATCATATACAGTACAGATAGAAAGGTTCTTACCAGTGCAGTATGCAGCCACAATGTATCCCAGGCAGTACATGTATTCTGTATTTTGGGAACATCAGAGCCGTAGAGGTTATACGTCACCCAGTCATTAATCGTAAATCACGTGCCAAAAACCAGCTTGTCATTTGCGCTATTTTTGGTGTCTGGTAACCACTCGGCGTGGAATCCCTGCTCAGATCTGTTTAAACACAGCTAGTGATCTATTAATAGGCACAGTGACTGTTGGTGTTGATTAGCAATGAGACCTCTGCAGGTAACTGGCCGGGACACTTCACACATAATGCCAAGCGCACAGGAGTCAGTGGATCAAAGAACAGAAGGCTCTCAGTTATTCACACCTCGCCCTGGCCCCCACTCACCGCTGTCGGGATTCAAATAAACTGCAAGCATTGTAGAGCCGGGGATATAATGAGCAAAAATGATGCTGTTATTTACTACAAACATGCACTGACAGTTGCCACAGCAGTGCACGCTTTCAGTCTTTACAGCTGTCAAGATCAATTAAAAAACACAGGGTGCTTTCTCAAGTCTCAGCACAAGGAGGGGAAGGAGAGATATTGTACCTCTCTGGCTGTAATACAAGTCACAGGTAGTCTTCAAGCTGATGTTTTCTCAACAGACCCTGCACTATAAAATACATAGGCTACCATTTTTGCTGGAAGGTGAACCTCCACCACAGGCTCAAGTCTTTTGCAGACTCTAGCAGGTTTTCTTCAAAGATTTCCCTGTATTTGGCTCCATACATTATCCCATCAACTCTAACCAGCTTCCCTGTCTCTGCTGAAGAAAAGCATCCCACATCAGGATGCTGCCACCACCATGTTTCACGGTGGGGATGGTGTGTTCAGGGTGATGGGCAGTGTTAGATTTCTGCCACACATACACGTTTTGCTTTTAGGCCAAAAGATTCGATTTTGGTCTCATTTGACCAGAGCCCCTTCTTCCACATGTTTGCTGTGTCCCCCACATGGCTTCACGCAAACTGCAAACATGACTTCCTATGGTTTTCCTTCAGCAATGAATTTCCTCTTGCTACTCTTCCATAAAGGCCAGATTTGTGGAGTGCACGACTAATAGTCGCCCTGTGGACAGATTCTCCCACCTGAGCTGTGGATCTTTGCAGCTCCTCCAGAGTTATCATGAGCCTCTTGGCTGCTTCTCCTTTTCCGGTCTGTCAGTTTAGGTGGACGGCCATGTCTTGGTAGGTTTGCCAGTTGTGCCATACTCTTTCCATTTTTGAATGATGGATTGAACAGTGCTTTGAAAGATGTTCCATACTTGGGATATTTTTTTTTTTAAACCTATCCCTGACCTGTCTGGTATGTTCCTTGGTCTTTGTAATGCTGTTTGTTCACTAAGGTTCTCTAACAAACCCCAGAGGAGTTTACAGAACAGCTGTATTTATACTGAGATTAAATTACACACAGGTGGACTCTATTTACTAATTAGTGACTTCTGAAGGCAATTGGTTCCACTAGATTTTAGTTAGGGTTATCAGAGTAAAGGGGGCTCTGAATACAAATGCACGCCACACTTTTCAGATATTTATTTGTAAAAAAAAAATTAAAACCATGTATCATTTTCACTCCACTTCACAATTATGTGCCACTTTGTATTGGTCTATCACATAAAATCCCAACAAAATGCATTTACATTTTTGGTTGTAACATGACAAAATGTGGAAAATTTCATGGGGTGTGAATATACTTTTTCAAGGCACTGTACTTCAGGCTTAGAGATAACACAACCATATAAATCTCATGTGCTCTGAAGGAACAGCCATGGGTGTCAGTCCGTGAATAGCAGCTCCCGTGTACACACGCCAGAGCCTGCGAACCTGGAAGTAACTCCGGGCAAAGATGTCAGTTGTCTCAGTGGTGTGTCGGGGCGCCGCTGGAAGGCTTTGTTCTAAGGTAAGTATTTCATAATGAGCTAGTATGGGATGCATACTAGCTCTTTATGCCTTTGTCTTACAGGGGGGGGGGGGGGATTTTCATTTTTTTTTTACAACCTCTTTGAAAGGAGATGTTTGTGGTCTAAAAAAAAAAGGAAAAAAAATCTATAGTTGGTGTTTCTATCGTTGTGATACTGCAGCTGTACCACGTCACCTCTAAAGCCCTGTACACACGATCGGATATCTGATGGAATCTGAACTGATGGATTTTTTCGTTGGATATCCGATGAAGCTGACTTTCAGCCTACACACCATCAGTCAAAAATCCGATCGTACCAAAATGCAGTGACGTACAACACTACGACGAGTCAAAAAAATTGATGTTCAATGCTTCTGAGCATGCGTGGATTTTTGTCCAATGGAGTTCCACACAGACGATCGGATTTTTCTATTGTTTTTTTATCCATAGGAAAAATTTAAAACATGTTCTATTTTTTTTCACCGATGAAAGAAAAAACGATTGGGGCCCACATACGATCGGTTTGTCCGATGAAAACAGTCCATCGGTCTGTTTTCATCTGACAAAATGATCGTGTGTACAGGGCTTAAGGCTCCATCCACACCTATGCAAGTTGCTTTTGAGCAATTTTGTTGTTTATTTTTGCATTTTCAGACGCTTTTTTTACGCTTTTTTTCTTTTTATCTGGCCAGTTTGTTGTTGGGCAGAATCAGATTACATTGTTTTGAAAGGGTGACCAGGATATTTGGAGTTTGTAAACCTTTTCATTTTTTTGGTGAACAGGTGAACTTACTCTTTAACCACTTAAGGACCGGACCAATATGCTGCTAAATGACAGACAATTGCGAGATCGTGCGACGTGGCTCCTAAACAAAATTTGCGTCCTTTTCTTCCCACAAATAGAGCTTTCTTTTGGTGGTAGTTGATTGCCTCTGCGTTTTTAATTTTTGTGTGCTATATACAAAAATAGAGCGACATTTTTGAAAAAAAAAAACAATATTTTTTAATTTTTGTTATAAGAAAAATCAAATAAACTAAATTTTATTCAAACATTTAGGCCAAAATGTATTTAGCCACATGTCTTTAGTAAATAAAAATCGCAATAAAAAAAAAAATAGCTACCTAGCGGGAACAGCGACACTAATACAGCGATCAGAAAAATGATCGCTTGGTGACACTGGCAATAGGGAGTGAAAGGGTTAACTAGGGTGGTGATCAAGGGGTTAAAACTTTATTAGGGGGGCACGGGGATTACCCTGGACCTAACACTAACTGCCTGTCACACTGACACTAAATGCAGTGATCAGTACATATATGATCACTGCATTCAGTGACACTGTGACAGGGGGGTGGTGGGGGATGGGTGATGATCGCAAGGGGTTAATGTGCCTGCGTGTACTGGTGTCAGTGTAGTTTGTGCAGACTTAATGTGTGATGTAATCTCTCCTCAGCGGCGGTTGAAAATCCTGCCGAGAGCAGAGATCACATCACTTCCCTCTTCCTGTGTTTACACAGGAGGAGGAAGTGCACTGCAGGGGGAGCGTGCACATTGGCTGGGAGCGATCCGGAGGGGGCGGACAAAAACGAACCGCCGCCCCCTCATCCCGGATCGCTCGCACAGCAAACCGGACCGCCGCATGTACCGGGGGGGGGGGGGTCTCGATCGGACCCCCGACCCACGTCAAGGCAGCCACGTACAGGTACGTTGATGTGCCTATCCGTGCCATTCTGCCGACGTAAATGTACATGCGGCGGTCTTTAAGTGGTTAAAAAAGTTAAAGAAGAAACAAATGAAATGATAAAATAGTTTTTATGAGTCAAGAAGGTTGCTAGGTTTGAAAGCAAGAATCTGAACAGGAAGTGGCAAAGCTGGGCAGGAAAAGGGCAGCTTGGTAGGAAGTACTGCAAATAAGCAGGAAGTAGAGGAGCTGGCAAGAAGATTTTTATCTAGTTATAAATGAACAGGCCGTGATGGAGATACTGTTTTTTGGGAACTTTGCCTTGAAGGATACTTAGCTGCCTTCTCCGCTAATTCAACATCATATCACTCTACAAGGAAACCTCTGCTATGCCAAGCTATAGGAGGTTTTACATTTTCGCTCTATGAGAAGATACACTTACGGATGAGTAGATCAAATGTCATCTCTAATTACCCTTCCTCAACTCTCATTTCTTGTGACATGGAGTTGCACACCTTGAATTTTCATGATAAAATGGTGTTAGATGACACCGGAACATACTCGGTTCCTCTGACATCCTGTCATATCAAATTATTAGTGCATCAACCATTTATCTTTTTCTTTAACGATATTCCCCGGGGAATAATTAAATTCAACTGTACCCTCTTTTGTTCAATTTCCTCATTATACTATCACTTAAATATGGAGATACGTTGTGCCTTTTGAAGAAGTAGCAGGGAAAAGAGTCGGAGGAAGAGCACCTCAGGACATCAGTTGCCATGGCTGTATTGTCAGCTTATGACAATGGGATGTTAAAATTACATCTATAGGCTTCTGTATGACAGTCTAAACAAGTACCAAATCCAGTTACAATGTGAAACAAGCTTCAAAGAAAAAAAAACTTCCTTTACTTTCCCTGACTATGCCAAATTCTCCTTCATTAGTGTCTCACACACTCCCTCTCCCAGGCACTGCAGTTCACAGTGGGAGGGTTTTAGCAACAGAGGCAGGGCTGTAAATCCAGTAAGCAATGGGCAGGACTAGGCGTGGCAACAAGCCTTGACAATGCTGACAGCTACGCCCACTGACACATTTTTTTATCCCACTGTAGTTGAAACAGACAGCCTACATGAGAGTGACAACTCTGCTCTAAATTTAGGAGCAGTGCAGCGTTGTTGACACACCATCACAGGAAGCTACATTAGGTGGAATTCACTGGCAGGATCAGCAGGTATTTGTGGAACTTTGCAGGGGGACTAAAAGAAAGCTGTAAGTGCAGATTTACTCACGAATAACTGCTGTGGCACATGTTTTCCAATGGAAGGCCATAATTGTACTTTAAACAAGATCACATTTAGTGAAAAGCTGCAGAGTTAAAAAAAATGAAGTCTACTTTTGAAATTACATTAACCGGTTAAAGCTTGTTTGGCTGTACTTCTCCTGTAGATCACAGGAGTGCAGTTTGTTCTGCACTCCCGTGACCTGTTTTCAGCAGACAGCAGGCTGAAGATCGCTATCAGTTGATTTCAAAGAGCCAGTCCAGGCTCGGACAAGATTGCGACAATGAAGTCGGAATCCGCGCCCCAACACACACGAGCCAATGAGAGCCTGAGCCGGTGTTCCATCCAGAATCGGTGACCCATCAGGTTAGGTAACGGAAGTGACGTTGCGTTAGCTGCGCATGCATTCCACCGCTACCAGGTACGCAAATCTGACAGAACACCTGCAGTCAGCTACGTCTTGAATTTCAGAGTAATTTTAGCAATAAAGTGAGCATATATAAATAAATATAGTATATTGACATCTGTGATGCTGTTTTCATGTTACATTTTGAAAGAAGCTGGCTGCCAGCAGTAGGAGGGTGGTGTTGGTCATGTTGGTACACCCCGCACTGCTCAGTGCTAAACCTTTAGGCTTTACAAAGTAAACATGCAAACAGCATCACAGATATCAATATACTATATTTATTAATATACGCTCACTTTATTGCTAAAATTATTGTTAAATTCAAGACATAGCTGGGTGTACTAAGATGTTTGCTACCTTCTTCTGACTGCAGGTGTTATGTCAGATTAGCAAACCTGGTAGCGGTGGACGCATGTGCAGCTGACGAAACGTCACTTCCATTACCTAAACTGACGGGTCGCCGACTCTGACAGAATCACAGATCAGCAGAGGCGCATTGCGGGTGGTTTTAACCATTTTTCGGCATCCGAATCCGAATAGCGCCGCAAAATTGGAGGTAAAGCGCTGCTAAAAAAAGCGCCACTTTACCGCCGATGCTGCTCCCGCCCAAGTGTGAAAGGGGCCTTAAGCTTTGACAATAAAACCTGGAAGCTGATTGGTTTCTATATAGAGCTGCTCCAGAATTTGCACTCTCCATTTTCAGTAAATCACTACCATTGTGACAAAGAGGCAGATAATCCAAAATACAAAAAAAAATGAGTTTTTCTTTAGGTTTAACGTATCATCATTTCGGCCTTCTTTTTTATTTTGAATTTAAAGCCATGGTGAAGCATCTCTTACAGATTTTAGTAATTCACTTGTGCCCTGAAGCTTTTTAAGACCGACAGCAGATATTATTAAAAGGGCGACATTCAGGCGTAGGTTGCGGTTAGACCATGCAGGCGTTTGCCCAAGGCAGCAAGTGAAACAGGTCAATTGGCAGCGTCCTAGCTTGGAGATGATTTAGATCTCATCTGTCACCTGCCACATGCTATCTGTTGTAGCCAAGGGGAGAAATATGATGACATCGATCTTGCCATTAAAGAATAACTAGTCTTTCGTCTTGTTCCCAGGATAATCCTGAATGGCTGGTAATTGGGGACTAAGGACTAAAGAAAGCAACAGAGGGATACTAATTGTGGTAGCTCCTCCCAAACGGTTGTCCCATTTCTGTAATCTAATTAAAGCTTCACTTAAAAGTGCATCTGTACTACAAAAATGACCAGACAAAGGGTAATGGTCTTCAACAAAGGGGGCTTAGCAGTAGCTTTGGTTTGGCCTAAAGAAAAACTTTGCTTTTAGTGAAGTTGTCTCTTAAATGTTCCCCTAACATGTGACTGACACCTACCAAAAGACTTACCTTCAGCCCTGCTCCCTCGTTCTTTACTGTTCCTCCATGGCCACTATCACAAAGCCTTTGCAAAGCCAGCTGTGTCCAACTCCTACTGGTCATGTGCGTTGCTCGTCCCTTTGAAACCCTATACAGCTGGCCTGTACTCATGGCAGCCCCCAGCCACTAGGAGGAGTATGGTCTCAAACAGCTCCTAAAACGGACAGCTGGAATCTAATTGGTCGATATAAGATTCATAGTCATCTTATTATCCAACACATTTTATAAACCAGCTCTGGCGCTCAGAAAAAATATGTTTCACCTGAAAACCAATGTACTTCCACAAAGTGTCTTACATAAAAAATGTCAACGCGGAGTGATGAACAGCCTGGAAGATAGGAGTCACTGAAATATTAAGAAGTGGTCATAAAGAGAATGAGACAATATCAGGCAGTTTAGAGATCTTGTATCTAATGTCATTTCCAGCCAAGCCATATATCTCTTACAGCATCTTTTTCTTGTCTGATTGTAGAATAAATCCATCACAACTTCAGGATAGTCAGTGAGATCAGGAATATGGGGGGGGGGGCATATAAGGGAAGGAGAAGGACAAAGGAAAGACGAAAGGAAGGAAGAAGGAGAGGATGGGAAAGAGGAGATGAGAGGAAAGGAAAGAGAAGAGAGGGGAGAAGAGAGGAAAGGAAAGAGAAGAGAGGGGAGAAGAGAGGAAAGAAATAAGAAGAGAGGGGAGAAGAGAGGAAAGGAAAGAGAGGGGAGGAGAGGAAATGAAAGAGGTGAAGAGAGGGGAGGAGAGGAAAGGAAAGGAAAGATGAGAATAGAGGGGAGGAGAAGAAAGGAAAGAGGAGGAGAGAGGAAATGAGAGGAGTGGAAAGGAAAGGAAAGAGAAGAAGAGAGGATAGGTAAGGAAAGGAAAGAGGAGAAGGAAGGAAAGGAGAGGAGAAGAGAGGAAATGAGAAGAGTGGAAAGGAAAGAGGAAGAAAAAGGAGAGGAGAGGAGAGGAAAGAAAACAAAAGAGGGGAGGAGAGGTAATGAAAGAAAAGAAGAGAATGGAGGAGAGAAAATGAAAGAGGAGAAGAGAGGGGAGGATAGGAAAGGGAAGAGGAGAAGAGAGGAAAGGAAATAGGAGAAGAGAGGGGAGGAGAGGAAAGGAAAGGAAAGAGTAGAAGAGAGGTGAGGAGAGGAAAGGAAAGAGAAGAGAGGGGAGGAGAGGAAAGCAAAGAGGAGAAGAGAGGGGAGGAGATGAAGGGAAAGAGGAGAAGAGAGGGGAGTAGAGGAAGGGAAAGAGTAGAACAGAGGGGAGGAGAGGAAAGCAAAGAGGAGAAGAAAGGGGAGGAGAGGAAAGGAAAGAGGAGAAGAAAGGGGAGGAGAGGAAAGGAAAGAGAAGAGAGGGGAGGAGAGGAAAGCAAAGAGAAGAGAGGGGAGGAGAGGAAAGAAGAGAGGGGAGGAGAGGAAGGGAAAAGGAGAAGAGAGGAGAGGAGGAGGAGGAGAGGGAGAGAGGAGAAGAGAGGGGAGAGGAAGGGGAAGAGAGGAAAGAAGGAGAGGAGAAGAAGAAAGGGGAGGAGAGGAAAGGAAAGAGGAGAAGAGGAAAGGAACGGGGAGAGGAAAGGAAAGAGGAGAGGAAAGAAAGGAGAAGAAGAGAAGGGAGGAGAGGAAAGAAGAGAGGGGAGGAGAGAAAAGGAAAGAGGAGAAGAGAGAGAAGGAGAGGAAAGAAGAGAGGGGAGGAGAGAAAAGGAAAGAGGAGAAGGGAGGAAGGGCGAGGAAAAGAGAGCAAAGGAGAGGAATGGAAAGGAAAGGAAAGGAAAGGAAAGGAAAGAGAAGAGATGGAAAGGAAAGGAAAGGAAAGGAAAGGAAAGAGAAGAGAGGAAAGGAAAAAGGAAAGAGGAACGAGGAAAGAGGAACGAGGAAAGACGAAAGGGAAAAGAGAAAAAGAAGGGAATGGAAAGAGGAAAGTTAAAGTAAAGGAAACATACGTCCCCGAAAACATATGGTACAGCGTACAGCCCTGTCCAGTCACAAATTTCAAATTGTCATAGACTTTGACTTGTGCTTCCCAGGTTTACTAAAACGCTGGGATTGAACATACACAAACTAAACCACTAGTGTGCAAGTTGCCAACTACATAAGGCAGCATTAGGGCTACACAAGGTTGCCAACTACATAAGGCAGCATGTGATGAACCTCAGCAGCGAGCACAAAACACAGTAATATCGGTTTATGGTGGGGAGGTGGCTTGGCTTTCACAGAGGTCTGCACCTTCATTTTATGGCAAGAGGGCTTCACCAGGCAGCCAGGAGCAACAATGAGAGAACACCAGCTGAGTTTAGCAAAGGAGCGAGATTCCGCCAAAAGATAAATAAAGCACATAAAATAAAAGGAGGGCAGTTCCAGTGGAAAAAAAGAGGAACATATTGTCATTTATATGGAGATTAATAGAAAGGCAGAAGACGGATTTGAGGAGATCAGAGGCAGATAAATGGATTTGAGTGAGCGGTTCTAGCTGAAAAGCTCTGAATAGATTGAGCAGGATAGAGGTGTCCCACATAGAGGATGGATGATAATACATTCCGGCAATCAATACAGAAGAAAATGAGGACATAAATTAGTGTTTGGCCAGTCAGAAAAAGACTCGGCTCCATAAGAATGTGTAAAATGTAGAGCTGGAATTTTAAAGCGATCCTGTCCGGGCAGAAATATGGGCACCGCCACTAAGTTTAAGGGTATAGGCTCTGCAGCTGTCATCCTTACCCTCCCTCTACTGCCCAGTGAGCTGACCTGGAAGGAGAATGTCTGAAGGTCCTTCTCCACACAGAGCAAACTAAATGTCATTCCGGGGTTATATCTACTTTACCGCTTCATTTTCAATTGTAGCTGAAATGTAATCTACTTTACTGCTTCTTCCTTTCCCCCTTCATTAACCTGCAATGACACTTTTATAGAAAACCTTTCTGTTTTAATTGCACACCTTATTTTAGACCTAGTGATGTTCTCTGTGCTTCTCTATGCAGTTCAGGCAGTCTATGGCTGCTGGATGGGGCCAGAAAGATGCTGTACATAGAGATCATCAAAACAACCAGCTTCAGTACTCCAGTCTTGATGCAAGTTGTGGGCTGTTTCTTGAGAGGAATAATGGAAGTATTAAAATGCCTCCCCAGATGTTTTGGAACTACATTCCCCATGATGTTCAGTTCATGTGTAGTTGAGCATCATGGGAAATGTAGTCCCAAAACATCTGGGGTGCCAAGGTTTACCATCACTGGTCTAGAGGGCGGGCTGTATTCACCCATATGTGACGCTGAGCCTCCACAATTGAAAAAAACTGAAATGCAATAAATGAAGAGGTGGGCTAGGGACCGACAGGCTGGGGAGCCACGGGGTGTCAAACGTAATTTCACCCGTATCTGCATTATGGTCAAAGGGCCAGTTGTATCTGTAATAGATGTCCAGAGCACCCCACTCTCCTATACATCAGAGGTCAAGAGCCTCCCACCATCAGAAGTCAAGAGACCCCCATCCTTCATTACATCACAGTGCACCCCCCCTTACCATGTGGTGCTGCTGGAAGTAGAAAGTGCAGGGTCTGGAGGTGGACTAGAGGATGGGTGGAGTCAGCTGCCAGAGAATGCTGAGACCAGAGGGTGCTGCAGCTGCACAGAGAGGGGCAGGATCTGTAGGAGGTGTTGTCCTCATCTATGCTGCCAACTGCTGGGACAGGAGGGTCCAGTGTTGCCAACCTACCAGATTGACACGACACCCAAAATGTACTGGCACAGCCAAGTCTTTACTGGCACGTCCAAAAGTTACAAAATTACAATTTGAAAGAGTTGTAAAGTAAAACATTTTTTGCCTAAAATTAATGTCTGCAAGGTAGACAGACAGAATAGTGTAATGATTTTGTTAACAAACAAAAAAAATTCCTATTAAATTCCTTCATCTATATCACCTCCAGCGTTCTAGTTTCTGTTCTCTCATTCACTTCCTGATTTGCATCACTTGTTCATGTAAGAACTACATTTCCCAGTATGAATTGCGGCACACCCAGTAATTCACATCTCCTTGAAGTCTCTAACACGTAGAGAGCGTCCTGCCGCACAGATGTAGTTCCCAGGAGGGGGCGAGCACGTCACTGACCACCGCAGTAAAGTCCCCCTTCACGGTGGTCAGTAAAATTAGAGAAGCAGGAAGTGAACAGAACAGAGAAGAAATAGAGCAACATCTGAGCAAAAACGAACAATGAGGAAGTGAAAAGGGGAATGTCTGCAGGTAAAGGATGCTTATTATGAAAAAAAAAATTCCTTTACAACCCCTTTAAAGGGGTTGTAAAGACAAAAATATTTTCCTCTTAAATTAAAGTCTGACAGTAGCTGATAAAGTAAAAAGTAATGTTTTGCATCATTATAATTAGTTTGATACCTGTTGAAATCAAGCTGTTTTATTCACCTCCGTCACTCCTGAATCGTTATTCTCACTGACTTCCTGGTTTGCGGTGCGCATTCATTCTTGCTACATCACGGCCTAATGGGAACTACAGTTACCATTAGGCCTAGCCTCCGTGCCTATGATGGTTAAGAGAGCATCTTCACACAGGGCTGTAGTCATAGGGAGGGGGTGAGCACATTCTGCTTTCCACCATGCAGATGCTGGTGGAAAGCAAGAAGAGAAGAGACAGGAAATGGCATTTCCAAACCTGGATTACTGTATTTTGGAGGTCAAAAGGAAAAACGAGGTAAGTGATATTTAAATGCTCTAGCTTACAGCAATCAATTGATCTAATAAGCCTTTAAATAGCCTTTAGTTTTCCTTTAAGTACAAATGTAAGAATTTAGGCTACAATTTAAGTACAATATGCAATTAGAAACATATTTATTATTTTTTTTTTAACATTCAACTTTTATTGAAAAGAAAAAGGAGAGATTCAGTAACAGGTTACATAGTATGTCATATGCAAGTACAGACGTATCAATAAACAACGTGATACCGCATGTGCATGAGTTAAAAGATTTACAGGATAGTCATGTTACAGGCAGGTCAACAACTGATAAGGTTGGGCTTAATCAACTTAAGCTTGCCCTAAAGTATCTGATTGCAGGTGATGTAGATCCTTTCTGAGCCTCTGGCCTAGTTCACCTTTAAACTTTTAAGGGGATAACAACAGTAATTCGGCCTAAGATTGTAACGGTTCATCAGTGTACGTTGCACATGAAACCATGTATGAAGAGGTTTAAAAAAAAAAAAAAAAAAAAAATTAAATAAAGAAAAAGAAGTAAAGAGGTGAAAAGACAGTGGGGGAAGAGAATGAGTAGGAACAGTGGGGTACTCCAGAAATGACACCGACACGGAGGGAGGAGGAGGATGCGTGTGGGAGAATACTGAAGGATTGGGTCACCAATGGGCTGGGCCGCCCCTAATTAAGGGTTTTGTATAATATCGTCATATGCTTGTGAGTATCAGAAAGCGATCCAAGGTCTCCAAGTAGCCTGGAAGGCCTCGACTCTGCTATGTTCTTGCGCCACAGTGTCTTCCATTTCCCACACGTTTCTAATTCTCTTGAGCCAGTCAGTCACTGTGGGCACTGTAGTTGATTTCCAGTAAATAGGGACCAACGACCTGGCTGCACTAATCAGGTGTTTGGTTAATGAATGCTTGTATACCTGTAAGGCAAGATGGTTGACATGTAACAGGCAACAAGCTGCATCCAAGGACAACTTAGTTTCTGTGATCTTTTTGATCAGGTGTGTGACCTTGTCCCAGAAGGGCAGGATCAGTGGGCACTCCCACCAAATGTGGAGAAGGGTGCCTCTCGCCTTCTGGCACCTCCAACATGTCGGAGGGGTTTGAGGGTTCCACTTATGTAGTTTGTCAGGAGTGTTGTACCAATGTGTTAGCAACTTGTAGCCTGTTTCCTGGACAAGTGTACTTATGGAACCTTTATGTGCTAGAATGCACGCATACCTCCATTGTTTGTCCGTGAGTGTCCTCCCCAGCTCCTCCGACCATCTCCTCCTATAATCGTCCGCTCCACCACACTCAGCCAGTTGTAGCCAGCCGTATGAGACCGATGTAGCCCTCTCTAGGGGGTTCCCATCTAGGCATGTCGTCTCCAAATCAGTCAGTGGTCTGTGGAAGATCTGGGAGCTTTTATGTTTAGTAAGGTAGTCTCTTAGTTGGAAATAAGACCACCACTTCAGTCGTGGGAGCCCATTTCCGCCCTGCAGTGCCAAAAGGTCTTTAACTTTATCTCCTGTGAAACAGTCTTTCGCTAGTAAGGGGTTGTCACTATGTTCTGGTTGGAACAAATCACTGTCATCTCCCGGAGGGAAATCAGCATTTCCCACCAAGGGTGTCAAAGGTCCCGTGGGTGTGGTAATTTTGCCCCCCTTGGCTATGTCGTGTAAGGTGTCTAGTGTGGTTCGTGTGATCAGTTGTATTTTAGAGGCTGCATTGAATTTAAGCTTGGGTGACCACAGGGAGAACCTCAGCGAGCGCGGAAATAGGGAGTCCTCCAGAGATACCCATGCCTTCGAGTGCCTATGGCAGTGCCAGTCAATTACCCTGGCCATGTGGGATGCGTAATAATAATGTTTAAAGTTTGGCAGCCCAATCCCACCCGCGTCCTTGGGCCTGAACAACCATGACAGTTTGATTCTGGGTTTACGCTGATTCCAAATGAACCTTGAGATGGTAGTGTTCATTAAGTAAAAGAAGCGGGACGGGATTTTTATGGGTAGGGTCCTGAAAAGATACAGAAACCTGGGCAAAACCACCATTTTTACAATGGATACCAAGAAAAGCAACCCACTCGCCACCTCTCAAGGTCTGCTGTGCAGCTCTTCAGGAGGGGCGGGAAGTTCGAGTCAAAAATGTGTTGCAAATGTGGGGTCAAACAGGTGCCTAAGTATTTGATAGCCTTATCCTCCCATCTAAATTTGGATTCTGCTTTAGTGCGTGTCAGCTGGTCAGCAGGCAGTGAGATGTTTATGGCCTCGGATTTAGAGTAGTTGATTTTTAAGTTGGACATGTATCCAAAACGAGTAAACTCCTCTAGGAGATTGGGTATACTGGACTCGGGGTTGGCTAAAAAGAATAGGAGGTCATCTGCGTAGGCCGCCACCTTGAACTCCCTCCCCCGAACCCCAAATCCCTTAATGGCACCATTCAGATTTACAGTCCTAATGAAGGGTTCAAGGGCCAGAATGAACAGTAGCGGGGAAAGGGGGCAGCCCTGTCTGGTGCCATTGCGGATGTGTACTGTCTCTGAGAGAGTCCCGTTTATCTTGAGTTTCGCCGTAGGATTACGATACAGGGCAAAGATCCAAGCAAGCATACATGGACCTAGACCTATGTGTTCGCATGCCGCCCTCAGGAAGTCCCACGCCACCCTATCAAAGGCCTTCTCCGCATCAGTGGACAGGAGAAGGCCTTCAATGTTCTCGTCTCGTGCCGCCTGTATAAGGAGCAGGGCTTTGGTCACGTTATCCTTCGCCTCCCTACCCGGTACGAATCCCACCTGCTCCAGTCCTATCAAATTCGACAAGAACGGGTTCAGGCGCAGTGCGAGTATTTTTGCGAACAATTTGGTATCAATGTTTAGGAGGGAGATGGGCCTGTAGTTGGCGCATTCCATGGGGTCTTTGCCAGGCTTGGGGAGTATGGCAACCTGAGCCGACAGAAATGCGGATGGGATATCCCTGGGGGCAGACATGGAGTTCAAGGCAGCAGCCAACGGTTTAGTCAGTACGTCGGTAAAAGTCTTATAGTATATGGCCGTATAGCCGTCTGGACCCGGGCTTTTCCCATTCTGCAGTAATTTAATAGCCTGGATAATCTCATCGCAGGTTATCGGAGCTTCTAACAGTGACACATCAGCGGTCGCTAGTGTGGGCAGTTTACTATTAGTCAGATAATCTTGAATAATACGAGCCCTGTCTCCCGCCATGTCCTTGGGCTTGTGTTGGGGGGGTAAGTCGTAGAGTTTGGAGTAAAATTCCTGAAAACGGGAAGTAATGGCCTCCGTGGTCCTGTCAATTTTCCCATCTCCTCGTCTAACGCCCGCGATGTCATTGGCGAAGGTGTGTTCCTTCAGAGCCCTGGCCAGAAGCTTGCCTGATTTATTGCCCGACTCATAGTATATTTTTTTTTTGAAGAACAGCATTCGCCTCGACTTTGAGTCGAACAGATGCTGTAGTTCCTTCCTGGCTTCAAGCAACTCCCCCGCCGATTCTACCGTGAGCGAGTGTTTATGTTGAGATTCCAAGAAGCGGATCAGAGCCGACAGCCTAGAGATCTCCCTCTCCCTGTCTTTCTTACGCTTAGAGCCCATTCTGATCAGTTCTCCTCTCAGTGTGCATTTGTGAGCTTCCCAGACCATAAGCGGGTCTGCTCCTGGAATGGAGTTGTGCATGAAAAATTCTTTCAAAGAGCCAGTGAGGGAAGCAAGAAGATCTGGGTCCGTTAGTAGGGAGGCATTAAGTCTCCACGTGGGCTGTTTAGGAGGCATGGACATCAAGTTCAGGCTCAGGGAAACCGGGGCATGATCGGAGACCGATTGGATCCCAATGTGTGCTGCCTCTACTGAGGATAAATTTCTCTGGGAGATGAAAATATAGTCAAGTCTGGCATATCTAGCATGGGGAATCGAATAATGAGTAAAGTCGCGGCCCTCAGGGTTGAGAAAGCGCCAGGTGTCTACCAGTTGCAGCCCCTGAAGGGCGGCTTTAATTCGTTTAAGTATTTTGTAAGTAATACTGGATTTACCATTTGAGGTATCCGTTAATGGGTTGAGCGGGAGGTTGAAATCACCGCCCAGTATGAGACAACCCGAGGAGAATCCCTGGAGTTCCCTGGTCATCCGGGTACAAAATGCGGTGTGTTCTCTATTGGGGAAATATACGTTGGCTAGCGTCACAGGAGTGGACCCATATGTCCCTTTTAGAAACAAGAACCTACCCCCGGGATCACATTTCTGTTCCGTCAGGTGAAAAGGAGCGTTTTTGCTCACCAATATTGACACTCCTTTCGATTTGGAGTCACTATTGGTGGCATGGAATGCCCTTGTAAAGTATGAGTCAGTCAATTTGGGTGCGTGATGCGTCTTGAAGTGCGTTTCCTGAATAAACACGAACTGGGGCCTACCTTTTTTCAACTCACGTAGGAGGTTGGAGCGGCGTTCCGGGATATTCAGACCCCTAATGTTGTGTGAGATCACTGTCGGTGTCCTTCCCAGCGAAGAGAAGGCCATTGGAGCGATACAGGAGGAGATGGTTCAGGAGGTCAGCTGTGTTGGTAAACAAAAAGAAAATAAGATTAATGCAGATATGATGTACAGTGCCCAGCAGTGTCTAAATCAACCCCCCCCCCTCCCTAGGGCCACCGGTCGGAGTTGAAGAGAGGGAGATTAAGGGGGGAAAGGTGGGTTCAGAGAGGCAAGAAGGGAGGGATAGAGAGGATAACACAGTGAGAAAGAGAGAGAAGTATAAAGCCGTGCCTATACAATAGGGAGCAAAATAAAATTGAGGGAACGACCCCTGAGTGGGTCACCCCACCCAGGAGTGCGTAACTCCTATGTATCTAGTGTCGCTCGTGTCCTTAAAAACAGGCGCACGTGGACACTCTGTGGGGTTATAGGGAGGCACTGGAGAAGACGGTAGAATTCCACCTGAGATACAATCCAACAGGGATTGCAAATAGCAGGAAAAATTCAAACAAAAAAGGTAAATGACCGCAGCATCGGCAGCCGCACATATGAAAACAAAAGAGAAAAATCATGGGTCTGGGGCCTACACAAAACAGCAAGGAGATTCATACCTCCTGATCAGCAATGAACTATCTGGCCCACCGACCAAGCTCAGTTCACACCCGACCTGGGTATTTGTAGGGGAAAAAACAAAAAACAAAAACATATATATCTAATAATAATAAGATAACTTAAAGGAAGGACACCACATTTATAGACACCTATCATATGCCATATGACGAGAACTGTGCAGAGGCTCTTCATAAAAAAGGAGGGGTTTGCATGAAAAGGAAAAAATAATACTAATAATAACATAATAATAACATAAGGGGGGGGGAAACGTAAACAGCCACCTAAGCCCAATGAAAGACCCTACTCCAGGGAGGGATCCTCTGTAAACTGGGTGCAGAAAAGGTGTCACAAGAGGGGGACATCTCGGTTAACGCGGGGTTGGTTGTGGACAAAAAGTCTTCAGTACATCCTCCTGCAACTTCTGGATGGGGGGTTTAGGTGTGGGAGGGCCAAGGTAGCTTTGTAAGTAGATCATTGTCTTTCCGCGACATCAGCGCCCTGCTTCAGGAATGTAGTAAACAGGGAAGAGCGACTCCTCAGAGCGGGCAAAGCATGCGGCCCGGGAGCAGGGGGATGGTTGCTACTTCTGGTCAGTAAAGCAGGCCGCTTGGAAGGAGGAACACGCTCGTCCCCCAAGGATGCTGTTGGAGGGGGAGGGGGGTTCAGCAGACCAGGGCCCTACAGGCTGTGTAGAAACAAAAAAACAACAAAAAAAACACAATTTTTTTGCAAAAATGAAAAAAAAAAAATCAGAAAAGGCAGGAGGCCTAAGACACAAAAAAGAAAAGCCAGGGAAGGCCTCGATAGGATCAATCATCTTCAGATTCCAGGTCAGGAACAGGTGGGCGTCTCGGGGTCTCGGTCTTGGAGCTGCCTGCCCGATTCTGCTTCTGACGTTTGGTCTGTCGCTTCTCGGGTGTGGATTGCGGTGACCTGAGATGGACCGGAGATAGGACAGGGTGTAGAAATTCGGCGTACCATTCAGGAAGGTCCGTCGGCTCCAAATCTAATGCAGAGCAGAAATCTGGTAGGTCGGCTGGTGTACGGAGGACTTGCTGTTGGCCATTCAAGGAGACTGCCAGAGCAAATGGGAAACGCCATGAGTAGCGAATGTCCTTCTCCTGTAGCTTCTCCAGCAGGGGGCGCAACGCACGCCTGTTTTTCAGAGTTATTTGCGAGAGATCCTGGAATAGCATTATATTTTCTCCATTAAAGGCAATATGATCATTTCTTCTAGCCCTCCGCATAATTTCATCTTTCAGGCTGAAGTTTTGAAAGCAACAAATTATGTCTCTTGGTGGCGCATTGTCCGAACCTCGCGGCCTAAGGGCCCTGTGCGCACGTACAAAATCTATTGCTGTGTCCTCCTGTCTGTCCAATAAACTGTTGAAGACCCTCTGTAGCGCCGGTATTATCTGGTCATGGCCCACTGATTCAGGGATCCCCCGTACGCGCACGTTACACCTGCGTCCTCTGTTATCCAAATCTTCTATGTGTCTATTCATCTCTATTAGGTGCATGGCCTGAGCAAGCGAGGTCTTTTCAAGTTTATGTATGGCTTTGTCCCTCTGTTTCCCAGCAGTCTCAGCAGTGGCCATTTTGTCATTGAGCACCAGTAGGTTTGATTTTAGGTCAGTGATCGCTGCAGAAAAGGTGGATTTTATGTCCGCAGCAATCACTGACATATCAGCAAAAGTCAGGGGGAGATCCGGTCTCCTCTTACCCCTTCCTGTGTCCTCTGTGGCCGACTGCGAGTCCTCACTGAACTCTTCCTCGTGGTGCGACGGCGCCATCTTGGTTTTCAGGCCGCTGGTCTGAGGCGGAGTTTTGCTTTTAAAAAGCTCCGTTATATCCCTCGCCGAGTGGGGTGTCGCCCCGCGGCGTGTGCGATGGTGAGGGGTGTTATGAGGCTTCTTCCCGGGCATCAGGGTGCCGGCGGTCGGGTGGAGAGCTGTGTACGGCTGCCTATGTCAGCGGAGCTCCCTCAGTGTGCGGCCGTCTTCATCGCGCGCCAAGCCACGCCCCCATATTTATTATTTTATCATAAATATAGTAAGTAACTCAGGGACAGGACTCAGGAGAGCAAGAAATTAGAATGGGCGGCACACACACATGAAATTGACTCTCACAGCGATCCTGACAGCAGTGTGCAGCACAAAAAATAGGCCCGAGCATTTTAGACTGAGCAGCCCGGGGGGGGGGGGGGGGGCACAGCGGGGGTTAATGACGGGATGTGGGGTGAGATAAAGATAGATAAATAGATAGATAGATAGATAGATAGATAAAGAAAAAAGATAGATACAGATAGAAAGAAGGGAAGGAAGGAAGATAAAGAAAGATAAAAGATAGAAAGAAAGAAGGGGAGAAAGGAAGGATAGATAGATAGATAGATAGATAGATAGATAGATAGATAGATAGAAAGGAAGGAAGATGGATAAAGAAAGAATGAATAATATAGAAAGAAAGAAGGGAAGATAGATAGATAGATAGATAGATAGATAGATAGATAGATAGATAGATAGATAGATAGGAAGAAAGATATATAAAGAAAGATAGATAAAGATAGAAAGAAAGAAGGGAAGGAAGATAGATAGATAGATAGATAGATAGATAGATAGATAGATAGAAAGGAAGGAAGATGGATAAAGAAAGAATGAATAATATAGAAAGAAAGAAGGGAAGGAAGATAGATAGATAGATAGATAGATAGATAGATAGATAGATAGATAGATAAAGATAGAAAGCAAGAAGGGAAGAAGGGAAGATGGATAGATAGATAGATAGATAGATAGATAGATAGATAGATAGATAGATAGATAGATAGATAGATAGATAGAAAGGAAGGAAGATGGATAAAGAAAGAATGAATAATATAGAAAGAAAGAAGGGAAGATAGATAGATAGATAGATAGATAGATAGATAGATAGATAGATAAAGATAGAAAGCAAGAAGGGAAGAAGGGAAGATGGATAGATAGATAGATAGATAGATAGATAGATAGATAGATAGATAGATAGATAGATAGATAGATAGATAGATAGATAGATAGAGTGCGGAAAATAAGTATTTGAACACCCTGCTATTTTGCAAGTTCTCCCACTTGGAAATCATGGAGGGGTCTGAAATTGTCATCGTAGGTGCATGTCCACTGTGAGAGACATAATCAAAAAAAAAATTCCAGAAATCACAATGTATGATTTTTTAACTATTTATTTGTATGATACAGCTACAAAGAAGTATTTGAACACCTGTCTATCAGCTAGAATTCTGACCCTCAAAGACCTGTTAGGCCTCTTACACACAGATCAGTTTTTCTTCAGGTTTTTCTTTTCAGTTTACCAAATCCATCTAATATGAGGTCAAACCTCAAGAGTCTCAATTTGTATGCAATCAGGCAGGCCCTTGTACTACATAGTTTTGGTAAACTGAAAAGAAAAACCTGAAGAAAAACTGATCTGTGTGTAAGAGGCCTTAGTCTGCCTTTAAAATGTCCACCTCCACTCCATTTATTATCCTAAATTAGATGCACCTGTTTGAGGTCATTAGCTGCATAAAGACACCTGTCCACCCCATACAATCAGTAAGAATCCAACTACTAACATGGCCAAGACCAAAGAGCTGTCCAAAGACACTAGAGACAAAATTGTACACCTCCACAAGGCTGGGAAGGGCTACGGGGAAATTGCCAAGCAGCTTGGTGAAAAAAGGTCCACTGTTGGAGCAATCATTAGAAAATGGAAGAAGCTAAACATGACTGTCAATCTCCCTCGGACTGGGGCTCCATGCAAAATCTCACCTCGTGGGGTCTCAATGATCCTAAGAAAGGTGAGAAATCAGCCCAGGACTACATGGGAGGAGCTGGTCAATGACCTGAAAAGAGCTGGGACCACCGTTTCCAAGGTTACTGTTGGTAATACACTAAGACGTCATGGTTTGAAATCATGCATGGCACGGAAGGTTCCCCTGCTTAAACCAGCACATGTCAAGGCCCGTCTTAAGTTTGCCAATGACCATTTGGATGATCCAGAGGAGTCATGGGAGAAAGTCATGTGGTCAGATGAGACCAAAATAGAACTTTTTGGTCATAATTCCACTAACCATGTTTGGAGGAAGAAGAATGATGAGTACCATCCCAAGAACACCATCCCTACTGTGAAGCATGGGGGTGGTAGCATCATGCTTTGGGGGTGTTTTTCTGCACATGGGACAGGGCGACTGCACTGTATTAAGGAGAGGATGACCGGGGCCATGTATTGAGAGATTTTGGGCAACAACCTCCTTCCCTCAGTTAGAGCTTTGAAGATGGGTCGAGGCTGGGTCTTCCAACATGACAATGACCCGAAGCACACAGCCAGGATAACCAAGGAGTGGCTCTGTAAAAAGCATATCAAGGTTCTGGCGTGGCCTAGCCAGTCTCCAGACCTAAACCCAATAGAGAATCTTTGGAGGGAGCTCAAACTCCGTGTTTCTCAGCGACAGCCCAGAAACCTGACTGATCTAGAGAAGATCTGTGTGGAGGAGTGGGCCAAAATCCCTCCTCCAGTGTGTGCAAACCTGGTGAAAAACTACAAGAAACGTTTGACCTCTGTAATTGCAAACAAAGGCTACTGTACCAAATATTAACATTGATTTTCTCAGGTGTTCAAATACTTATTTGCAGCTGTATCATACAAATAAATAGTTAAAAAAATCATACATTGTGATTTCTGGAATATTTTTTTTGATTATGTCTCTCACAGTGGACATGCACCTACGATGACAATTTCAGACCCCTCCATGATTTCCAAGTGGGAGAACTTGCAAAATAGCAGGGTGTTCAAATACTTATTTTCCGCACTGTAGATAGATAGATAGATAGATAGATAGATAGATAGATAGATAGACAGACAGATAGATAGGAAGGAAGATAGATAAAGATAGAAAGAAAGAAGATAGATAGATAGACAGTGGCAGTGCATGTATAGAGGGAACCGGAGCGCCGCTCCCTCTGGCTCAGCCGCCCCCTCTGGCTCAGCCGCGACAATGGGCACAGTGGCAACAATGGGCACAGTGGCATCAATGGACACACTGGCATCAATGGGCACAGTGGCAACAATTAAAGGGCACGGTGGCATCAATTGGCACAGTGGCGACAATTAAAGGGCACAGTGGCTGCGTTTGATGGCATAGCACAGTGGCTGCGTTTGATGGCATGGCACAGTGGCTGAGTTTGATGGCATGGCACAGTGGCTGTGTTTGATGGCATGGCACAGTGGTGACAATTGATGGCACAGTGGCTGCGTTTGATGGCATGGCACAGTGGCTGCATTTGATGGCATGGCACAGTGGTGACAATTGATGGCACAGTGGCTGTGTTTGATGGCATGGCACAGTGGTGACAATTGATGGCACAGTGGTGACAATTGATGGCACAGTGGCTGCGTTTGTTGGCATGGCACAGTGGTGACAAGTGATGGCACTGTGGCTGTGTTTGATGGCATGGCACAGTGGTGACAATTGGTGGCACAGTGGCTGTGTTTGATGGCATGGCACAGTGGCTGCTTTTGATGTCATGGCACAGTGGTGAAAATTGATGGCACAGTGGCTGCGTTTGATTGCATGGCACAGTGATGACAATTAATGGCCCAGTAGCAGCATTTGATGGGCCCGTGGCTGCATTTGATGGGCACAGTGAGGCTCAATAGCCTCCAGGGGCCGTTCATGGGCCGCGAGGGCTGTCCGCGGGCCGCAATCGGCCCCCGGGCCGCGAGGGCCGTTCGCGGGCCGCCGCGGCCCACCGGGCATTTTCCCGGTATGCCCTATGGCCAGTCCGGGCCTGGCAGCAGCACAGATGATGAAGATGACACCGACACGACACGACACGTCCCCTCCTGAGTCACAGTGACAGTCTCTCTCCACACCAGGTTGTCCCTCCAGTATAAAAAGCACTGACAGTCCTGCTCCTGGCTTGCCTTGCTTTTGTCCCTTAGACCACGAGGCTCCGGGCCGCTCCACTTGGCTCCCTTGCACCATGGCCTCACACAAAACTATCAGGCACCACCTCCATCAGTTCCGTCCCCTGCCGGCACTGACTGAACAACACACTGTAGCAGGCATGCGAACGGTCTCGGCTGCCTCCAGACCCAAACTGCGCATTTCCGAGCCGAGTTACAGCCATTTTTTTTACTGGCAACCTTTTCCTCTTACTGGCATTTACTGACAGGAGAAAAGTGTCCATTTTTTACTGGCCGACAGTAAAAATACTGACGGTTGGCAACACTGGGAGGGTGGCAGAGATGAGACTCTCCACAGCTGCACAAAGAAGCACGGGATCTGGTGCAGGAGTTCTGTCCTCTTTGCTGCTGAGACAAGGTGGGGGTGGAGAGGAGGGGGTGCTGCAGCTGCAGAAGAGGTGCGAAGGCCACATGAAATGTTCTGGGGGGGGCCATATTCAGCCCACAAGCTTTGTGATTGACACATGTGGAGTAGATGATGCTGACATCCTCTAGCTATGAAATGAGGCAGGCTCTGAGTTGTTGTAGCGTTGTGAATAAGCATTGTCAGTACAATTGTGCAAGACAGGCTGGAGTTCCACATTAAAGTCTGTGGTGTCCTCCACATAAGGCCTACTCCTGGAAACCTAGTACCTCATCACTGCAAGGCAATACCTGTAATCACTGCACCACCGCACAGGGGAAACACAGGGTTACATGAAGAGAACACCGCCACTTAACGGTCTATTATTCAAAATCCAAACCTCACACACGCTATTGTGCATTCAACACGGGGAAAACAGTCTCCATTAACAGCAGCCATTTTGTGCTAATGACTCCTTCAGGTTGTCAGCTAATCTCGCTTTGCGGGCCTCTCTGGAAGTCTACAGCGGACTAAGCTAATTGGACTTTGAAGTGCCGAGTCCTGGTTAACTCTCTATCCCAAAGGTGTCCTATCTACATCCATCTTCTCTCCTGCTACTGCCACTTTATCTCCTGAACGACTGCCTGGCAATTTCCTCCCGTCAGGAGAGCCAGGGAAAGAAAATAGAGGTAAAAAAATTTGGTTTTCTTATCTCTCATTCCCCATCACGACTGGAGCCTGACTAGTCTGGAGTGTGAGAGCTCGTAACCGAATGTTTAAAAAGCCGTCACAGTGTGGGGTGTATCTCTTTGCTGCCTCCAAGAGCAGGCGCGACTCTGTGCCTCTTTCTTAATAATAGCTCAGTGATTCAGCTGCTAGGTAGAAGGCCCTGGGTACATAACCAAAAATGCAGACCAGTTTCATCAGACCAGTTTGATGGTGTGTACGGCCTATCAGACCGTTGTCCGTCAGACCAAAGTTTTAAAACATGCTTTAAAACCTGTCTGATGGAACCTGTCTGTCGGACAGGTTCGATGGTTAGTACACAAAAGCATCGGACCAAAAACCTGCGCATGCTCAGAATCAAGTCGACGCATGCTTGGAAGCATTGAACTTCATTTTTTCATCACGTCGTTGTTTTCTACGTCACTGCGTTCTGGTCTGATCGGGTCCACCGACCAGTTTCAGCGGACATATCCGATCACGTGTACGACCTAGCGGACAGGTTTTTCCAGCGGACAAATTTCAAAGCATGCTTTGAAATTTGTCCGCTGCAAACCTGTCCGTCGGACATGTCCGCTGGTTAGTACGCCTAACCAACGGACATAAATCTCCCGCATGCGTCAAATGGATTCGACGCATGCGTGGAAGTATTTTACTTCCTGGATTGGTGACGTGGCGGCGTCAACGTCACCGCCACGTCACCGCGTTATCCGTCCGAGGGGATTTTGGTCCGATGGTGTGTACACGCCATCGGACCAAATATCCGAGGAGACATGTCCGCTGGAAACGGTCCGTCGGACATGTTTCAGCGGACATGTCTCCTCGTCTGTACGCAGCCTAAGTCTTTGAAGCATAGGCGTGCACACAGGGTGTGCCAGGTGTGCACAGGCACACCCTAATCACCCCCAGCAGTGCAGATTCCCCCTGCTGCCTGGTGTCCCCTCCCACAGCATAGCAGGCTTCCCTCCTCTCCCATTGGCTACTGCAGTGGGCACACAGAGAGGATGAAACAGAAAAATGGTACTCAATAGTAACCATGGGTCAGACTTTAAAGGCATGGAAACAATGGAAAAGTAGCAAAAATAAACAATATTTATTGAAAAGTACAAGTACAGTGTTCAAAGGTTAAAAATCATCTAAAATGATACAGTATGTACAGTGATTTCTACGTGTTTCGCCGTTAGACTTCTTCAGGGCACGATCAAGGTTCAAAGAGATAACAAGCAGAAAAAAAACGAGTCTCACTGTTTTGTAATGGACTGAGCCTCATGCATAAATTTCCAAAAGTCGGAAGGTAACCAAAGTGTGGAAGGCTTTCAGAAAAGGTGCACACCCTAATGCAACAGGCTGCCCACGCCTATGCTTTGAAGGCAATGCTGGTTAAGGTTTTAGGAGAATGGTGGGTAGGGTCCATCTCGGGTATGAGTGTCCCTTCCCAAAAATGTAACCTTGTAACGTGGTGGTGGTGATTGGGTTGTAGCTGGGTTAACTTGGTGAACTGTCCCCAAGGTGGTGTAAAGGCAGCTAGGGTCCTCGATAGGAAGAGGTTTGTGGGCTGTTTTTTCGAATATGCTCCTTCAAAGACTGTAACAGAAGGTCAGTTTTTCAAATATACTGTAACTTATTCTGCATTTTGTATGTGTATTTACAATAAAATTGCTGCTATGGCCATTTGCCTCCAAAAGAAAGAATGTTTGTTGCCTGGTGAACATAGAAGGGGGTTAAGGTTTTATGTTGGTAATGGTTGGCTTTGAGGGAGGGTTTAAAATGCCTCTAGATCTGCAGTCCCTCCATGTCCAATTAAAGTGGCTGTGAACCTCAGACATAAAATATGAACAAAGCATATCCCTCTATAATGTGTACTTGTCTCAATTAAGAGCAATAAGTGTCTTTTTTGTCTTTTGCTTCATTCCTCTGCTATCAGAACGAATCACGTCTGACAAGTTTTCCTGACACCAAGAGAAAAATGGTGACAGGGGAAGGACCTCCAGCTGATTGACAGCCTTGGCTCTGTATCCTGTGTGGAGGGGGGGTGGGTCCCTTTCTTCCAATCAGCATTTGGAGCTCTCCTCACAGGGCTCTGTAGTGTGTAATTTCACCTCTCTGTCCCCTGAGCGTTCAGACAAGAGAAGAGAAGAGAAGACTGCAGATGGACATATTCAACTTATGTAGGAGGAATTGTTTTATCTCTGTCACCTCACGGGGTTTACAACCACTTTAAGTGATGCATACTGACAGTGTTAAGCCTCAAACACACGATCGGATTTCCGTCAGACAAATCTGTGGAATTTTTTCTGAAGGGCGTTGGCCGTGCAAACAGACAGCAGAACTTTTTCAGCCAACTTTCACAGAACTATGTGTTTTCTGCTTATTAGCGCCACCCTTTGGGAAACTTCTGCTAATGTTTCTGATGGTTAGCGTTGGTTCGGTTTGTACTTTGGATTTTAGTCCTATGGACTTGTGTACACACGATCGGATAATCCAATGAAACATATTTGTTGTCGGACAATTTGAGAGCATGCTATCCCACATTTGTAGTCGGAAATTCTGACAATTGTCCGATGGAGCATACAGACAGTCGGATTATCCGACAAAACACGTGCATCACACGATTGTGGTCGGAATATTAGAACGTGTGTACGGGCCTTAAAACACAGGTTGTGTGAAAACACTATACGAATTTTGAGCAACTGGCCAAAATGTGCTACGTGGGTTGCTCTGTGTACTGAAAAATCAGCCAAAAAATTTAGAAAAAAAAAAGAAGAAAGGCAACAAATTGTTGGCAGAACAGCGGCTACATGCAAACAGATGCACCCGCTGTTCTGGTATTCTGTCAGGTGGCGGCTGTGACTCTCAGAATATAATAGTAGTGAGTGAGATCTGGAAAATAATCTATGGGCCAGATTCAGGTAGATGGGAGCATCTTTGCTCTGGAGTAACGCATCTCATTTACGTTACGCTGCAGAAATTTTAGGAGCAAGTGCTGTTATTCATGAAGCACTTGCTCCTAAAGTTGCGGCAGCGCATCGCAAATGAGCCGGCGGAATTCAAATTGGGCGGGTACGGGGCGCGTATTATTTAAAATAAGCGCGATCCCGCGGCGAACGTACTGCACATGCGTCGAGTGTCAATGCATCCCAGTGCGCATGCTCCAAGTTCTGTCAGTGAACGTCAATGACGTCACGTCCCCATTCATGAATGTTTTACGCAAACGACGCGATTTGTTTTTTTTCCGACGCGATGACGACGGCTATACCTAACATAGGATATTCCACTAGGGGGCTGCTTTATCTATACGCCGCGTATCGCTTCCGGAAACGTCGTAAAGTCACTGCGTCGCGCCCGAAAAAGATCGTGAATTGCCGATTTCCGCTCATTAACATATTTTTTGAGCGTAAATCGGCGGCAACGCCCCCGGCGCCATTTTTAAGTTGAAGTAACGATGCGATGGCGAAATTCAATTACGCAATTATCGCATCGGAACTCCAACCCGGCGTTTCTTGTTTTCTCGTTTCTTGTTTTCTGGTTACAGAAAACAAAAACGCCGGCTTAAAGTGACAGTTAGGCTGGCGGATCCATTGATCCGCCAGCCTAACTCTACCTGAATCTGGCCCTATGTGCGTATACCCAGCTTTAGTCTGGGCTCCAAAAAACGGTTAAACTTCTTTCACAATGTGCTTGAGTTTGACATTTTTCAACGAGTTTGCTAAAGGTTAAAAATAAAAGAGGTTGCATTCAGACGGGTGCCACATCCCAATTGTTGGGATTATAGTTCTGCGGTCCATGCTTGATGTATTTGCATGGAGAAGACCGACAGCAATGTGCGGCTCATCATTTGACATTTATATATATAAATCCAGTTTATTCATTTTCAAAATGTATACATTTAGATTAAAAAAAGAGATATTGTGCCAATAAAAAAATCTAAAAGATATATTCCCAGCCACATTAAAGTGAAGAAGGGGAAAGTGTAGTGTGACCTTCCAGACAGCCTCAGGTTAAATAGTAATTTCAGCATTTTCTGTGTAAAAATCAATGTTTCCATTTTGTTGCAGTGATATCATAGTATCTCCAGCCCCCGGCGCCCTGGGTCTACTGTTCAGGCCAGCAGCTCTTAACCCCTATTTGCAGCAAGTGTAGATGTCTTACCGTGAACTGGGTAATAGACTTTCCAGCAAGGTGCAAACACAAAGTATTGTTATCACTCTCCATGGGCAAAAGAACATTGACAGATGGTTAGTAATGTTACTCACTGCACCCCATTCACACATGGTCACTGGATGTGGAGAAAAACATATTACATGCCGGCACCTGGGGCTCATCCACACTAGTCAGCTTTTCTGCAGTAAACACGACTTATTGCAGGAAAAAGACAAAATTCAATTCTCTACCATGTGACTATGGCATGTGGCTCTGTGTGGTTTATAAAGCCTCGTTCACACAAGCGTACATAACAACACACCCGTGGGGGGACGGATTTTCTGTGCAACCCATTGTTGTTATTTGGAATGTAGTGGCTGCTAGACACGAGCAGAGAAAAAAAAATTGTTTGTTTTGATCCGTTATTTACAAAAATAACAAAATAGAAAGGAATAGAATAGAATAGAATAAAAAAAATAGAATAAGGCTCCATGCACACAGAAGCTGATAAGCTGCAGTTTATTGGCGTTTTGGCATTTTTTTAAAAACACATGGGCGTTTTTTAGTGTTAAATAAGCTTTGGATTTTATCGGCTTTTTTCTGGACGCCCGAAATTTGCGTTCAAAGTGCTGTTTTTAGGCAGGAAAAACGCTAAAAAACGCAAAACGCAGAAAAACACTCAAAAACTCGAAAAATCTCTCAAAAATGTTGGCGTCAGCGTTTTTAGAATTTTTTTTTTTTTTAATCCATTGAAAAAAAAAAAAAAAAGGGAAATAACGCTACACTGAAAAATGCTATTTGCAGGCTCCCTGCAAATGTACTGGCGTTTATTTTAGCTTTTTTTTCGATTCTGTGTGCATGGAGCCTAAAATAGAAATATTATAACCATCTTCTGAAATTCCAATAGAATAGAAAAAATAAATAAAAAATAAATAACCATTTTCTAAAATTCAAATAGAATCAATTTGAATTTGAATAGAATACAAAAGAATAGAATAGTGTAGAAAAACAACAACAAAATAGAATGAATACAACCAGCTTCCTATTCTAATCTATTACTTTCTATTCTATTCAAATTGATTCTATATGAATTTTGAGAAATGGTTATATTCTTTCTAATCTATTCTATTGTTTTATTATTATGTTATTTTTTTATTTGTTCAATCTATGCATTTCTATTCTATTCTGTTCTAATATTTTTTTTTCTATTCAAGTCTATTGGAAATTCAAATTCCAGAATAGAAATAGAAAATAACAGAATAGTATACAAAAAAACTCAATAGAACCATCTCTATTGAGTTTTTTTGTATACTATTCTGTTATTTTCTATTTTATTCTAATTTATTATTTTTTCCATTGTATTAAAATTTGAATTGATTCTATTTCAATTTTAGGAAATGGTTATATTCTTTTTATTCTAGTATAGTCTATTGTTTTTTTTTATTTTATTATTTTATATTCTATTATAGTCTATTCTATTATTTTATTTTCTATTTTATTATTTTCGTATGTATTCAAATTTATTCTATTTGAAATTTGAATTTCAGCAGATGGTTATATTCGTTCTATGCTATTCTATTCTATTTTTTCCATTATATTCTAGTCTATTCTGTTCTTTAATGTTCTATTCTACTTTGTTCTGTTTTACTCCTTTTTTTCTATTGTATTCCTTTATTTATTTTATTCTCTTTGGAAATCGGAAATCTTTTCGAATTCGAAAACTATTCGAATCCGAAAAGTATTTGAAAACGATTTAAAAACGATTAGAATTTTAATTTGTTTCCGTAATTTTGGATACCTTTCAATTCGGTACTATTGTACTTCCGAAATTCGGATACATCCGAATTTCCAAACAACAAAAATTAGTCTGAATTTTAATTTGGAACTAAATGAACCGCACATGTCTAATGGTTGCATCTGTGCGAGGTGGTTGCATGGCCCCGTGCACATCCTGGATGTACATCCACATGGGAGCAGCGCCTGTGTTCGTTCAGCTGCTGAGTCCCGAATGACAGCAATGAGGCTGCCTGCATGGGGATGCACAGAACATCTGGGTAATCCCTGTATGGGTAAACACGGCCCTCCCCGATAGTATGGTTATGTACACCCTGTGTGAAAAAGTCCTAAAAAGGAGGGCATGTAGCTCTTTTGTGAATGTAAACATTGCATAGCGAAAGTGCCGTTTCTAACATGTTAGAAGCTTACAGTGTAAAATAAGCGTATTCCAGGGGTGTACCTACAGGGGTTGCAGGGGTTGCAATTGTGACCCGTCCTCATGTTGCAGAGGGCCTGTGCAGCCCTCCTGTATGCCTAGATAGGAGGAGTGGTGGGGAGGCTGCATATAGAGGAACCAATCTTTCCATTTTACTCCTATTAAATGCCTGTGGGAGGGAGAGGAAGGAGGAGAAGCCGGCATCAGCAGCTGCAGGAGGAAAACGAAGAGATCGGTTCCTCTATAAGTAGCTGCCCCTGTCGCTCCTGCTATCCAGCTTCTATCTGCTGAACTCTTGAATGCTCTATTACGGTCCCTGTGCTCTATTACGGTCCCTGTGCTCTATTACGGTCCCTGTGCTCTCTCCTGCCCCCGGTTGCTGATGGGGATCCGTCAGGATGGAGATCGGGGAAGGGGTCGGTAAATATGTAATTTACTAGCCCCCTTCCTTTTCTGAATGGAGAGTCGGTGATACATACCAATCACTGACTCTGTCCATTCATAACTGAAACACTATGGTTCAGTTTGTGAATGAACAAGAAGCCCTGTACAGAGCTATTCCTGTCCATTCATTCAGTGCAGCAGAGGCTGCAGAGAAGGAGGATGAAGGCTGTGTCCTCAATTTCCTTTCTCTGTCTCAAAGGAGAAACATCTGAGGTTTGTTTAGACCCCTAATATCTCACCAAAGACCCCCAATAGGGCTCATAAAAAAAAAAAATGGCAAACAAATAAATAAAAAGCTACTGACACATGTGGCAGAACTACCAGGGCCACAAAGGTCGCACTTCCGACTGGGCCATGCATTCCGCCACCAAGCTTGGAGGGAAGGGCTCCGACAGGGGTTCAGGGGGGTCCTTCATGGTTTCTTGCTCCAGGGCCTTGAAGGTTCTAGTTACACCACTGGCATATTCTACTAACTGTGAAAAATATGTGGCTATGCAAAGCTCTGCAGGGGAAAGCGGCCTATAGGCAGATGTCTACTGTGGCTAATTGTAAATTCTATTCTATTTTGTCTATTTATGTCTTTGGAAATTGGAAAACTTTTTGAATTCGAAAACTATCTTGAATCCGAAAAGTATTTGAAAAAAGTTCAAAAAAAATTAGATTTTCATTCCGGTTAGATTCCTTTCAATTCGGTACTATTGTACTTCAGAAGTTCGGATACATCTGAATTTCCAAAAAATAAGCTTACAGTGTATCTCACCAAAGACCCCAATGGGGCTCATAAAAAAAAAAAAAAAAATATTGGAAAAATAAAATAAAAAAAATGGTAAAAAATAAAAAGCTACTGACACATGTGGCAGAACTACCTGGGTCACAAAGGTTGCACTTGCGACCGGGCCCTACGTTTTGCCACCAAGCTTGGAGGGAAGGGCCCCGACAGGTTTCATGGTTTCTTGCACCACGGCCCTGAAGGTTCTAGATATGCCACTGGCATATTCTACTAACTGCAAAAAATGTGTGGCTATGCAAATCTCTGCAGGGGAAAGCGGCCTATAGGCAGATGCCTACCGTGGCTAATTGTAAATCCAAGCCTGATAATTAGTGTTCATAAAAATGTAATCTGTAGAAATGGTTCACAGGGACTTGAGGCTTTCATAGAAACAAAAGAGAGATTTGCAAAGGTCGGCATCCGCTTGTATGTCTTCAGCTGCGATCTATACCATGACAGACTCCTACACAGTGATATGTATAGAAGCACAGTGTGCAGATCTCCAGCTTACCATCGGGATTCATTGTGACACTTGTAGTTTTCATAAGCCTTAGATGAAGCACACTTAGCTAATTTCTATAAATGTATATAGGTCACCACTGTGTGCGTTTGTCAGTAAATAAACGTGCCGCACTGTACACATGGGATTAATCAAAGGTATAGCACTGGGAAACCTCCATTTAATGCCTAATAATGCCATAAACACAAATAGGACTCGCTGCCACTGCATTGTAAATACTAGTATTAATAGCTGCCTTCAGAGGGGCAATATGCACAAACACTGCTCCTTGTAGAAAGAATGTATTCTATATCTCGTCATGCTGAGAGAAGTCATACCAGGGTGTGTCTAAGCTTCAAATGACTTTAAAGGGGATTTAGAGTCTAAATGTAATACGTTTAAATAATCTTATCAATGCTTGTTAATGTCTTTAAAGCTGAAGTTTAATCTGCTTATATTTTGCCTTCCCTGGTTCTTCCTTTCTCCTCTCATCAACATGAAACAATGACACTCTGAAATAAAAACTGTTTTCATTACAGACCTAATAATATCACAGGGTCTGTGTGCTTCTCTATGCAATGCAGGCTGATCATGGCGAATAGAAGGGGCCAGCATGGCGAATGGAAGGGGCCAGCATGGCGAATGGAAGGGGCCAGCATGGCAAATGGAAGGGGCCAGCATGGCGAATGGAAGGGGCCAGCTTGGTGCTGTAAGGTCCTGAAAACATCACAGCACTCTGACTCAGTACTCCTCCCAAAAACTCTCAACCCTGATGCAAGCATAATGCCCACTCTTGGAAAGAGTTATGCAAATATTAATATGCATTGATGGGTGGATAAATGTGCATGCAGAGTACCTTAAAGCGGAGTTCCACACAAAAATGGGTTTTCAGAACCCCCCCCCCCTCCGGTGTCACATTTGGCACCTTTCGGGGGGAGGGGGGAAAAAATACCTAATACAGGAATTTTGCTCCCACTTCTGCTGTCTTCTGGGAGACACACAGGTCACAGAAGATAGCAGGGACCAGTGGGATTGTGCAGCGCGAGTCGCGCATGTGCAGTAGGGAACCAGGAAGTAAAGCTTCCTGATTCCCTTACCAAAGATGGCAGCGGCAGCACCCGAGAGTCCAAGCAATAGCTCGGCATTCGGGTGCCGACATCGCGGGTGCCCTGGACAGGTAAGTGTCCTTATTTTAAAAGTCAGCAGCGGCAGTATTTGTAGCTGCTGACTTTTTAAAAAAAAAAACGTTGGAACTCCGCTTTAACCACTTCGGGTCCGCGCCATTGACAGAATACGTCAACAGCCCGGACCTGAGGAGCCGGGGTCACGTCTTTGGACGTGATTTACTTGTAATTCCCCGCGCGCGCCACAGGGTGGCGCGCGGCGGGGAAAAACAGTCCCGACGCATTACCGAGGATTCGATGCATGTACCCGGCGGCCGCGATGTCCGTCAGGTACACGCGATCGTCGGTGACAGAGCAGGGACGTGGAGCTCTGTGTGTAAACACAGAGCTCCACGTCCTGTCAGGGAAAGGAGACAGATGCTGTTTCCCTTGTACATAGGGATACAGCATCGGTCACATCCCCCAGTCACCCCCCTCCCCCCACACAGTTAGAACACACCCAGGCAATACATTTAACCCCTTCCTCACCCCCTAGTGTTAACCCCTTCAATGCCAGTCACATTTATACAGTAATTAGTGCATATTTATAGCACTGGTCGCTGTATAAATGTGAATGGCGCCAAAAATGTGTCAAAAGTGTCCGATGTGTCCGCCGCAATATCGCAGTCCCAATAAAAATCGCAGATCGCCGCCATTACTAGTAAAAAAAAAATATAAAAAAAAAATCATAATTCTGTCCCCTATTTTGTAGGTGCTATAACTTTTGCGCAAAGCAGTCACTGTGATTTTTTTTTTTTTTACAAAAATACGTAGAAGAATATGTATCGGCCTTAACTGAGAAAAAAAATATATAAAAAAAAAAATAAAATTGGGATATTTATTATAGCAACAAGTAAAAAATATATATATATTTTTAAATTGTGGCTCTTTTTTTGTTTATAACGCAAAAAATAAAAACCGCACGGGCGATCAAATACCACCAAAACAAAGCTCAATTTGTGGGGAAAAAAAGGACGCCAATTTTGTTTGGGTGCCACGTCGCACGACCGCGCAATTGTCAGTTAAAGCGACGCAGTGCCGGAAGCTGAAATTTCGCCTGGGCACGAAGGGGGTTTATGTGCCCAGTAAGCAAGTGGTTAAAGTATTACTAAACCCACAACATTAACCACTTCAGCTCCGGAAGGTTTTACCCCGTTCCTGAACAGGCCATTTTTTGCGATACAGCACTGCGTTGATTTAACTGACAATTGCGCGATTGTGAGACGATGTACCCAAATAAAATTGATGTTCTTCTTTCCCCACAAATAGAGCTTTCTTTTGGTGGTATTTGATCACTAGTGTTGCTCACGAATATTCGCATTGCGAATATTCGCTACGAATATTGCATATTCGAGTATTCGCGAATATCTCGAATATCGCGGCGAATATTCGCTATTTCGAATATTCGCATTTTTCAAATTTCGCAAAAAAAAATAAAAATCGCAATCAATTTCGCAATCGCGAATTTCGCAATAGCGAATTTCGCAATAGCGAAATTCCTTTTTTTTTTTTTTTTTATAAATATCGAATATTCATGATATTTTATAAAAAAAAAAAATCGCGAAATTTTGCATTAGCGAAATTTCGCATTGGAATTTGCATTGGCATTTTTTTTTTTTTATAAAATATCACGAATAGTCGATATGAACGAATCTTCGCGACCGCATATGTGAAATTTCGCTTTTTTTTTATAAAATATACCGAATATTCGTAAATATCGAATATTCGTGATATTTTATATAAAAAAAAAAAAAAAAATCGCGAAATTTCGCATTAGCGAAAATTCGCAATTTTTTTTTTTTTTCATAAAATATCACGAATATTCGATATTAACGAATATTCGCGAATATTCTTCGAAATATTCGCGAAATATCGCGAAATCGAATATGGCGTATTCCGCTCATCACTAGTGCAGACCTCAGACAGTAACCCCCAATAGTGCAGACCTCAGACAGTAACCCCCAATAGTGCAGACCTCAGACTGTAACCCCCAATAGTGCAGACCTCAGACTGTAACCCCCAATAGTGCAGACCTCAGACATTAACCCCCAATAGTGCAGACCTCAGACAATAACCCCCAATAGTGCAGACCTCAGACAGTAACCCCCAGTAGTGCAGACCTCAGACAGTAACCCCCAGTAGTGCAGACCTCAGACAGTAACCCCCAGTAGTGCAGACCTCAGACAGTAACCCCCAGTAGTGCAGACAGCGGCGTGTGTGGTTTCCCTCAAGCGCGGGCTCCTCCTCCTCTGTGGGTGTGAACAGAGAGGAGGGCCGCCGCCGGGTGTACCAAGATGGCCGCTGCTCCGGAACTAGGCCGAAGCCGGAGACTTGCCGAGGCTCCGGAGCGCTCCGCGGAGCCGGTGGATGGATTCGCCCCCCCCCCCTTTTATCGCCCGGTGCGACAGCCCCCCCCCCGCTACGCCAGTGATGGGGGAGAACTGTATATATGGGGGGGGCTGTATATATGGATGTGTATGGGGGGTAACTATGTATATGGGGGAGAACTGTGTATATGGGAGGGCTGTATATATGGATGGTGTATGTGGGGAGAACTGTATATATGGATGCTGTATGGGGGGAAATGTACATATGGATGATGTATGAGGGGGGGGGGGGGAACTATGTATATGGGGGGCTGTATATATGGATGGATGGTATATGGGGGGGTGGCAGAACTGTATGTATGGTGGGGAAAGTGGTGAGGACTGTATATATGTATAGTGGAGGGGGGGTGAGAGTACTGATAACTTGGAAAAAACTGACCTTACATGCTGAGCTCCAGTCTCAGCACGATCTCTGCACACATTCCAACAGAGAAGCAGGGAATAGGGAGGCTCCGCCTTCAACCCCACCTCCTTGTCCCTTCTGCAGCCAATCAGAGGAGAGTACACGGCAACATGGAGGCTCTGCCTCCGCCACTGTGTCCCGTCTGCACTCTGCAGCACACAGAGCAGACGGAGGTTTGCTAATGGGGGGGGACACCTGCACTGTCCGGGGGAATCCTGTACGGGTGGCAACCCTAGCCCATGGTGATATAGTATAGTATCATTTTCCCTGGGGGTAAAATGAATATTGAAATAGTTGAAGAGAGAGATGTAATGTAACATCCATATATGTTGCTTTATTGGTTTTTGTTTATTCCTTTTATTGTGTTTTCTGTACTGTTTTCATGCCTCTGGGGAAAAATAAAATAAAAATATAGAATTGAAAAAAAAAAGGCAACATGCAAACTCCAGGCACAGGTCATGGTCGGGATTCGAACCGGCGACCCTTTGGCTGCCAAGCAAAATTGTTAACCACTACACTACTGTGCCACTCACGCAATCTCAGTGGCGCCCCCTAGAGTGTTACCCATGCGGAGGGGGTGTGATAGTCCGGCAGGTCATACTATTTCTTGTCGGTGACCACTGTTCCCTCCATGCCAGCCGGGGCAAGGAGGTGTCTGTGCTGGTCGCTCAGACACTGAGGCCTGCTCCTGGTGGAGGTTATAATTAGTGTTGCTCACGAATATTCGCATTGCGAATATTCGCTACGAATATTGCATATTCGAGTATTCGCGAATATCTCGAATATCGCGGCGAATATTCGCTATTTCGAATATTCGCATTTTTCAAATTTCGCAAAAAAAAAAAAATCGCAATCAATTTCACAATCGCGAATTTCGCAATAGCGAAATTCCTTTTTTTTTTTTTTTTTTTATAAATATCGAATATTCATGATATTTTATAAAAAAAAAAAATCGCGAAATTTTGCATTAGCGAAATTTCGCATTGGAATTTGCATTGGCATTTTTTTTTTTTTTTATAAAATATCACGAATAGTCGATATTAACGTATATTCGCGACCGCATATGTGAAATTTCGCTTTTTTTTTATAAAATATACCGAATATTCGTAAATATCGAATATTCGTGATATTTTATAAAAAAAAAAAAAAAAAAAAAAAAAATCGCGAAATTTCGCATTAGCGAAAATTCGCCAATTTTTTTTTTTTTTTTCATAAAATATCACGAATATTCGATATTAACGAATATTCGCGAATATTCTTCGAAATATTCGCGAAATATCGCAAAATCGAATATGGCGTATTCCGCTCATCACTAGTTATAATCCCACTCCGGTAACAAAAGCCTGACAAAGCCGGCGGTGTCCCTCTTCCTCGGTCCGGGAGTAGGCCACTCACTAAGTGCTATGAGGTCAAAGTTAGGCCGCGGTGGTCGGTGACGCAATACATAGCCGGTACGTTTCTCTCACGCCGCTCTCCTCGCTAGCCTCGATAGCCGACGCTATCACAGGGTTTTTTCTCTCTCTCCTTCTACGCAAATCGGTGAACAGGAAAGCCGAGCCCCCGTCTTAGAGTCAGCTGATCAGATCTGGGTACATGGGGCTGACAGAAAAAGGGGAAGGGTTTGGGGTGATGGGGAAGGGATGTGTGTGGCTGTCTAATTTGGCGGCTGCTTTGGCGTAACCCTAATTTAGGAGGCTCCATCCTTTAAGGGGGGGCTCATCCTATAAGGGACCCTAGTTTCAGAGGCTGCTCATCCTTTAAGGGGGCGCTCATCCTATTTTAAGGGTGGTACCTTATCCTATTAGTTGCTTGCTCATCCTTTTAGGAAGCACCCATGGGGCTCATGGGCTGCGTCCTCTAGGGACGGCTCACATCCTATCCTTATCCTTTGGGAGGCACCCATGGTCTCCATGGGCTGCTCATCCTCTAACTGGATATACCCTATATACCTTATAGTGGCCATCCTTTGGGAGGCACCCATGGGGCTCATGGGCTGCGTCCTCTAACGGGACTGGTCACATCCTCATCCTTTGGGAGGCACCCATGGGCTCCATGGGCTGCTCATCCTCTAACTGGATATACCCTATATACCTTATAGTGGCCATCCTTTGGGAGGCACCCATGGGGCTCATGGGCTGCGTCCTCTAACGGGACTGGTCACATCCTCATCCTTTGGGAGGCACCCATGGGCTCCATGGGCTGCTCATCCTCTAACTGGATATACCCTATATACCTTATAGTGGCCATCCTTTGGGAGGCACCCATGGGCTCATGGGCTGCGTCCTCTAACGGGACTGGTCACATCCTCATCCTTTGGGAGGCACCCATGGGCTCCATGGGCTGCTCATCCTCTAACTGGATATACCCTATATACCTTATAGTGGCCATCCTTTGGGAGGCACCCATGGGGCTCATGGGCTGCGTCCTCTAACGGGACTGGTCACATCCTCATCCTTTGGGAGGCACCCATGGGCTCCATGGGCTGCTCATCCTCTAACTGGATATACCCTATATACCTTATAGTGGCCATCCTTTGGGAGGCACCCATGGGGCTCATGGGCTGCGTCCTCTAACGGGACTGGTCACATCCTCATCCTTTGGGAGGCACCCATGGGCTCCATGGGCTGCTCATCCTCTAACTGGATATACCCTATCTATATACCCTATATACCTTATATCCATCCTTATATTTAGTGGCTGCTCACATCCTTTTAGGGCGCAACATCCTATTTGGGGCGGGGCGCTCATCCTCTTAGACATTAGTGCCACAAATGCATGTCTTTGGAGTGTGGGGGGAAACCGAAGTACTCGGAGGAAACCCACGCGGTCACAGGGAGAACATGCAAACTCCAGGCACGTAGCGGTTAACGCATCCGCTTGGCCGTGTAAACCACTACGCTACTGTGCCGCCCCAGGACTCTAGAGGCTGCACGTTGTATATATAGGTCGAACAAATGTGTTCCTTTCAACTCATGGAGAGAACATTTTTGCACTTTTTTTTTTTTTTTTTTTCTGTCATTGCAGGCGATATCTACTATACTGTCTGTTACTAGTTCTACTTCTCCCACTCCCATCATCATCTTTTTTTTATTATTTATTACTTAGAAAATCTAAAAAATCAAGGAATATAAGTACTTTCCTGAAATATGCAAATTTACAAAAACCAAGCAACGGGATTGGTTAAGACAGACTCCTCCCCCCCCCACATGTTAATACTATACATATGCAGCTGTGTGAGCAGAATGTCCTGGTCCTGTCATGGTGGGGATTTGAACCAGCGACCCGTGTTATCCACTACGCTACTGTGCCGCCCTGAAAATCACATGTATTTTTGGTTATTTGATGTCTCTAGCTTATACTGGAGCGTTCCTGGTGCATTTAGAGGAACTCTGCTGCATTTTTGATGCCTTTACAGGCACTCTGCTGCATTTTTGATGCCTTTAGAGGCACTCTGCTGCATTTTTGATGCCTTTAGAGGCACTCTGCTGCATTTTTGATGCCTTTAGAGGAACTCTGCTGCATTTTTGATGCCTTTAGAGGCACTCTGCTGCATTTTTGATGCCTTTAGAGGCACTCTGCTGCATTTTTGATGCCTTTAGAGGCACTCTGCTGCATTTTTGATGCCTTTAGAGGAACTCTGCTGCATTTTTGATGCCTTTACAGGCACTCTGCTGCATTTTTGATGCCTTTACAGGCACTCTGCTGCATTTTTGATGCCTTTACAGGCACTCTGCTGCATTTTTGATGCCTTTAGAGGAACTCTGCTGCATTTTTGATGCCTTTAGAGGAACTCTGCTGCATTTTTGATGCCTTTAGAGGAACTCTGCTGCATTTTTGATGCCTTTACAGGCACTCTGCTGCATTTTTGATGCCTTTACAGGCACTCTGCTGCATTTTTGATGCCTTTACAGGCACTCTGCTGCATTTTTGATGCCTTTACAGGCACTCTGCTGCATTTTTGATGCCTTTAGAGGAACTCTGCTGCATTGTTGATGCCTTTAGAGGCACTCTGCTGCATTTTTGATGCCTTTAGAGGCACTCTGCTGCATTTTTGATGCCTTTAGAGGAACTCTGCTGCATTTTTGATGCCTTTAGAGGAACTCTGCTGCATTTTTGATGCCTTTAGAGGAACTCTGCTGCATTTTTGATGCCTTTAGAGGAACTCTGCTGCATTTTTGATGCCTTTAGAGGAACTCTGCTGCATTTTTGATGCCTTTAGAGGCACTCTGCTGCATTTTTGATGCCTTTAGAGGCACTCTGCTGCATTTTTGATGCCTTTAGAGGAAGCATTTTTGATGCCTTTAGAGGAACTCTGCTGCATTTTTGATGCCTTTAGAGGAACTCTGCTGCATTTTTGATGCCTTTAGAGGAACTCTGCTGCATTTTTGATGCCTTTAGAGGAACTCTGCTGCATTTTTGATGCCTTTAGAGGAACTCTGCTGCATTTTTGATGCTGCACTCTGCTGCATTTTTGATGCCTTTACAGGCACTCTGCTGCATTTTTGATGCCTTTACAGGACTCTGCTGCATTTTTGATGCCTTTAGAGGCACTCTGCTGCATTTTTGATGCCTTTAGAGGCACTCTGCTGCATTTTTGATGCCTTTAGAGGCACTCTGCTGCATTTTTGATGCCTTTAGAGGCACTCTGCATTTTTGATGCTTTAGAGGAATTTTTGATGCCTTTAGAGGAACTCTGCACTCTGCTGCATTTTTGATGCCTTTAGAGGAACTCTGCTGCATTTTTGATGCCTTTAGACTCTGCTGCATTTTTGATGCCTTTAGAGGCACTCTGCTGCATTTTTGATGCCTTTAGAGGAACTCTGCTGCATTTTTGATGCCTTTAGAGGCACTCTGCTGCATTTTTGATGCTTTAGAGGAACTCTGCTGCATTTTTGATGCCTTTAGAGGAACTCTGCTGCATTTTTGATGCCTTTAGAGGCACTCTGCTGCATTTTTGATGCCTTTAGAGGACTCTGCTGCATTTTTGATGCCTTTACAGGCACTCTGCTGCATTTTTGATGCCTTTAGAGGCACTCTGCTGCATTTTTGATGCCTTTACTCTGCTGAGGCACTCTGCTGCATTTTTGATGCCTTTAGAGGAACTCTGCTGCATTTTTGATGCCTTTACTCTGCTGCATTTTTGATGCCTTTAGAGGAACTCTGCTGCATTTTTGATGCCTTTAGAGGAACTCTGCTGCATTTTTGATGCCTTTAGAGGAACTCTGCTGCATTTTTGATGCCTTTAGAGGAACTCTGCTGCATTTTTGATGCCTTTAGAGGAACTCTGCTGCATTTTTGATGCCTTTAGAGGCACTCTGCTGCATTTTTGATGTGTTTAGAGGCACTCTGCTGCATTTTTGATGCCTTTAGTGGAACTCTGCTGCATTTTTGATGGCTTTAGAGGAACTCTGCTGCATTTTTGATGCCTTTAGAGGAACTCTGCTGCATTTTTGATGCCTTTAGAGGAACTCTGCTGCATTTTTGATGCCTTTAGAGGAACTCTGCTGCATTTTTGATGCCTTTAGAGGAACTCTGCTGCATTTTTGATGCCTTTACAGGCACTCTGCTGCATTTTTGATGCCTTTACAGGCACTCTGCTGCATTTTTTTTTGACTCTGCTGCATTTTTAGAGGCACTCTGCTGCATTTTTGATGCCTTTAGAGGCACTCTGCTGCATTTTTGATTGCCTTTGATGCCTTTAGAGGCACTCTGCTGCATTTTTGATGCCTTTACTCTGCTGCAGGCTTTAGAGGAACTCTGCTGCATTTTTGATGCCTTGCTGCATTTTTGATGCCTTTAGAGGCACTCTGCTGCATTTTTGATGCCTTTAGAGGAACTCTGCTGCATTTTTGATGCCTTTAGAGGAGGCACTCTGCTGCATTTTTGATGCCTTTAGAGGAACTCTGCTGCATTTTTGATGCCTTTAGAGGAACTCTGCTGCATTTTTGATGCCTTTAGAGGAACTCTGCTGCATTTTTGATGCCTTTAGAGGAACTCTGCTGCATTTTTGATGCCTTTAGAGGAACTCTGCTGCATTTTTGATGCCTTTAGAGGAACTCTGCTGCATTTTTGATGCCTTTAGAGGAACTCTGCTGCATTTTTGATGCCTTTAGAGGCACTCTGCTGCATTTTTGATGCCTTTAGAGGAACTCTGCTGCATTTTTGATGCCTTTAGAGGAACTCTGCTGCATTTTTGATGCCTTTAGAGGAACTCTGCTGCATTTTTGATGCCTTTAGAGGAACTCTGCTGCATTTTTGATGCCTTTAGAGGAACTCTGCTGCATTTTTGATGCCTTTAGAGGAACTCTGCTGCATTTTTGATGCCTTTAGAGGAACTCTGCTGCATTTTTGATGCCTTTAGAGGAACTCTGCTGCATTTTTGATGCCTTTAGAGGAACTCTGCTGCATTTTTGATGCCTTTAGAGGCACTCTGCTGCATTTTTGATGCCTTTAGAGGCACTCTGCTGCATTTTTGATGCCTTTAGAGGCACTCTGCTGCATTTTTGATGCCTTTAGAGGCACTCTGCTGCATTTTTGATGCCTTTACAGGCACTCTGCTGCATTTTTGATGCCTTTACAGGCACTCTGCTGCATTTTTGATGCCTTTAGAGGCACTCTGCTGCATTTTTGATGCCTTTAGAGGCACTCTGCTGCATTTTTGATGCCTTTACAGGCACTCTGCTGCATTTTTGATGCCTTTAGAGGCACTCTGCTGCATTTTTGATGCCTTTAGAGGCACTCTGCTGCATTTTTGATGCCTTTAGAGGCACTCTGCTGCATTTTTGATGCCTTTAGAGGCACTCTGCTGCATTTTTGATGCCTTTAGAGGCACTCTGCTGCATTTTTGATGCCTTTAGAGGCACTCTGCTGCATTTTTGATGCCTTTAGAGGCACTCTGCTGCATTTTTGATGCCTTTAGAGGCACTCTGCTGCATTTTTGATGCCTTTAGAGGCACTCTGCTGCATTTTTGATGCCTTTAGAGGCACTCTGCTGCATTTTTGATGCCTTTACTCTGCTGAGGCACTCTGCTGCATTTTTGATGCCTTTAGAGGCACTCTGCTGCATTTTTGATGCCTTTAGAGGCACTCTGCTGCATTTTTGATGCCTTTAGAGGCACTCTGCTGCATTTTTGATGCCTTTAGAGGCACTCTGCTGCATTTTTGATGCCTTTAGAGGCACTCTGCTGCATTTTTGATGCCTTTAGAGGCACTCTGCTGCATTTTTGATGCCTTTAGAGGCACTCTGCTGCATTTTTGATGCCTTTAGAGGCACTCTGCTGCATTTTTGATGCCTTTAGAGGCACTCTGCTGCATTTTTGATGCCTTTAGAGGCACTCTGCTGCATTTTTGATGCCTTTAGAGGCACTCTGCTGCATTTTTGATGCCTTTAGAGGCACTCTGCTGCATTTTTGATGCCTTTAGAGGCACTCTGCTGCATTTTTGATGCCTTTAGAGGCACTCTGCTGCATTTTTGATGCCTTTAGAGGAACTCTGCTGCATTTTTGATGCCTTTAGAGGCACTCTGCTGCATTTTTGATGCCTTTAGAGGCACTCTGCTGCATTTTTGATGCCTTTAGAGGAACTCTGCTGCATTTTTGATCTGCTGCATTTTTGATGCCTTTAGAGGAACTCTGCTGCATTTTTGATCTGCTGCATTTTTGATGCCTTTAGAGGAACTCTGCTGCATTTTTGATGCCTTTAGAGGAACTCTGCTGCATTTTTGATGCCTTTAGAGGCACTCTGCTGCATTTTTGATGCCTTTAGAGGCACTCTGCTGCATTTTTGATGCCTTTAGAGGCACTCTGCTGCATTTTTGATGCCTTTAGAGGCACTCTGCTGCATTTTTGATGCCTTTAGAGGCACTCTGCTGCATTTTTGATGCCTTTACAGGCACTCTGCTGCATTTTTGATGCCTTTAGAGGCACTCTGCTGCATTTTTGATGCCTTTACTCTGCTGCAGGAACTCTGCTGCATTTTTGATGCCTTTAGAGGCACTCTGCTGCATTTTTGATGCCTTTAGAGGAACTCTGCTGCATTTTTGATGCCTTTAGAGGAACTCTGCTGCATTTTTGATGCCTTTAGAGGAACTCTGCTGCATTTTTGATGCCTTTAGAGGAACTCTGCTGCATTTTTGATGCCTTTAGAGGAACTCTGCTGCATTTTTGATGCCTTTAGAGGAACTCTGCTGCATTTTTGATGCCTTTAGAGGAACTCTGCTGCATTTTTGATGCCTTTAGAGGAACTCTGCTGCATTTTTGATGCCTTTAGAGGAACTCTGCTGCATTTTTGATGCCTTTAGAGGAACTCTGCTGCATTTTTGATGCCTTTAGAGGCACTCTGCTGCATTTTTGATGCCTTTAGAGGAACTCTGCTGCATTTTTGATGCCTTTAGAGGAACTCTGCTGCATTTTTGATGCCTTTAGAGGAACTCTGCTGCATTTTTGATGCCTTTAGAGGAACTCTGCTGCATTTTTGATGCCCTTAGAGGAACTCTGCTGCATTTTTGATGCCCTTAGAGGAACTCTGCTGCATTTTTGATGCCCTTAGAGGCACTCTGCTGCATTTTTGATGCCTTTACAGGCACTCTGCTGCATTTTTGATGCCTTTACAGGCACTCTGCTGCATTTTTGATGCCTTTACAGGCACTCTGCTGCATTTTTGATGCCTTTAGAGGCACTCTGCTGCATTTTTGATGCCTTTACAGGCACTCTGCTGCATTTTTGATGCCTTTAGAGGCACTCTGCTGCATTTTTGATGCCTTTACAGGCACTCTGCTGCATTTTTGATGCCTTTACAGGCACTCTGCTGCATTTTTGATGCCTTTAGAGGCACTCTGCTGCATTTTTGATGCCTTTAGAGGCACTCTGCTGCATTTTTGATGCCTTTAGAGGCACTCTGCTGCATTTTTGATGCCTTTAGAGGCACTCTGCTGCATTTTTGATGCCTTTAGAGGCACTCTGCTGCATTTTTGATGCCTTTAGAGGCACTCTGCTGCATTTTTGATGCCTTTAGAGGCACTCTGCTGCATTTTTGATGCCTTTAGAGGCACTCTGCTGCATTTTTGATGCCTTTACTCTGCTGAGGCTTTAGAGGAACTCTGCTGCATTTTTGATGCCTTTAGAGGCACTCTGCTGCATTTTTGATGCCTTTAGAGGCACTCTGCTGCATTTTTGATGCCTTTAGAGGCACTCTGCTGCATTTTTGATGCCTTTAGAGGCACTCTGCTGCATTTTTGATGCCTTTAGAGGCACTCTGCTGCATTTTTGATGCCTTTAGAGGCACTCTGCTGCATTTTTGATGCCTTTAGAGGCACTCTGCTGCATTTTTGATGCCTTTAGAGGCACTCTGCTGCATTTTTGATGCTTTAGAGGCACTCTGCTGCATTTTTGATGCCTTTAGAGGCACTCTGCTGCATTTTTGATGCCTTTAGAGGCACTCTGCTGCATTTTTGATGCCTTTAGAGGCACTCTGCTGCATTTTTGATGCCTTTAGAGGCACTCTGCTGCATTTTTGATGCCTTTAGAGGCACTCTGCTGCATTTTTGATGCCTTTAGAGGAACTCTGCTGCATTTTTGATGCCTTTAGAGGAACTCTGCTGCATTTTTGATGCCTTTAGAGGCACTCTGCTGCATTTTTGATGCCTTTAGAGGCACTCTGCTGCATTTTTGATGCCTTTAGAGGCACTCTGCTGCATTTTTGATGCCTTTAGAGGCACTCTGCTGCATTTTTGATGCCTTTAGAGGCACTCTGCTGCATTTTTGATGCCTTTAGAGGCACTCTGCTGCATTTTTGATGCCTTTAGAGGCACTCTGCTGCATTTTTGACTCTGCTGCCTTTACTCTGCTGAGGCTTTAGAGGAACTCTGCTGCATTTTTGATGCCTTTAGAGGCACTCTGCTGCATTTTTGATGCCTTTAGAGGCACTCTGCTGCATTTTTGATGCCTTTAGAGGAGGCACTCTGCTGCATTTTTGATGCCTTTAGAGGAACTCTGCTGCATTTTTGATGCCTTTAGAGGAACTCTGCTGCATTTTTGATGCCTTTAGAGGAACTCTGCTGCATTTTTGATGCCTTTAGAGGAACTCTGCTGCATTTTTGATGCCTTTAGAGGAACTCTGCTGCATTTTTGATGCCTTTAGAGGAACTCTGCTGCATTTTTGATGCCTTTAGAGGAACTCTGCTGCATTTTTGATGCCTTTAGAGGAACTCTGCTGCATTTTTGATGCCTTTAGAGGAACTCTGCTGCATTTTTGATGCCTTTAGAGGAACTCTGCTGCATTTTTGACTCTGCTGCATTTTTGATGCCCTTAGAGGAACTCTGCTGCATTTTTGATGCCCTTAGAGGAACTCTGCTGCATTTTTGATGCCCTTAGAGGCACTCTGCTGCATTTTTGATGCCCTTAGAGGCACTCTGCTGCATTTTTGATGCCTTTACAGGCACTCTGCTGCATTTTTGATGCCTTTACAGGCACTCTGCTGCATTTTTGATGCCTTTACAGGCACTCTGCTGCATTTTTGATGCCTTTACAGGCACTCTGCTGCATTTTTGATGCCTTTACAGGCACTCTGCTGCATTTTTGATGCCTTTACAGGCACTCTGCTGCATTTTTGATGCCTTTACAGGCACTCTGCTGCATTTTTGATGCCTTTACTCTGCTGCAGGCACTCTGCTGCATTTTTGATGCCTTTAGAGGCACTCTGCTGCATTTTTGATGCCTTTAGAGGCACTCTGCTGCATTTTTGATGCCTTTAGAGGAACTCTGCTGCATTTTTGATGCCTTTAGAGGCACTCTGCTGCATTTTTGATGCCTTTAGAGGCACTCTGCTGCATTTTTGATGCCTTTAGAGGCACTCTGCTGCATTTTTGATGCGTTTAGAGGCACTCTGCTGCATTTTTGATGCGTTTAGAGGCACTCTGCTGCATTTTTGATGCATTTAGAGGAACTCTGCTGCATTTTTGATGCCTTTAGAGGAACTCTGCTGCATTTTTGATGCCTTTAGAGGAACTCTGCTGCATTTTTGATGCCTTTAGAGGAACTCTGCTGCATTTTTGATGCCTTTAGAGGCACTCTGCTGCATTTTTGATGCCTTTAGAGGCACTCTGCTGCATTTTTGATGCATTTAGAGGCACTCTGCTGCATTTTTGATGCATTTAGAGGCACTCTGCTGCATTTTTGATGCGTTTAGAGGCACTCTGCTGCATTTTTGATGCATTTAGAGGCACTCTGCTGCATTTTTGATGCCTTTAGAGGCACTCTGCTGCATTTTTGATGCCTTTAGAGGAACTCTGCTGCATTTTTGATGCCTTTAGAGGAACTCTGCTGCATTTTTGATGCCTTTAGAGGAACTCTGCTGCATTTTTGATGCCTTTAGAGGAACTCTGCTGCATTTTTGATGCCTTTACAGGCACTCTGCTGCATTTTTGATGCCTTTACAGGCACTCTGCTGCATTTTTGATGCCTTTACAGGCACTCTGCTGCATTTTTGATGCCTTTACAGGCACTCTGCTGCATTTTTGATGCCTTTACAGGCACATTTTTGATCTACAGGCACTCTGCTGCATTTTTGATGCCTTTAGAGGCACTCTGCTGCATTTTTGATGCCTTTACTCTGCTGAGGCTTTAGAGGAACTCTGCTGCATTTTTGATGCCTTTAGATTTTTGGCTTTAGAGGAACTCTGCTGCATTTTTGATGCCTTTAGAGGAACTCTGCTGATTTTTGATGCTTTAGAGGAACTCTGCTGCATTTTTGATGCCTTTAGAGGAACTCTGCTGATTTTTGGCTTTAGAGGAACTCTGCTGCATTTTTGATGCCTTTAGAGGAACTCTCTGGTGCACTCTGCTGCATTTTTGATGCCTTTAGAGGAACTCTGCTGCATTTTTGATCTAGAGGAACTCTGTGCATTTTTGATGCCTTTAGAGGAACTCTGCTGCATTTTTGATCTGGTGCATTTTTGATGCCTTTAGAGGAACTCTGCTGCATTTTTGATGCCTTTAGAGGAACTCTGCTGCATTTTTGATGCCTTTAGAGGAACTCTGGTGCATTTTTGATGCCTTTAGAGGAACTCTGCTGCATTTTTGATCTGGTGCATTTTTGATGCCTTTAGAGGAACTCTGGTGCACTCTGCTGCATTTTTGATGCCTTTAGAGGAACTCTGGTGCATTTTTGATGCCTTTAGAGGAACTCTGGTGCATTTTTGATGCCTTTAGAGGAACTCTGCTGCATTTTTGATCTAGAGGCACTCTGTGCATTTTTGATGCCTTTAGAGGCACTCTGCTGCATTTTTGATCTGCACTCTGCTGCATTTTTGATGCCTTTAGAGGCACTCTGCTGCATTTTTTTTTGATGCGCATTTTTATGCCTTTAGAGGCACTCTGCTGCATTTTTGATGCGTTTAGAGGCACTCTGCTGCATTTTTGATGCGTTTAGAGGCACTCTGCTGCATTTTTGATGCGTTTAGAGGCGCTCTGCTGCATTTTTGATGCGTTTAGAGGCGCTCTGCTGCATTTTTGATGCGTTTAGAGGCGCTCTGCTGCATTTTTGATGCGTTTAGAGGCGCTCTGCTGCATTTTTGATGCGTTTAGAGGCGCTCTGCTGCATTTTTGATGCGTTTAGAGGCGCTCTGCTGCATTTTTGATGCGTTTAGAGGCGCTCTGCTGCATTTTTGATGCGTTTAGAGGCACTCTGCTGCATTTTTGATGCATTAAGAGGCACTCTGCTGCATTTTTGATGCATTAAGAGGCACTCTGCTGCATTTTTGATGCATTAAGAGGCACTCTGCTGCATTTTTTTATGCATTAAGAGGCACTCTGGAGCGTTTCTGATGCATTTAGAGGCACGCTGCTGCTTTTTTGATGCCTTTAGAGGCACTCTGCTGCCTTTTTGATGCCTTTAGAGGAACTCTGCTGCATTTTTGATGCCTTTAGAGGCACTCTGCTGCATTTGTGATGCCTCTAGAGGCACTCTGCTGCATTTGTGATGCCTCTAGAGGCACTCTGCTGCATTTGTGATGCCTCTAGAGGCACTCTGCTGCATTTGTGATGCCTCTAGAGGCACTCTGCTGCATTTGTGATGCCTCTAGAGGCACTCTGCTGCATTTGTGATGCCTCTAGAGGCACTCTGCTGCATTTGTGATGCCTCTAGAGGCACTCTGCTGCATTTGTGATGCCTTTAGAGGCACTCTGCTGCATTTGTGATGCCTTTAGAGGCACTCTGCTGCATTTTTGATGCATTTAGTGGAACTCTGCTGCGTTTTTGATGCATTTAGAGGAACTCTGCTGCATTTTTAATGCATTTAGAGGAACTCTGCTGCATTTTTGATGCGTTTAGTGGACAGTAACCCCTATAATAGTGCAGACCTCAGACAGTATACCCCAGCATAGTGCAGACCTCAGACAGTAACCCCAAGTAGTGCAGACCTCAGACAGTAACCCCCATAATAGTGCAGACCTCAGACAGTAACCCCCATAATAGTGCAGACCTCAGACAGTAACCCCCATAATAGTGCAGACCTCAGACAGTAACCCCCATAATAGTGCAGACCTCAGACAGTAACCCCCAGTAGTGCAGACCTCAGACAGTAACCCCCATAATAGTGCAGACCTCAGACAGTAACCCCCATAATATTGCAGACCTCAGACAGTAACCCCCAGTAGTGCAGACCTCAGACAGTAACCCCCATAATAGTGCAGACCTCAGACAGTAACCCCCAGTAGTGCAGTGCAGACCTCAGACAGTAACCCCCAATAGTGCAGACCTCAGACAGTAACCCCCAATAGTGCAGACCTCAGACTGTAACCCCCAATAGTGCAGACCTCAGACTGTAACCCCCAATAGTGCAGACCTCAGACTGTAACCCCCAATAGTGCAGACCTCAGACATTAACCCCCAATAGTGCAGACCTCAGACAATAACCCCCAATAGTGCAGACCTCAGACAATAACCCCCAACAGTGCAGACCTCAGACAGTAACCCCCAGTAGTGCAGACCTCAGACAGTAACCCCCAGTAGTGCAGACCTCAGACAGTAACCCCCAGTAGTGCAGACCTCAGACAGCGGCGTGTGTGGTTTCCCTCAAGCGCGGGCTCCTCCTCCTCTGTGGGTGTGAACAGAGAGGAGGGCCGCCGCCGGGTGTACCAAGATGGCCGCTGCTCCGGAGCTAGGCCGAAGCCGGAGACTTGCCGAGGCTCCGGAGCGCTCCGCGGAGCCGGTGGATGGATTCGCCCCCCCCCCCTTTTATCGCCCGGTGCGACAGCCCCCCCCCGCTACGCCAGTGATGGGGGAGAACTGTATATATGGGGGGGGGCTGTATATATGGATGTGTATGGGGGGTAACTATGTATATGGGGGAGAACTGTGTATATGGGAGGGCTGTATATATGGATGGTGTATGGGGGGAGAACTGTATATATGGATGCTGTATGGGGGGAAATGTACATATGGATGATGTATGAGGGGGGGGGGAACTATGTATATGGGGGGCTGTATATATGGATGGATGGTATATGGGGGGGTGGCAGAACTGTATGTATGGTGGGGAAAGTGGTGAGGACTGTATATATGTATAGTGGAGGGGGGGTGAGAGTACTGATAACTTGGAAAAAACTGACCTTACATGCTGAGCTCCAGTCTCAGCACGATCTCTGCACACATTCCAACAGAGAAGCAGGGAATAGGGAGGCTCCGCCTTCAACCCCACCTCCTTGTCCCTTCTGCAGCCAATCAGAGGAGAGTACACGGCAACATGGAGGCTCTGCCTCCGCCACTGTGTCCCGTCTGCACTCTGCAGCACACAGAGCAGACGGAGGTTTGCTAATGGGGGGGGACACCTGCACTGTCCGGGGGAATCCTGTACGGGTGGCAACCCTAGCCCATGGTGATATAGTATAGTATCATTTTCCCTGGGGGTAAAATGAATATTGAAATAGTTGAAGAGAGAGATGTAATGTAACATCCATATATGTTGCTTTATTGGTTTTTGTTTATTCCTTTTATTGTGTTTTCTGTACTGTTTTCATGCCTCTGGGGAAAAATAAAATAAAAATATAGAATTGAAAAAAAAAAAAAAAAAAAAGGCAACATGCAAACTCCAGGCACAGGTCATGGTCGGGATTCGAACCGGCGACCCTTTGGCTGCCAAGCAAAATTGTTAACCACTACACTACTGTGCCACTCACGCAATCTCAGTGGCGCCCCCTAGAGTGTTACCCATGCGGAGGGGGTGTGATAGTCCGGCAGGTCATACTATTTCTTGTCGGTGACCACTGTTCCCTCCATGCCAGCCGGGGCAAGGAGGTGTCTGTGCTGGTCGCTCAGACACTGAGGCCTGCTCCTGGTGGAGGTTATAATTAGTGTTGCTCACGAATATTCGCATTGCGAATATTCGCTACGAATATTGCATATTCGAGTATTCGCGAATATCTCGAATATCGCGGCGAATATTCGCTATTTCGAATATTCGCATTTTTCAAATTTCGCAAAAAAAAAAAATCGCAATCAATTTCACAATCGCGAATTTCGCAATAGCGAAATTCCTTTTTTTTTTTTTTTTTTTTATAAATATCGAATATTCATGATATTTTATAAAAAAAAAAAAATCGCGAAATTTTGCATTAGCGAAATTTCGCATTGGAATTTGCATTGGCATTTTTTTTTTTTTTTTATAAAATATCACGAATAGTCGATATTAACGTATATTCGCGACCGCATATGTGAAATTTCGCTTTTTTTTTATAAAATATACCGAATATTCGTAAATATCGAATATTCGTGATATTTTATAAAAAAAAAAAAAAAAAAAATCGCGAAATTTCGCATTAGCGAAAATTCGCCAATTTTTTTTTTTTTTTTCATAAAATATCACGAATATTCGATATTAACGAATATTCGCGAATATTCTTCGAAATATTCGCGAAATATCGCAAAATCGAATATGGCGTATTCCGCTCATCACTAGTTATAATCCCACTCCGGTAACAAAAGCCTGACAAAGCCGGCGGTGTCCCTCTTCCTCGGTCCGGGAGTAGGCCACTCACTAAGTGCTATGAGGTCAAAGTTAGGCCGCGGTGGTCGGTGACGCAATACATAGCCGGTACGTTTCTCTCACGCCGCTCTCCTCGCTAGCCTCGATAGCCGACGCTATCACAGGGTTTTTTCTCTCTCTCCTTCTACGCAAATCGGTGAACAGGAAAGCCGAGCCCCCGTCTTAGAGTCAGCTGATCAGATCTGGGTACATGGGGCTGACAGAAAAAGGGGAAGGGTTTGGGGTGATGGGGAAGGGATGTGTGTGGCTGTCTAATTTGGCGGCTGCTTTGGCGTAACCCTAATTTAGGAGGCTCCATCCTTTAAGGGGGGGCTCATCCTATAAGGGACCCTAGTTTCAGAGGCTGCTCATCCTTTAAGGGGGCGCTCATCCTATTTTAAGGGTGGTACCTTATCCTATTAGTTGCTTGCTCATCCTTTTAGGAAGCACCCATGGGGCTCATGGGCTGCGTCCTCTAGGGACGGCTCACATCCTATCCTTATCCTTTGGGAGGCACCCATGGTCTCCATGGGCTGCTCATCCTCTAACTGGATATACCCTATATACCTTATAGTGGCCATCCTTTGGGAGGCACCCATGGGGCTCATGGGCTGCGTCCTCTAACGGGACTGGTCACATCCTCATCCTTTGGGAGGCACCCATGGGCTCCATGGGCTGCTCATCCTCTAACTGGATATACCCTATATACCTTATAGTGGCCATCCTTTGGGAGGCACCCATGGGGCTCATGGGCTGCGTCCTCTAACGGGACTGGTCACATCCTCATCCTTTGGGAGGCACCCATGGGCTCCATGGGCTGCTCATCCTCTAACTGGATATACCCTATATACCTTATAGTGGCCATCCTTTGGGAGGCACCCATGGGGCTCATGGGCTGCGTCCTCTAACGGGACTGGTCACATCCTCATCCTTTGGGAGGCACCCATGGGCTCCATGGGCTGCTCATCCTCTAACTGGATATACCCTATCTATATACCCTATATACCTTATATCCATCCTTATATTTAGTGGCTGCTCACATCCTTTTAGGGCGCAACATCCTATTTGGGGCGGGGCGCTCATCCTCTTAGACATTAGTGCCACAAATGCATGTCTTTGGAGTGTGGGGGGAAACCGAAGTACTCGGAGGAAACCCACGCGGTCACAGGGAGAACATGCAAACTCCAGGCACGTAGCGGTTAACGCATCCGCTTGGCCGTGTAAACCACTACGCTACTGTGCCGCCCCAGGACTCTAGAGGCTGCACGTTGTATATATAGGTCGAACAAATGTGTTCCTTTCAACTCATGGAGAGAACATTTTTGCACTTTTTTTTTTTTTTTTTTCTGTCATTGCAGGCGATATCTACTATACTGTCTGTTACTAGTTCTACTTCTCCCACTCCCATCATCATCTTTTTTTTATTATTTATTACTTAGAAAATCTAAAAAATCAAGGAATATAAGTACTTTCCTGAAATATGCAAATTTACAAAAACCAAGCAACGGGATTGGTTAAGACAGACTCCTCCCCCCCCCACATGTTAATACTATACATATGCAGCTGTGTGAGCAGAATGTCCTGGTCCTGTCATGGTGGGGATTTGAACCAGCGACCCGTGTTATCCACTACGCTACTGTGCCGCCCTGAAAATCACATGTATTTTTGGTTATTTGATGTCTCTAGCTTATACTGGAGCGTTCCTGGTGCATTTAGAGGAACTCTGCTGCATTTTTTATGCCTTTACAGGCACTCTGCTGCATTTTTGATGCCTTTACAGGCACTCTGCTGCATTTTTGATGCCTTTAGAGGCACTCTGCTGCATTTTTGATGCGTTTAGAGGCACTCTGCTGCATTTTTGATGCCTTTAGAGGCACTCTGCTGCATTTTTGATGCCTTTAGAGGCACTCTGCTGCATTTTTGATGCCTTTAGAGGCACTCTGCTGCATTTTTGATGCCTTTAGAGGAACTCTGCTGCATTTTTGATGCCTTTAGAGGAACTCTGCTGCATTTTTGGCTTTAGAGGAACTCTGCTGCATTTTTGATGCCTTTACTCTGCTGCAGGCCTTTACAGGCACTCTGCTGCATTTTTGATGCCTTTACAGGCACTCTGCTGCATTTTTGATGCCTTTACAGGCACTCTGCTGCATTTTTGATGCCTTTACAGGCACTCTGCTGCATTTTTGATGCCTTTACAGGCACTCTGCTGCATTTTTGATGCCTTTACAGGCACTCTGCTGCATTTTTGATGCCTTTAGAGGAACTCTGCTGCATTTTTGATGCCTTTAGAGGACTCTGCTGCATTTTTGATGCCTTTAGAGGAACTCTGCTGATTTTTGGCTTTAGAGGAACTCTGCTGCATTTTTGATGCCTTTAGAGGAACTCTGCTGCATTTTTGATGCCTTTAGAGGAACTCTGCTGCATTTTTGATGCCTTTAGAGGAACTCTGCTGCATTTTTGATGCCTTTAGAGGAACTCTGCTGCATTTTTGATGCCTTTAGAGGAACTCTGCTGCATTTTTGATGCCTTTAGAGGAACTCTGCTGCATTTTTGATGCCTTTAGAGGAGGCACTCTGCTGCATTTTTGATGCCTTTACTCTGCTGAGGCACTCTGCTGCATTTTTGATGCCTTTAGAGGAACTCTGCTGCATTTTTGGCTTTAGAGGAACTCTGCTGCATTTTTGATGCCTTTACAGGCACTCTGCTGCATTTTTGATGCCTTTACAGGCACTCTGCTGCATTTTTGATGCCTTTAGAGGAACTCTGCTGCATTTTTTTTTGACTCTGCTGCATTTTTGATGCCTTTAGAGGCACTCTGCTGCATTTTTGATGCCTTTAGAGGAACTCTGCTGCATTTTTGATGCCTTTAGAGGAACTGCTGCATTTTTGATGCACTCTGCTGCATTTTTGATGCCTTTAGAGGAACTCTGCTGCATTTTTGATGCCTTTAGAGGAACTCTGCTGCATTTTTGATGCCTTTAGAGGAACTCTGCTGCATTTTTGATGCCTTTACTCTGCTGAGGAGGCACTCTGCTGCATTTTTTTTAGAGGCACTCTGCTGCATTTTTGATGTTTAGAGGCACTCTGCTGCATTTTTGATTTTAGAGGACTCTGCTGCATTTTTGATGCCTTTAGAGGCACTCTGCTGCATTTTTGATGCGTTTAGAGGCACTCTGCTGCATTTTTGATGCGTTTAGAGGCACTCTGCTGCATTTTTGATGCCTTTAGAGGAACTCTGCTGCATTTTTGATGCCTTTAGAGGAACTCTGCTGCATTTTTGATGCCTTTAGAGGAACTCTGCTGCATTTTTGATGCCTTTAGAGGAACTCTGCTGCATTTTTTAGAGGCACTCTGCTGCATTTTTGATGTTTAGAGGCACTCTGCTGCATTTTTGATGCGTTTAGAGGCACTCTGCTGCATTTTTAGAGGACTCTGCTGCATTTTTGATGTTTAGAGGCACTCTGCTGCATTTTTGATGCCTTTAGAGGCACTCTGCTGCATTTTTGATGCCTTTAGAGGAACTCTGCTGCATTTTTGATGCCTTTAGAGGCCTTTACAGGCACTCTGCTGCATTTTTGATGCCTTTACAGGCACTCTGCTGCATTTTTGATGCCTTTACAGGCACTCTGCTGCATTTTTGATGCCTTTAGAGGAACTCTGCTGCATTTTTGATGCCTTTAGAGGACTCTGCTGCATTTTTGATGTTTAGAGGCACTCTGCTGCATTTTTGATGCCTTTAGAGGAACTCTGCTGCATTTTTGATGCCTTTAGAGGAACTCTGCTGCATTTTTGATGCCTTTAGAGGAACTCTGCTGCATTTTTGATGCCTTTAGAGGAACTCTGCTGCATTTTTGATGCCTTTAGAGGAACTCTGCTGCACTCTGCTGCATTTTTGATGCCTTTAGAGGAACTCTGCTGCATTTTTGATGCGTTTAGAGGCACTCTGCTGCATTTTTGATGCGTTTAGAGGCACTCTGCTGCATTTTTGATGCGTTTAGAGGCACTCTGCTGCATTTTTGATGCCTTTAGAGGCACTCTGCTGCATTTTTGATGCCTTTAGAGGAACTCTGCTGCATTTTTGATGCCTTTAGAGGAACTCTGCTGCATTTTTGATGCCTTTACAGGCACTCTGCTGCATTTTTGATGCCTTTACAGGCACTCTGCTGCATTTTTTTTTAGAGGATGCCTTTACACTCTGGCATTTTTGACTAGAGGCACTCTGCTGCATTTTTGATGCCTTTAGAGGAACTCTGCTGCATTTTTGATGCGTTTAGAGGCACTCTGCTGCATTTTTGATGCCTTTAGAGGAACTCTGCTGCATTTTTGATGCCTTTAGAGGAACTCTGCTGCATTCTTGATGCGTTTAGAGGAACTCTGCTGATTTTTGGCTTTAGAGGAACTCTGCTGCATTTTTGATGCGTTTAGAGGCACTCTGCTGCATTTTTGATGCGTTTAGAGGAACTCTGGTGATTTTTGGCTTTAGAGGAACTCTGCTGCATTTTTGATGCCTTTAGAGGAACTCTGCTGCACTCTGCTGCATTTTTGATGCCTTTAGAGGAACTCTGCTGCACTCTGCTGCATTTTTGATGCCTTTAGACTCTGCTGCATTTTTGAACTAGAGGCACTCTGCTGCATTTTTGATGCCTTTAGAGGAACTCTGCTGCATTTTTAGAGGATGCGTTTATTTTTGAGCCTTTAGCACTCTGCTGCATTTTTGATTTTGACTCTGCTGCGTTTAGAGGCACTCTGCTGCATTTTTGATGCCTTTAGAGGACTCTGCTGCATTTTTGATGCCTTTAGGCACTCTGCTGCACTCTGCTGCATTTTTGATGCGTTTAGAGGACTCTGCTGCATTTTTGATGCCTTTAGAGGCACTCTGCTGCTCACTCTGCTGCATTTTTGATGCCTTTAGATTTGCATTTTTGATGCCTTTAGAGGAACTCTGCTGCATTTTTAGAGGACTCTGCTGCATTTTTGATGCCTTTAGAGGAACTCTGCTGCATTTTTGATGCCTTTAGAGGAACTCTGCTGCATTTTTGATCTAGAGGAACTCTGCATTTTTGATGCCTGCCTTTAGAGGAACTCTGCTGATTTTTGATGCCTTTAGAGGAACTCTGCTGCATTTTTGATGCCTTTAGAGGAGGAACTCTGCTGCATTTTTGATGCCTTTAGAGGAACTCTGCTGCATTTTTGATGCCTTTAGAGGAACTCTGCTGCATTTTTGATGCCTTTAGAGGCACTCTGCTGCATTTTTGATGCCTTTAGGCACTCTGCTGCATTTTTGATGCCATTTTTGATTACAGGCACTCTGGTGCATTTTTGATGCCTTTACAGGCACTCTGCTGCATTTTTGATGCCTTTACAGGCACTCTGCTGCATTTTTGATGCGTTTACAGGCACTCTGCTGCATTTTTGATGCCTTTAGAGGAACTCTGCTGCATTTTTGATGCGTTTTGCTGCATTTTTGATGCCTTTAGAGGAACTCTGCTGCATTTTTGATGCCTTTAGAGGAACTCTGCTGCATTTTTGATGCCTTTAGAGGAACTCTGCTGCATTTTTGGTGCCTTTAGAGGAACTCTGCTGCATTTTTGATGCCTTTAGAGGAACTCTGCTGCATTCTTGATGCGTTTAGAGGCACTCTGCTGCATTTTTGATGCGTTTAGAGGCACTCTGCTGCATTTTTGATGCGTTTAGAGGCACTCTGCTGCATTTTTGATGCCTTTAGAGGAACTCTGCTGCATTTTTGATGCCTTTAGAGGAACTCTGCTGCATTTTTGATGCCTTTAGAGGAACTCTGCTGCATTTTTGATGCCTTTAGAGGAACTCTGCTGCATTTTTGATGCGTTTAGAGGCACTCTGCTGCATTTTTGATGCGTTTAGAGGCACTCTGCTGCATTTTTGATGCGTTTAGAGGCACTCTGCTGCATTTTTGATGCCTTTAGAGGCACTCTGCTGCATTTTTGATGCCTTTAGAGGAACTCTGCTGCATTTTTGATGCCTTTAGAGGAACTCTGCTGCATTTTTGATGCCTTTAGAGGAACTCTGCTGCATTTTTGATGCCTTTAGAGGAACTCTGCTGCATTTTTGATGCCTTTAGAGGAACTCTGCTGCATTTTTGATGCCTTTAGAGGAACTCTGCTGCATTTTTGATGCCTTTAGAGGAACTCTGCTGCATTTTTGATGCCTTTAGAGGCACTCTGCTGCATTTTTGATGCCTTTACAGGCACTCTGGTGCATTTTTGATGCCTTTACAGGCACTCTGCTGCATTTTTGATGCCTTTACAGGCACTCTGCTGCATTTTTGATGCGTTTACAGGCACTCTGCTGCATTTTTGATGCCTTTAGAGGCACTCTGCTGCATTTTTGATGCCTTTAGAGGCACTCTGCTGCATTTTTGATGCCTTTAGAGGCACTCTGCTGCATTTGTGATGCCTTTAGAGGCACTCTGCTGCATTTTTGATGCCTTTAGAGGAACTCTGGTGCATTTTTGATGCCTTTAGAGGAACTCTGGTGCATTTTTGATGCCTTTAGAGGAACTCTGGTGCATTTTTGATGCCTTTAGAGGAACTCTGGTGCATTTTTGATGCCTTTAGAGGAACTCTGGTGCATTTTTGATGCCTTTAGAGGAACTCTGGTGCATTTTTGATGCGTTTAGAGGAACTCTGGTGCATTTTTGATGCCTTTAGAGGAACTCTGGTGCATTTTTGATGCCTTTAGAGGAACTCTGGTGCATTTTTGATGCCTTTAGAGGAACTCTGGTGCATTTTTGATGCCTTTAGAGGAACTCTGGTGCATTTTTGATGCGTTTACAGGCACTCTGCTGCATTTTTGATGCGTTTACAGGCACTCTGCTGCATTTTTGATGCGTTTAGAGGCACTCTGCTGCATTTTTGATGCGTTTAGAGGCACTCTGCTGCATTTTTGATGCATTTAGAGGCACTCTGCTGCATTTTTGATGCGTTTAGAGGCGCTCTGCTGCATTTTTGATGCGTTTAGAGGCACTCTGCTGCATTTTTGATGCATTAAGAGGCACTCTGCTGCATTTTTGATGCATTAAGAGGCACTCTGCTGCATTTTTTTATGCATTAAGAGGCACTCTGGAGCGTTTCTGATGCATTTAGAGGCACGCTGCTGCCTTTTTGATGCCTTTAGAGGCACGCTGCTGCCTTTTTGATGCCTTTAGAGGAACTCTGCTGCATTTTTGATGCCTTTAGAGGCACTCTGGTGCATTTTTGATGCCTTTAGAGGCACTCTGCTGCATTTGTGATGCCTCTAGAGGCACTCTGCTGCATTTGTGATGCCTTTAGAGGCACTCTGCTGCATTTGTGATGCCTTTAGAGGCACTCTGCTGCATTTGTGATGCCTTTAGAGGCACTCTGCTGCATTTGTGATGCCTTTAGAGGCACTCTGCTGCATTTTTGATGCATTTAGTGGAACTCTGCTGCGTTTTTGATGCATTTAGAGGAACTCTGCTGCATTTTTAATGCATTTAGAGGAACTCTGCTGCATTTTTGATGCGTTTAGTGGACAGTAACCCCTATAATAGTGCAGACCTCAGACAGTATACCCCAGCATAGTGCAGACCTCAGACAGTAACCCCAAGTAGTGCAGACCTCAGACAGTAACCCCCATAATAGTGCAGACCTCAGACAGTAACCCCCATAATAGTGCAGACCTCAGACAGTAACCCCCATAATAGTGCAGACCTCAGACAGTAACCCCCAGTAGTGCAGACCTCAGACAGTAACCCCCATAATAGTGCAGACCTCAGACAGTAACCCCCATAATATTGCAGACCTCAGACAGTAACCCCCAGTAGTGCAGACCTCAGACAGTAACCCCCATAATAGTGCAGACCTCAGACAGTAACCCCCAGTAGTGCAGACCTCAGACAGTAACCCCCATAATAGTGCAGACCTCAGACAGTAACCCCCATAATATTGCAGACCTCAGACAGTAACCCCCAGTAGTGCAGACCTCAGACAGTAACCCCCATAATAGTGCAGACCTCAGACAGTAACCCCCAGTAGTGCAGACTAGTGTTGCTCACGAATATTCGCATTGCGAATATTCGCTACGAATATTGCATATTCGAGTATTCGCGAATATCTCGAATATCGCGGCGAATATTCGCTATTTCGAATATTCGCATTTTTCAAATTTCGCAAAAAAAAAAAAATCGCAATCAATTTCGCAATCGCGAATTTCGCAATCGCGAATTTCGCAATAGCGAAATTCCTTTTTTTTTTTTTTTTTATAAATATCGAATATTCATGATATTTTATAAAAAAAAAAAATCGCGAAATTTTGCATTAGCGAAATTTCGCATTGGAATTTGCATTGGCATTTTTTTTTTTTTATAAAATATCACGAATAGTCGATATGAACGAATCTTCGCGACCGCATATGTGAAATTTCGCTTTTTTTTTATAAAATATACCGAATATTCGTAAATATCGAATATTCGTGATATTTTATATAAAAAAAAAAAAAAAAAATCGCGAAATTTCGCATTAGCGATAATTCGCATTGGCGAAAATTCGCATTTTTTTTTTTTTTCATAAAATATCACGAATATTCGATATTAACGAATATTCGCGAATATTCTTCGAAATATTCGCGAAATATCGCGAAATCGAATATGGCGTATTCCGCTCATCACTATTGATCACCTCTTCGTTTTTTCTCTTTTGTGCTATAAGAAATAAAATAAAAATTGAAAAAAAAATAACCAATAAAAAATGTAAAAAATCAAATGTCTTCATCAATTTAGGCCAATATGTATTCTGCGACATATTTTTTGGTAAAAAAAAATCCCCAAAAATTCCAAAAAAATAAAAACTTAATTTTTTCCCAAATTTCGGTCTTTTTTTAGTTGTTGCACAAACAATAAAAATCGCAGAGGTGATCAAATGCCACCAAAATAAAGCACTGTTTCTGTAAACAAAATGATAAAAATTTCATTTGGGTACAGTGTAGCATGACCGCGCAATTGTCATTAAAATTGGGACAGCGCTGAAAGCTGAAAATTTGCTTGGGCAGGAAGGTGCGTAAGTGCCTGGTATTGAAGTGGTTAAAGGGGTTGTAAAGGTTTGTTTTTTATTTTCTAAATAGGTTCCTTTAAGCTAGTGCATTGTTGGTTCACTTACCTTTTCCTTCAATTTCCCTACTAAATGTTTTTTTTTCTTTGTCTGAATTTCTCACTTCCTGTTTCTCCTTAGTAAGCTTGCCCCCATTATCCATGGGGGTTAGTCAGCCTGAACAGCTTACTGAGGAGGAACAGGAAGTGGGACATTCAGACAAAGAAAGCAAAGAAATAAAAACATTTAGAAGGGAAATGGAAGGAAAAGGTAAGTGAACCAACAATGCTCTAGCTTAAAGGAACCTATTTAGAAAATAAAAAACAAACCTTTACAATCCCTTTTAGTGGTTAAAATCAGTCTTTATATGCAGTAAAGCATGCTTGTGACTGTTCAAGTGGAACTAAACCCACCAATTTAACTGTTTCCCAAAACAATTACCTTGAAAGCATGCTGGTAATGATAACTGTTGCAGATACTAGTGTGCTTATGTTAGCTCCTAACCAAACTGTGTAGCCATCAAATGTATGTCGCCATAACTGGTCACATGTGCAGCACCATGGCAACTGCAAATAAAACAGAGGCTAAGATGGCAGCTACCTTGGCTGTAAAGGTTAGGAGCAGGGGTAGGCAATTGTAACTGCCAAACTGCCAACACCATCATGCCTCTGGGAGCAATTGTAACTGCCAACCTTGCAATGCCTCATGGGAAATGTAGTTCCACAACAGCTGGAGTGCCACAGGTTGCCTACCCCTGGTTAGGAGGGTTTAGTTTTACTTTAACTCTATCCACTCTAGAGTAGGGTTGCCACCTGTACAGTTTTCCCCCGGACAGTCCGGTTTTTGAATGATGTGTTCGGGTTTGCTACTGCACCAGACCCGGACACATCTTTCACATGGACTGCTCCGGGAGTGACAAGTCTCCCATCTGCCTGACGCTGCCAGCAGCTTGGTTGGTTCAGCAGAGCAGAGTGTCACACTGTATCAAAGCTCCTCCTCTCCTTCTCTGTTCTGTACACACACGAGGAGGAGGAGGAGGAGGAGGAGGGGGGGCAGCAGGGACGCTCTGATTTCAGGTCTGTCTGCACTAACTTTTTATTATGTTCTGTAGATGAATGAGGGAGGGGGAGAGTCTGAGAGTGTCTAGTAAGGAGGACAAAATATGAGTAACCAGGGGTTAGGAGGACATGTGCCCATATGTGTTGGGGGGTGCTTCAGGGGTCAGATATGTGCTGGGGGGTGCTCTGTGAGAGAAGAAGTGCAAGGGGGATGGGTAGGGGGCAGTATATGTGCTGGAGGGGTGTTTTGGGAAGGAAGAGAGGGGTTGCCAGATTTAAAATCTAATCCACACTTGTAGCATTGCCCCCCTCCTTCCCAAAACACCCCTCCAGCACATATCCTACCCCCTACCCATCCCCCTTGCACTGGCCCTCTTCTCTCACAAAGCGCCCCCCCAGCACATATCTGACCCCTGAAGCACCCCCAGCACATATGGGCACAGTGGCTGCATATGGTGGTGGGCACAGTGGCTGCATATGATGGTGGGCACAATGGCTGAATATGATGGTGGGCACAGTGGCTTCATATAATGGTGGGCACAGTGGCTTCATATAATGGTGGGCACAGTGGCTTCATATGATGGTGGGCACAGTGGCTGCATATGATGGTGGGCACAGTGGCTGCATATGATGGTGGGCACAGTGGCTGCATATGATGGTGGGCACAGTGGCTGCATATGATGGTGGGCACAGTGGCTGCAATTGATGTTTTTTTTACAGAATCAGTTTGTTTGCGCCCCCCCCAAAAAAATATATATATATATATCTGCACACTCATCGCCACTGCCCCCCAGCACATATCTATCTCTCCCCACCCCCCTGCTAGCACTAGCCCTCTCCCCAGGACATATCTGACTCCTGCATTATGTGCAGAACACTCACAATTCAGCCACACACTATTTGTTGCGACAAGCTATGCACCACATTACTACTCTTTCAGGCCACCAATAGTGTCCCAGGTCTTTTACAATTTGTAGCGTATACCCCCCCCCCCAAAAAAAATGCAGCCGCTAAAGTGTTCGGGTTTGGCATGAAGAAAAGGTGGCAACCCTACTCTAGAGTCGTAGGAAGGAATTGCGCATAGGCACATAACAACGCACCTCTATACACACACAAAAATCCAAATGAGACCAGTATCCTTTTTGAAAAATAATTTCAATGTGCCACCAATGTGGTTATACAAATTCAGTATAACCAGATTAACTTCTTAATGCACCAAAAGCAAACATAAATCAATCAATCAATAAAGATAGCAACCTGATGGTTTAATCCATCCATGCCTATGTCTTATTTGCTCTTTCGGTTGTCTGCACATTCACAGCACATCCACACAACGCTAAGCCTCCAGCATGGCGTCATTTAACCCACAATGCCCCCATTTTGTTCTCCTCTCTCCATCCACCGTGGCTGCCTGCTTTGTGTGTCTGCCAGACAGGGAGTCGCTGCATTTCGGACCAAGGAGAGACGGTGCTTAAAATTCACTCTGACCAGCGCTGACCCTGGGCTCGGGCCTGACAGTTGCCATGGCGACCAGAAGCCTAGGTATTTATTTATAAATCCACGGCTTCCATGTCTAAAAAGACAAGCTGCCACGCAAATCCAGAGAAAAATATATTTAGCAAGCCCATGGACTAATACCCTGTTTCATTATTTTAAATCCTACAGATAGAGGATTCGTATTCTCTGACATTAGAGGCAGAAATCTAGACGCTGGATAGAGAGATGAGTGCACAGCTAGAAATCCATGTCACGGGCTATTTGCCCAATCCATTCCCCTGATCCAATCCAGCAGGTTCTAATCCGCTGGCCAGCCAGTGCTTTCTCTTTCTATTTCCTCTTTTCTTTTATACTGAGCTCCAGACCATTTACAAATCACAAAGGTGAAAAACATATACCAGTATATCAAGTTTTACCTGTAGAAAGGATTTGTAATTCTGTTCAGCCAGTCATGTGAGCCACTACTGTTAAAGAATATGTTACCACAACATGTACCCGATACAGTGCCTTGCAAATGTATTCACCCCCTTCGTTTTTTACCTAGTTTGTTACATTACAGCCTTTAGTTTAATGTTTTTGTTTTTTTTATCTGAATTATATGTGATGGATCAGAACACAATAGTCTAAGGGCCAGATTCTCATAGAATTCCGGCGGCGTAGCGTAAGCCATTTACACTATGCCGCCGCATCGTACTAGAGCAAGTGCTTTAATCTCAAAGCACTTGCTCCGTAGTTTTCGCCTGCGTCGCGTAAATCGCCCAGCGTAAACCCGCGCAATTCAAATGGGGCGGCTTGTATTTAAATTAAGCGCGCCCCCGCGTCGAACGAACTGCGCATGCGCCGGCCGGGGAAAAAGCCCAGTGCGCATGCTCCAAAGCACGTCACATTTTCTCAATGTAAACAACGTAATCGCAGCGTACGCCAGCCCCATTGAGAATCGACGTACGCAGACGACGTAAACGACGCACAACACGACGCGGTCCCGAGGCCATACTCAACATGGCATCCGACGGCACCCGACGGAACTTCGTAAGGTTACTCCACATCGAAGCTGGGGTAACCTTACGCGGACGAAAACGACGTACGCGACGACGGGGCGGCGTAAAAGCGATCGGGAATCGGCGTACTACCTCATTTGCATATGCAAATGAGAAAACAACGTTAAGGCCACCTAGTGGCCGGAGTTGTCATTACAACTACGATCCGCAAGTGTAATGGTTTTTGTTGGTAAAGTAAAATTAGGAAGATATATATACATAAAACAATTTTTCAGAAATAAAAGAAATGATAATTGGCATGTGCGTATGTATTCACCCCCATATGTTATGAAGCCCATAAAAAGCTCTGGTGCAACCAATTACCTTCAGAAGTCACATAATTAGTGAATTGATGTCCACCTGTGTGCAACCTAAGTGTCACATGATCTGTTATTACATATACACAGGGCTGTCTTAATGAGAATGCACACCTGGGCACTGCCCAGGGTCCCCAGCTGCATGGGGGGCCCCTGCACTTTCCCCAAAGCAGCTGGTTCTTGAGCCCACGCTGCCCTGAAATTGGGGGCCCCATGACGGCACTGAGAGTGATGGATACACAGGGGAGGAAGTCTGCCTCCTACCTACTTGATGTCTGTTTACCTGCACTGCCATCATTGTAGGGGCCCCAGATCATTACTTTGCCCAGGGGCCCATAATGCTATTAAGACAGTCCTGCATATACACAACTTTTTGAAAGGCCCCAGAGGCTGCAACACCTAAGCAAGAGGCACCACTAACCAAACACTGCCATGAACACCAAGGAACTCTCCAAAAAAGTAAGGGACAATGTTATTGAGAAATACAAGTCAGGGTTAGATTATAAAAAAATAACCAAATCTTTGATGATCCCTAGGAGCACCATCAAATCTATCATAACCAAATGGAAATAACATGGCACAACAGCAAACCTGCCAAGAGAGGGCCGCACACCAAAACTCATGGACCAGCCAAGGAGGGCATTAATCAGAGAGGCAGCACAGAGACCTAAGGTAACTCTGGAGGAGCTGCAGAGTTCCACAGCAGAGACTGGAGTATCTGTACATAGGACGACAATAAGCCCTACGCTACATGGAGTTGGGTTTTATGGCAGAGTGGTCAGAAGAAAGCCATTACTTTCAGCAAAAAACAAAATGGCACGTTTTGAGTTTGTGAAAAGGCATGTATGGAGGAAGGTGCTCTGCTCTGAATAGACTAAAATTGAACCTTTTGGCCATCAAAGAAAACGCTATGTTTGGCACAAACCCAACACATCACCCAAAGAACACCATCCCCACAGTGAAACATGGTGGTGGCAGCATCATGCTGTGGGAATGTTTTTCAGCAGTCGGGACTGGGAAACTGGTCAGATTTGAGGGAAAGATGGATGGTGCTAAATACAGGGATATTCTTGAGCAAAACCCGTACCACTCTGTGTGTGATTAGAGGTTAGGATGGAGGTTCACCTTCCAGCAGGATAATGATCCCAAACACACTTTAAAACAACACTTGAGTGGTTTAAGGGGAAACATGTAAATTACCTAGTCAAAGCCCAGACCTCAATCCAATAGAAAATCTGTGGTCAGACTTAAAGATTGCTGTTCACAAGTGCAAACCATCCAACTGGAAGGAGCTGGAGCAGTTTTGCGAGGAGGAATAGGCAAAAATCCCAGTGGTAAAATGTGGCAAGCTCATAGAGACTTATCCAAAGCATATAGGAGCTGTGATAGCCACAAAAGGTGGCTCTACAAAGTATTGACTATGGGGTGGGGGTGAATAGTTATGCACATTGACCGTTTCTGTTATTTTTTTGTTTGCTTCACAATAAAAAAAAAAACATCTTTAAAATTGTGGGCAAGTTCTGTAAATTGCAAATCCTCAAACAATTCATGTTAATTCCAAGTTGTGAGGCAACAAAACATGAAAAATACCAAGGGGGTGAATACTTTTGCAAGGCACGGTACATAATCATGTATTTGGTGGCATCCTGTTAAACAATTAGGAGTGTACTGTACATCACACAGAATTCTGTATGATAATAGCACACAAGCACTGTCACACTCCAGTGTCATAATTAATTGTTTTAATATCATTAGTAAAATGTTAGGCCTCCTTCATGCAGGCGATTAGGATTCCAGCGGCAGGAATCAGCAGATTCTTGTGGCTAAGATGACAGGTGTTTGCTAATAGCGGCGGCTGCTCAGCCTGTACAAAGTAATGACAGGCTGGGAGGAGGCATCACTGTTTGCATGTATTTATTATTAATTACAGGTACTTATATAGCGCTGTCAATTTGCAAAAAACCTTAAATATATTATACATTGACATCAGTCCATACCCTCAAGGAGCTTACAATCTTAGGTCCCTAACTCACATTTATACGTAGACATACTAGGACCAATTTAGACAGGAGACACTTAAATACCCGCAATCATTTATTTTTTATTTTTTACACCTGAAAGGCAAAAGGCATATTGAGCTAGTATGCAGCGCATACTAGCTCATTATTAAATACTTACCTTGGAACAAGGTGTAGAGAACTTACCTGGTCCACGCCAAGCGAGATGTCATCTTGCCTCGACGTGTCTTCCGGGTATCGCCGCTCCAGCGCCATGATTGGCTGGAGTGGCGATTTTGGCACTCCCGTGCATTAGGAGATATTCTTTATACCTACAGGTAAGCCTTATTATAGGCTTACCTGTAGGTAAAAGTGATAGTAAAGAGTTTACTACCACTTTAACCTACCAGCATGTCTTTGGAGTGTGGGAGGAAACCGGGGTACCGGTGGCACTATACACATTTTTTACAGCTATCATTCTAAAATATCAGTATATCATAGCTTTTTTTTCTTAAAGTGTTACTCATCCAGGATTCACTATATCTGTTCTCCCACAGTACACATAATGTGGAAATACAATTATTTTAGCAAATATAAACTGCTAAATACCTTTTCTCATCAGCAGTAAATAGCAGTCTTGTGACTTCTATCAGTGTCTGGTTAAAGCTTGTAGAAGGAGTTTTCATTTCTCTCTGACTGTCCTATCAGGCTGCAGGAGCCCTGACCCTCTGTCTGGACAATGCTGATTGGCCCTGTGCTGGTCACATGCACTATCCTAAGAAAAAAAATACCTCTCTAGCAATACACACAAAACTAAGCATGTGCACAGTGACTCCAAAGCCTTTGTCATATCGGGAGATGGATTGGGGACAGTGGAAGGAGTGGAGGATCAGAGAAGACTGGATCAAGCAGCCTTTTTACACAATGCACAGGATTAACCCCTTAGGTTTTTACAGTGAGTATAACAAGCATGCTTACTGCATATACAGGCTGATATTACTGCTGTAGGTTTAGTAACACTTTAATGTCTTACTGTTGTTTACAATCTACTTTTTTTTTCTGTGCATGCTGCCGATTCTCCGCTATTGTACCCCAGTACTACCAGTGGAGAGAGCGAGCAATGCCGTTATTTCTGGCTGCATGCTCTATCTATGCATACTACAATTCTCAGAGTACTGAATGCATGTGCACTGTGTGTGGGAGGAGACCGGAGCATGGTAATATGTATTCTACCTCCTCGTGCAAGCCAGAAAGGGTGGCAACGTTCACATACACAAGGGGAGCTCGGGGAAGAAACCTGGCCACCCTAAAACAGGGAGTCTGAGAACAGCAGAAAAAAAACTTGCATTTGAGAGATGAAACAAGATAATGCCCACACGTGATGCTAAGCCTCCATGATTGACAGAACCAAAATCCAATGAATGAAAGGGGTAGGCCAGTCAGGCTGGGGAGGAAAGAGCTAGATCAGTGATTCTCAACCTTACTAGTGCCGTGACCCCTTGATACAATTTCCCAGGTTGTGGGGACCCCTAACAGTAAAATTATTTTCGTAGCGTGGGTTGTCAGCACCCAAGGCAAGACAAGTAATTTGCGCCTCTAACCTGCGGACATTTAGAGCTCCCTGAGTTCTGTACCACTTGTACAATATAAAAGCGGAATTCCACCCTAAAAATGTACTTTCTATTAACAGCTTGCCTTGCCTTTAAAAAAAAAAAATATTTACTCACTTTTATCTGGCTGCCTAGTTCCTGGTCCTAGGTGGTTCAACTTCTTGTCCTAAGACCCCATTGCCTCCTGGGAAATGATGACACTCATTTCCCAGGAGTCTCTGGGCATTACCGTGCATAAAAATCGCCCAGCATGCACCTCTCCCTGAAAACCAGGAAGAAAAAGGAACTGGGCTTCACATGCCCACACATATGATGGATAAGTCCATAACATGAGCTGGAAGATATAAGGCAAGTGTTTGCAATGATTTCTGGAACGATTGGGGAGCTATTAATATGTTTTAGGGACTATATAATGTGATTCATTTTAGGCTCCATTCAGACCTAGGCGTTTTGTCGCCTGAAGTCCGACGCTGAAGCAGCCTGACATACGCTGGAGGGGAGAATTTACATTGTCGTCTATGGAGATGGTTCACATCTCCATGCCGAACGCCTATACGCCAGACGCCTGAAGCCTGAAACAAGTCCCGGACCCTTTTTTTCAGGCGTATCGGGCGTTCGGCAATAGCCGACAATGTTAAAATCACCGCTCCAGCAAAAAGAAAAGGGCGTTTTGTCGCCGCAAATCGCGGGGACAAAACGCCTTTTTCATGTCACCCAAATACGCTGCTGCCGCAGACGCATAGGTCTGAATGCAGCCTTAGCCTGCAAAAAAACCCTTTGTGGTGTCTCGTAGCAGTGACACCTTTGCCGAAATCAGGAGATAGGGTCTCCTCCAGCCCCTCCCACTTCACATTCCTCACCAGTCAGCTGACAATTAGTCTCTGACCCTCAGAGCCTTGTCATGATCTGAATGAGCGGCTGCAAAGAGGCTGAGTGGGCGACCGCAGGGTTCCAGGAACAGCCCTGCTAGGCAGCCACAAAAAGGCTGGAAAATCGGTGTGGTCTTCTGGAACAGCCTAGGATTCGATGACCCCTGGCAAATCATCATTCGACCCCCAGGTTGAGAACCATTAAACAAGATGATACTGATCCTCCAACTAGGAAATGAAGCAGGTTCCATATGAATTGCATAAGCTTTTAATGCACGAGAATCTCAGGGCCAGATTCTCCAATATTTTCGGCGGCGTAGCGTAAGCCAGTTACACTACGCCGCCGCTGCTTACTGGAGCAAGTGCTTTATTCTCTAAGCACTTGCTCCGTAGGTTTCGCCTGCGTCGCGTAAATCGCGCAGCGTAAACCCGCGCAATTCAAATGGGGCGGCTTGTATTTAAATTAAGCGCGCCCCCACGTCGAACGAACTGCGCATGCGCCGGCCGGGGAAAAACCCCAGTGCGCATGCTCCAGCTCACGTCGGAAAGCGTCGTTGAAACCGACGTCAAAACGACGTGAGCGTCATTTACGCAAGTCCCTATTCGCGAACGAGTTAGTAAAACGACGTAAGCGACGGAAAAAGCCGACGCTGACCCGACGCCATACTTAACATGGCGTCCGACGGGACACGACGGCATCCGACGGGACCTCGTAAGGTTACTCCACATAGAAGCTGGGGTAACCTTACGAGTTCGTAAACGACGTACGCGACGACGGGGCGGCGTAAAAGCGATCGAGAATCGGCGTACTACTTCATTTGCATATGCAAATGAAAAAACAACGTAAAGGCCACCTAGTGGCCGGAGTTGTCATTACATCTACGATCCGAAAGTGTAATTGTATTACACTTGTCGGATGTAGAAGCGTATCTATGCAAAAGTGATGCTCAGCATCACTCGCATAGATACGAGTCAAAAAAAAAGGCGATACGACGGGGTATCTGAGATACTCCGTCGTAACGCCTCTGAGAATCTGGCCCTCAGTGTCTAGTGATATCAGAGAAAACAATTTCAATACAGGAGAATTTGACAACAGCAATGTAAAGCCTCGTACACAGGATCGGATTTTCCGATGGGAAATGTGTGTTGACAGACTGTTGGCCGAAAATCTGTACGCTCCATCGGACAATTGTTGTTAGATTTTCCGTGGACAAATGTTGGATGGCATGCTTTAAAATTTTCCACGGACATCGGTCTGTTGTCAGATTGACAGACAAAGGTCCGCTAGACAAAAGTCCAAAGTACAAACACGCATGCTCGGAAGCAATGCTCACCAAACACGACATTAGCAGAAGGTGCCCAAAGGGTGGCGCTAAAGAGCGGAAAAAACACGTAGTACGTAACTACGTTCATGTTTGTTGGCTGTAGGGTTGCCACCTCATCCCTTTAAAACAGAATACATATGAATTACACAGGTTCTGTGGCTGATTATGGTGGTAATTAAACTCACTCGGTGCCTAATCTGCATTAGCCTGAGCCTCAGAACCTGTGTAATTCATATGTGTTCCGTTTTAAAGGGATGAGATGGCAACCCTAGTTGGCCGACACTTGTGTGCCGTTTGTATGCAAGACAAAATCCAGGCATACGCCCTTTGGACAAAAGTCCAACACTATGGGCCAGATTCACATAGCGTGGTTTAAATTTCCGCAGGCGTAACGTAGCTCTGATATGCTACGCCATCGTAAATTAGAGAGGCAAATGCTGTATTCACCAAACTAAGTTATGGCGGCCGTAGCGTAAATGGGCCGGCGTAAGCCCGGGTAATTCAAATGTGGATGAGGTGGGCGTGTTTTATATAAATGGGTTGTGACCCCGCGTTTTTTTTTAACTGCACATGCGCCGCCCATGGACGTATCCCAGTGCGCATGCTCCAAATTATGACGCTAAGACGCATCGGTTTCGACGTTAACGTAACTGACGTAAAGCCCCATTCACGGACGAGTTACGCAAACGGCGTAAAATCTGAAAAATTTGACGCGGTCCCGACGTCCATACCTAACATAGGATGCGCCATCTTTTTGGTGGTTTATCTTTATGTCGGAAATTGCCTTATGTAAACGCCGTAAATTCACTGCGTCGGCCGGGCGTACGTTCGTGAATAGGCGTATCTCGCTGATTTACATATTCTAGGCGTAAATCAGCGGGAACGCCCCTAGCGGCCAGCGTAAAAAAGCAGTTAAGATACGCCGGCGTAGGAGACTTACGCCGGTCGTATCTTAACAATATTTAAGCATATCTCACTTAGAGAATACGCTTAAATATACGCCGGCGCAGATTCAGAGTTACGACGGCGTATCTACTGATACGCCGGCGTAACTGTTACTGAATCTGGCCCAATGTCTACGGAAAATCCAATTGTGTGTACAAGGCTTCAAATGCCTCAGGTACCTCATAATATAGAGGTGCTTGGTCGTACAATGTTGGTAATTAATTGCTATACATGAATATGTTCTTATTATTGATGTAATGTAATCATCCCAGGAGTCATGAAACACATTTCAGTTCTGACTCCATAGGAAGAGATATTCAGACAGGAATATGTTTTCTGCAGGCTGCGCTATTTTACAAAGGGGGAATAAACCTGGCCTAATAGATTGTTAGCTTGGACCAGCAAATGTCAATTAATTTAATTACTTAGGTTTCTACACATCCTTCCTAATTTCATTAAAAAATAAATCTGAGTTTTTATCCCAGCCATAAGCATACTGTGAAAGGATGTTCGATAGGTCTCATAGATCTTTTGTTATAAGTATTCTCCTAATTAATGTCATTGCACTATTGTCAAAGGCTATTCCTGTGATTAAAGGCCAAGTTCACATTTCCCAGAAAATAGCTTATGCAGTCAAGGGGCCCCAGTAGATCTTACATTTTATGTATTTTTGATCGCTGTATAAATGTCGATGTCCCAAAAAAGTGTCAAATGTGTTTGATCTTTTCGCTGTAATGTCGCAGTCCTGCTAAAAATCGCTGATCACCGCCATTTCCAGTAATAAAAAATAATAATAATAAAAATGCCATAAATATATCCCCTATTCTGTAAATGCTATAACTTTTGCACAAACCAATCACTCTACGCTTATTGTGGTTTTTTTTTTTACCCAAAAATATGTAGAAGAATACATATTGGTCTAAACTGATGAAGACATTTTTATTTATTTTTTCGGGATATTTATTATAGCAAAAAGTAAAAAATATTGTTGTTTTTTTCAAAATTGTCGCTCTATTTTTGTTTATAGTGAAAAAAATAAAAACCGTACAGGCGATCAAATACCACCAAAACAAAGCTCTATTTGTGGAGAAAAAAAAAGAAGTGAAGTCTATGGACGCAAATGCTGGACTCGGGAGCGTGCCTGTCAGGTATCCCCCCTGGGAGAGTCGATAGCGCCACCAGGGGAGCCCAGAAGTCGAGGATCGGGGCCACTCTGTGCAAAACGAACTGCACAGTGGAGGTAAGTACGAGTATCGGTATCGAGACCGATTCTGAGCACAAATGCGCCCGATGCTTCACCCGATACTTTTTTTTCATCCGAGAGGGGGCGGAGAGCGGGTGGAGAGGGAGTGTAGTGTGAGCGGAGAGTGGGCGGAGAGCGGAGCAGAGCAGTCCTCGGGTATGTCACTAATGGAGGAGAGGAGATCTGCTGCCGCTGCCATCGTCTAGTCCCCAAAGAAAAAGCCAAGCCCCTTCCCCACCGCCGCCATCTAGTTGATCAGCGCTTGGGGAACATAACAGCTTTCATTTGAATAGCTGTGTGTTCCCCGCCACATGTCGGGGGCACTGGACAAGGGGAAGGGACTATATATGACGACGCGCAGCGGGGGAACACACGGCTATTCAAATGAAAGCTGTTATGTTCCCTGCGCGCTGATCAACTAGACGGTGGCGGGGGAGGGCTTGGCTTTCTCTTTGGGGACACAAGGCTGCATTTGGGGACATGGCTGCATTTGGGGACACAAGGCTGCATTTGGGGACACAAAGCTACACAAGGCTGCATTTGGGACACAAGGCTGCATTTGGGGACACAAGGCTGCATTTGGGGACACAAAGCTACACAAGGCTGCATTTGGGACACAAGGCTGCATTTGGGGACATAGCTGCATTTGGGGACACATGGACACATTTAAAAAAAAAGTATCGGTAATCGGTATTGGCGAGTACATGAAAAAAAGTATCGGTACTTGTATTCGGTCCTAAAAAGTGGTATCGGGAAAACCCTAACAATCATTTTAAGTGGTTAAAGCATCTTTATACTACACTTAGCTGCACCCTTCTGGTTGTTGATTTGTGTACAACTGTTCCAGTGACAACTTTCCAAGAAGGAATTTCCCTCACTTCTTGTTGTGTCTCAGGGACTAGAAGTGAAGGGAATTCATAATTAGACAATGATTTAAAAAGAAACTTATGGGTGTTAACCATTCCCAACTCTACCCAAAATGAAATAAAAAGTTTTGTCTTGTGATACTGTATATTTCATAAATTAAAAGTTTTTACTGGGAAAGGCTAAAAGAACCGCAGAAATAAAAGGTTTCTGGCTAGGCACCGTAATAAATAAAAAATATTTTTTTTCCCTTTTATTGAGTTGCCTTTTAAAGGGGTAGTTCCCCCAAAAACCTTTTTTTTAACATTTATTCAGGCTCGTTATGTCAAGGGGAATCAGGTTTTTTTTTTTTAGAAATGAAGCCGTACTTACCGTTTTACAGATGCATCGTCTCCGACGCTTCCGGGTATGGGCTCCGACTATAGGCGTGCCTATTTGATTGACAGGCTTCCGACGGTCGCATACATCGCGTCACGATTTTCCGAAAGTAGCCGAACGACGGTGCGCAGGCGCAGTATAGAGCCGCACCGTCGCTCGGCTTCTTTCGGCTACTCGTGACGCGATGTATGCGACCGTCGGAAGCCTGTCAATCAAATAGGCACGCCCAGACCAGACGATCATACCCGGAAGCGACGGAGACGATGCATCTGTAAAACGGTAAGTACTGCTTCATTTCTAAAAAAAAAAAACCTGATTCCCCTTGACATAACGAGCCTGAATAAATGTTAAAAAAAGGTTTTTGGGGGAATTACCCCTTTAAGGATACCTCCGCGTTTCAACAAGCAAAGTCCAGGAAGATTTCATTGAGTCGATTTCTCATTGCTGAACACAAGGACGGACGACTGTGTACTTCGGCAAAACGCAGGTTCTTGTTTATTGCTCTGTAGTGTTCCGGCACGGTTTTAAATCGGAATTTAATTTCCTGCCATCTAGGCTTGGATTGGGGCGAGAAGGGTCAGTGCGTGCGCAAAGGAGGGTGTTTGGTATTCCGAGCCTGGCGGCGGGGACTGACAGCTGAAGAGATAACTGGGGTGCAACTCTAGAGAGAACGCAGGATAGTCCAGATAACGGTTATTAAATGGCGTTATTACACGTCACAAAAGAGGCTGCAGGCTTGATGTATTGATCTTATCCCTTTGCTGTTAGGGATTTAGGAATGGGGGAGATATGTGAAATAACTGTGGGGGCGGCAGATGTGGAATTAAAAGCATAAAAGTGATAAGGGCCTTTTTTTTAAAGGTGAACTCCAAGAAAAGCAAATATTGTCAAAATACAAAAGGCATGAGTATTCCCCCTTGAATCTTGGTGTGCTTTGTGTATTTATTCCAGATCTGTGCAGTAATCCAATGGAAACCTTTCTTCTCTGCTGCTCTCTGTTTGTGCGGTATGATTGGTCTCATCTCCGCCTCCTCCTGTAGTTTTCTGCAGGCAGTCTTTGGGGGTGAAGCTGCCGGATCTCTCCACACAATAGTGACCATGTTAGTGCTACCCTTATGCCTCGTACACACGACCAGTTTTCCCGTCGGGAAAACTGCCATGACAGATTTTGGCTCTAAAAACTGGCTGTGTGTATGCTCCATGGCAGTTTTCCCGACAGGAAAACTGCCAGGAATCGCGGCAGGAAAAATTAGAACATGTTCTCTTTTTTTCCTGTCGCGATTAACCGGCGGTCTTTTTCCCAGCAGTTTCCCTATGGGAAACACTGCAGTGGAGCATATACAGCCAAAGCTCTTAGCCCAGGTTCACACTGGGTACGATTTAGTTCGATTTGAGATGCGATTTCACATGTGAAATCGCATCTCAAATCGGCGGCAATGACACCGTCCTAATCGGTGCGACGCCGCATCTGCGGTGCTGCACCGATTTCAACAAGTAGTTCCTGTACTACTTTTTGTGATTTCAGGACGCAATTTACATTGACATCTGTGCAGAACCCTGCACAGATGTCTCCTAAATCGCGCCGAAATCGGGACTGCCAGAGGGAGTGAAATCGCGCAAAATCAGCTGAAATTGCGCGATTTCACTCCCGCAGTCCAGTGTGAACCAGGGCTTAATGCAGTTTTCCTGACGGTAAAACCTTTGGTGTGTACACGGGAAAGTGACCGAGCAGGTTCTGGGTTACCCCCCCCCCCCCCCCTCCCCGGGATTCCCGGCGGACTTTTTACCGCCGGGAATCCCGATCGTGTGTACGGGGCATAACATAACATAGCATAACGGGGTTCTTCACAGATCAGTGTAATGCTGTTTTTCCTTCCTCCAGCTCTTATGCAGCTGAGAATAGAGGATCTGTGATCGCTTATAAAAAAGGGGAAAAAAGGTGTGTATATATATATATATATATATATAATATATATAATGTTTTTCTTTTATATCTATATACAAATATTTTGCCTTTACTTTCTGATTTTTTTGTTTTACAAGGTGATCATTTACAATCACTTTAATTATGATAAACGTAACGCTCCACCCCCAGCTAATATTACATATAAGGGTAAAGCTATGTAGGATTTTTATATGATTGATCAGCGAATAAAAAAGTGAGCAGCATTTTATATATATATATATATTAAGTAATGTTATGTGAATGGGAATATGTAATAAATCTAAAGTAGTCTACATTAGATGGGGGTTGTGTGTAAGAGGATTTGGGCATTATTATCCCGTTTGCCATCATTGAGCTATTTTCTTGCATGCCTATAGCCTATACCACACTAGTGACAACTTACCAGCATCAGAATAGCAACAAATTGTTGAGAAAAACACTCACCTATTCCTCAACCCCTATTCATCAAACCCTTGTTGGCCAGATTAGAGAGGCACCTCTCCTTTTCTGTACAAACCATTGCAGAACATCTCATGGTCTAGCAAGCTAATAGAAACATGTGAGCCGGTTCCTTGTCCTCTCTTGGGATTCTGTGGCTATCAAATTTTTGTTGGTGACGCAATCACCAGCGTGTCAGAGGCCTGCGAGGTGACAAATCTTTTTTTTTTTTTTTTAAACATATGTTGACAATTCCACAAGAAAACACAGAGCCAATCAAGAGCCCTTGATGCTCACAGACACCACGCGGTGCAGCAAGCGCCAACATAGCTGATCTAGCGGTAATTAATTGAGTTTATTTACAGCATATTAGCAGTTTACTCACAGCTACTCTGTCTCCTTGGTTGGGTAAATAAATCAGTGTTTTCCAGTAATCATAATGCTACATTACCCTACGGCAATGGTAACGGCGATCCCAGGCTCTTCTTTACCAATGTCATATTTGTGTGTAATTATTTTATTGAACATACAGCCTCAGTTCTCAGGGGACAAGCAACGTCAGCTCCCCTTTTTCATCCAAATGCGGTCCTTAGGGCGCCTGTCTGCGCAGATTTGTAAACATACCTTTCCAATTAAAGGCTGCCCGCAGCACAGACTCTGTGAGTATAAATACAGTTGTGTTAATGTTTGGGAGTCAAATCTTGAATGATTTGTCTTCTGTCGACACAGCCCAGCTCTTGCGGCCCTTATTATAATATATTACTTTCTAATATGGCACTACCACCTTGTTTGTTTTTAATGAGGACCTGTCATGGCTTATAAAAAGATCAAATGATACTGCTCAAGTGCTAGTAGCCTCTCCTAGCCAGTTAAAGGACAGGGGGTGGGATTAGACAGGGTGGGGGTGGAGTTTAGGCCCCATTCAAACTGGAATGGGGCCTAAATACTCTTCTAAAAACGCTCTAAGAATTTAAAATAAAAACACTCAGGTGTGAATGCAGCCTTTGTGCAAACCTGGAGAGAAGCCAAGGTCCCGAGCATAGCAAGGGCTTGGAAACTTTCAAAGCATTTAAAAAGAACCTACCGGATTTGCCCTTCTGCAGCCCAGGCAAAGTTACTCCTCTGGAGCTCATGGAAAGCTTTTATTGGCCTTGAGGGCCGGTTCACACTCCTGCGATGTGATTCGCACTGCTTTGCAAATCACATGCAATGTCTGGATCCTTTTTTTGGTCTGCACCAGAATCGAACCTCCTGGGTGGTCACACCCAGGTGATCCGATTCCTGTCCGAATTGACAGTTTGCACTGCGGAATGTGATCCGATCTGGGGCCGTCGTTAACTTTCTATTAACACCCGCAACGTTTTGCATAAGGCAGTATGCACTGCCGGTGGGTGACGTGTGATGTGGGAACCTGTACTGGATTTGCACGGGATTTTGCATTGCAGCAGTGTGAACCGGTCCTTAAAGTGGTTGTAAACCCTTACAGAGTACTTTGACCTACAGGTAAGCCTAGATTAAGGCTTACCTGTAGGTCCAATAAATATCTACAGGAAATATCTAGGGCCGCGTACACACGATCAAACATGTCCGCTGAAACTGTTCTGCGGTCCAGTTTCCGTGGACATGTCCAATTGTGTGTACGGCCTAGCGGACAGGTTTCCAGCGGACAAAAGTTTCTTAGCATGCTTAGAAACTTGTCCGCTGGAAACCTGTCCATCGTACATGTCCGGAGGTTAGTACGCCTAACCAGCTGACCGAATACTAGCTTTGCATACTAGCTCATTATGTCTTTGTCTTTCAGTTTTTTTTTTTTTTTAAAGAGAGGCTTTACTTTCTTTAAGGGTCTATATTTACCTGAAAATGGGCTTTAGCGGGTGTTACAATACATGTTTCTATAATATCACAGAGGCTATTGGGAATATACAGTATGTGTATGAATGAATGAATGAAAACTTGTATAGCGCGGCACATGCGAACTGAATCGCCTCTGGGCGCTTGTTGTTCCTGTCTCCTTTGATATCAAAAGAGAAAAGTCTTGACCTTTTTCCTAAATGCTAGGTGGTTCTCCTCCAACCGAATGCTGGTTGGTAAAGCATTCCATAGTCTGGGACCTTGGATCGCGAATCTTCTTTCTCCTTTGGACTGGAAGTTGGCTTTTGGAACCTGGAGTAGGTTCTGATTCGTGGATCGCAAAACACGATTGGGATTATGCGCTTTTATTATTTCGCATAAATAAAGGGGGGCATTCCCATGGACACATCTATGCGTAAGACAGAGAGCTTTAAAGGCAATTCTGTCTTTGACTGGCAGCCAATGAAGGGCTCGCAGTGAAGGTGCGATGGATTCCCAGGGTTTTTTCCCAGTCACAAGTCTGGCGGCCGTATTCTGAACGACTTGCAGACGAGCGATTTGGTACTTGGGGAGGCCGAGGTAAAGGGCATTTGCGTAATCCAGCCTGGAGTTTACAATTGCTCCCACCACGACCGCTAAGTCTTCTTTAGGGATGAACGGAGTGAGTCTGCGTAGTAGGCGCAGTAGATGGTGAGATCCGCTGACTACTGACCCTATTTGTGCGTCCATTGTCATAAAGGAGTCAAAAATGTATGTATGCATGCTAACGGTTATTTGAGAGGAGACACGTAAACTGGTTCACATCAAAGGTTTTATAAAGAGGAATATACTTCAGTAAAGTAGAGAAACACTGTTGTAGATAACTTAGAACTGTAAGGTAACTTGTGCGTAGCCCACTTATTCTTCACAAAACCTAAGCTGCCTATATGGCACCCCCATTTTACCCTCTCTTCTGTCAGCCTCCCATGGGACCCAACAGCAAAACTCTGCAACCAGACAGCTCATTGTTCTCACACAATTGCACGCCATCTCTTCTGACTTGTGAAATCACAAAAGTCAAGCAGGTTTTAAGACTTATCTGGAATAGGCAGAAAGGCGAGGAGAACAAAAGGACTTTGATTGCTAAAAAAAGAATCTCCTTCCTTTCCTCTCTATTTTTTCCTAAAGCTCACATAATTGGATGCAAGCGTAGGACCCTCCAGAGCGTAGGTTGGACCTAAAAAGTTTAAGAACTTGTCTGAACTATGGAAGCACTACATTTCATATTGTGCATCTCTTACATCCTGTAAAGATTTCTATTTTTTTCCTATCCTATCCAACACGACAGCCCTTCCAAATTGGGCAACGGTTTACTATCTTTGCCACCATCTCTTCTTCCTAGACACCCCAAAGGAAAGGATCAACTAGACATGTTTAAAGGTTTAAAGCGGAGGTTCACCCTAAATTTTAAATACAGTTTATTGAGACCAGCTCATTTTGTACATGAACATTTGGCTATTAAAAAATGTATAGTGCATTCAAATACCGTGAATCGTTTGTTTTCAGAAGACACTTCCTGGAGTGGGCGTGTCTCCTCTCTTCCCCAGCACCCCAGTGTTTGCTGGGAGTTGATCACAATGTCTCCTGGGAGCACAGTGTTGTGCTTTCCAGGAGACAATTCATAACAACGAAATCTCGCGGGATTTCACTCGTCACGTGACTCAAGAAGCAGGTCACGTGACGAGGGCGGATCTAATTCCGCCATTTTAATTAATGGCAAACTGGTAAATCTGTCAACACTGCTCATGCGCGGGATAGAGCGGTGAATGCTGGGATATCAGCATTCACGGCTTCCCGGAAGTATTTGCTTGTGGGCTTCACAATGCCCACAAGCAAGATGGAAGATTCCAGGAGGAAATTTTATAAAGTATTATTTACGGCCGATTGACAGTGAGGGGGAATAGAAACATAAGACAAGTGAGTAAAAGCTTGACAAACCTAAAACCCATAGATGCACAGCAAAAAAATGTTGTCCAGCAGAACCCCCGCTTTAAATGCCCACCCCCTCCAAAAAAAAAAACTACACATACTAATGCCCAAAGTCAGGAGCCATGTATATTTTACAACTTGGGTATGTCCGTGCATGCCATAAATTGAACAATCATCTCACGGTCATCATATTATTTTAATGTATCTTTAGGTACAGTATATATTTTTATAGTGTCCCATCATTGGTGTCAGTGAAAGGAATAGCGCCCCATCATTGATTTTAGTAAGAGGAATAGTGTCCCATCGTTGGTGTCATTGGGAGAAATAGTGGTGTGTATAAGTAAAATAAATTTGGGTGTGTTTTCTTTAAGAGGAGCGGAATCACTGTCACCAACTGTGTGGTGGAAGAACATTTCTTTAAGATATTAATCATTAAAGATTTATCACCAAGTCAACCACTTGGAGTTTATTACTTTTATGGACTTTAATTTTATAGATTATTTTATTCATTTAATGTTCATTTGTTTATTTTTATAATTACGTTTGTCACTTATCACATGGTGTTATTGTCGTTATATAAAATATACTGTTTTAGTATTCGATTCACTATAATATTGTGACATTAGCGCCACTATTTTTTCATTTAAAATACTTTTTAAAAGTTGTGATGATATGTACGGTTTTACTACCACATGTCAAAATTGCAAAATTGTGCTTAGGCATTTAGGTTTGTCTTACGCTTAATGCCGCGTTCACACGGTCGTTTTTTGCGATGAAAAAAAACGTTGTTTTTTAAAACGTCATTTAAATTGATCGTGTGTGGGCAAAACGTTGTTTTTTGTCTTCAAAAAAACGACCAAAAAAAAATTCCAACATGCTTGAATTTTTTGTGTCGTTTTTCAAAACGTTGTTTTTTGTTTCACAAAAAGTCACCGTGTGTAGCAAAAACGTTGTTTAAAACGACCTTTTTCAACCCGCGCATGCCCAGAAGCTAGTTATGAAGCGAGCTTCAATGGAAAAGAGTGGTGAACGTAACCTCGCTTTTTGTGAAAAAAACGATGGTGTGTATGCAACATCGTCTTTGAAAAGTGACGTTTCAAAAACGTCATTTTTTACTTCACAGAAAACGTCGTTTTTTTTTCATCACAAAAAATGATCGTGTGTACGCGGCATTAGGTGTAAAGAGGTAAAAGCGGAGGTCCACACAAAAAGTGAACCTTCGCTTTTCAGAACCATCCCCCTGGTGTCACATTTGGCACTTTTCGGGGGTGTGGATACCTGCATACAGGTATTTGCACCCACTTCCAGGCATAGACTCCCACGAGTCACGTCCCTCCCCGTCCCCCGCTGTCTTCTGGGAAACACACTGGTCCCAGAAGACAGCGAGGACCAGTGAGGTCGTGCAGCACGACTCGCCCATGCGCAGTAGGGAACCGGGAAGTAAAGCTGCAACGCTTCACTTCCTGATTCTCTCACCGAGGATGGTGGCGGGGCAGCCGAGAGCAGAGTGAATGCGCGGCTCCGGTTGCCAACATCGCGGGCACCCTGGACAGGTAAGTGTCCATTTATTAAAAGTCAGCAGCTGCAGTATTTATAGTTGCTGACTTTTAATATTTATTTTTAGGCGGAACTCCGCTTTAAGCTCTTCGGAGTAAAATGCATCACAAAGAGGATTTGCCGGTTGTTCTGTTTTCAACAAAATTGATTGTGAGACTGGAACTCCAAGTGCAGCATTTCGCTTTTAAAACTTATATAATGAAAAATCAAGCCTCCCTATTGGAACTGTATCCATTTAAAAATGTAAAAAAACATCCATCACATTTGCTTGCTGAACAACTACAGATGTACAAGTGACTTGGAGTTGGCTCATCATCTCCATTCCTGTATCTGGTTACATTCTAAAATTAAAGACCCAATTAGCATTAGGTTTAACATACACAAACTGCAGCTTATTAAAAATGAACATCTAATGAACGCTATATTTTACATTTAAACTGCATTTACATATCAAGAGCCATTACAGAGTCAGGAAATGAAAATGTGATTTCAATTTATTTGAGAAAGTTCAATGTAATAAGGCACCTTCAAGTAATTATATTAACGTTATCTGTCCCACGAGGGGTGTTTTCACATGAAAGGCTTATTTTTAGCTGTTCCTGTATCTGTTAATGAGGCAATAGAGAAAAGAAAACATTTCATGTATTATGTAACTTAAAAATAAAACACATTTTTTCTTCATTTAAAGGGCCCCTCTTGTCAGGATGACGTTTATTTTAGTCAAGGCCAGGCCAACAGTAAATGCAAAAATTCATGAAACTGGTTAATGTATTTGCATGTTGTCTAAAATGTAATCTAGGACAACACAGACCCTCATCCCTAACAATTACACTAAAGCCTCGTACACACGATCAGATTATGCGACGGGAATTGTGTGATGGCAGGCTGTTGTCGTAAAATCTGACCGTATGCTACATCAGACAATTGTTGTCGGATTTTCCACGGACAAATGTGGGATAGCCTGCTTTAAAATTGTCCGCCAACAATTGCGTTTTGTCAGATTTTCCAATCGTGTGTAGACAAACACGCATGCTCAGAAGCAATGCTCAACATAACACAACATTAGCAGAAGTTGCCCAAAGGATAGCGCTAAAGAGCTGAAAAACCACGTTGTTCTGTGTTCATTGGCAGACAATTCTTTGCCGTTTGTATGCAAGACAAGTTCCTGGCCGACGCTCTTCAGACAAAAGTCCCGCGCTTTGTCCGCCAAAAATCCGAACGTGTGTACAAGGCTTTAGCCTATTTTCAATTGACCTCCAGGCCCCCTCCCCATTGGACCCCCCCAAACCTTTTCACCAAGCTCCTTTCACCTCGAGCAGTGTTTCTTAAAACATTTTTTGTCTTGCGGCGCACTAAAAAAGATCTAAAAAAAATTCACGGCACACCTGAAAAGATTTAACAATTTTTCTGGTGAAGAACTTACTTGATTTTACATATACTGTATATTTTATTTTACATTTAATGTGAAGGATGTGCCTGCTTTTAAGAGCAAATCAGATTGAAGGGAGGCTCCAAAGTCGACAAACAGAACAAAAAAATGGAACGGTCTCTATTATTATAATTAGAGCGATCGAGTTCTCCTGAGATCTGTCACAAGTCTCACGTTACAAAAAGAACCATTGAATCAGACTGGCAGAGATTGCGTTTTTATTAGGGCTGTGGAAATTAACTATTATTTCTTTGATTAATCTTTAATTTTTTTTTTTGATCGATCAAAATTCTTTTGATTGGTACTCAGCTCTCCACCAGCTTCTGGGCCTTCAGGGAGTTCCGTCGGAGATCCGGTGACGTCACGGACACCAGCAGGGCTTGCCGTGTCTATATGAAGGGCTCCTTTGCTGTTCCTTCATATCTGCATGCCGGCGGGACCTTACTATCTGCCACACGCAAGGGCTGTTACACTTCCCTCTATCACTTCCCTCTATCAACCTGGGATTCTACAGCCATCCACTGGGAGTTGTAATAGTTCCCTTCATGAGACATCTACATGCCGACGGACTGATGTTAACCCCTCCTCATCTGGATTCAGCAGTGGTATCGTTGTACACATTTTTATATCAGTATCATACTTAGCTACATGTTTTTATGACTGATTTTGCTACCGTTTGGTATTACTCGCACCATTTTTACAGTTTATGTAGCTACATCGATTTTATCTCCAGTGCAATATTTATTTGGTTACCTACTTGAAGACTTTAAAAGTTTCAATGCTATTCCCATTGAGCGCTGCCTTTGTGTGTTTTTTGTATCCTGCTATCCATTTTTCTAGTGGTTGGTAGCTGCACTGGGAATCAGCCTGCAAGGAGATCAGCTAAAAGTAGTTTGATCTGTATGTGCGTTATAATTAATCGAAATTAGTCGATTAATCGATAAAAAAAAAGAAAAACGATTAATCAAACACACAAAAATGTTAATCAGTAACAGCCCTAGTTTTTATATATGTTACTTTTTTTTACTTTTGCAACATTGATTTACCATTTAATTTTTTAAGGTTTCAAATCGCTAGCAATTTTAAATATTTTTCAAAACTTCCACGGCACACCTGCAAATCTCACGGAACACAGTTTGAGAATCGCTGCTCTAAAACAATATACTAAAATCTATAGTCCAGTCATGTGGGAACATCAGCATCACATACTGCTTTATAATACAGTAAATTAAGGGAGGTGCAGTGATAATTCCTCAAGGGGCGAGTCCATGACACCTGGCTGGGTGTCACTCAAGCTGGTTGTTACTCAACCTGAAAGACTTGGGACATCTTGTGGCGAAGAATAGGTACTGTTGAGGACAGTTGAGGATCGAAAGGCTAACTCCACCTTTAGCATCTCTACATGTATTTAGTACCTCCCTCCTGTAACAGCGTGTAGGAGATCCTCTCCCCCACAGCCGCTGTCACTTTTAAAATCCACGTGGCTGCGCAGGGCAGAGATTTGGAAATGAATAAGCTACAAGTGCCCTCTGCCACCGCAGCAGACAGACTTGTACATCTCAATGGAACATGAGTGTGGAAATCAGCACACTCATAGTCTATTGACCAGAGCTTTTTTTCTCAGAAAATAGGTGCAGGAACTCAACCACGACCCGTTCAGATTTCACAAACAGTAGAAGGGTCTTAAAGGGGCATTAAATACCATAATTGCATTACATACAGTGTGCAGAGTTCAGGGGGTTACAAAGCAGTCACTTGTAAACACAGAAACCAGACTTCTGTGTTCACAAGTGATTGTGGTGAGCGGGCACCAAAGGGTCTGAGCCAAAGGTGGTGGAACTGAGTTCCACCAAGTTCCCCCAGAAAAAAAGCCCTGCTATTGACACTTCCTCCAGCTCTCCAACTGAAAGCCTGTAAATCACTATGGGCAGAGAGCGGGAAAAGGAGCGTGCAGGGGTCAGACACAGCACACACAATTCACTGATTGTGGGTACAATGCTTTGTAGGCGCATGGAAAAATAATAATAATTGTACTTTTTTTTCCCTGCAAAAATATGTGTATTTATAATTGTTTTCTTAATGGGTGACTCCACTTTCGTGGGGAAGAAAATTGCAAATAAAAAAGTAAAAAATTATTGCATATACAATTGCAACTCAAGTCATATTGTTATTGAATGTTATTAAAAATGATCTTTCCGCTGCTTGCGAGGATTGTCTTGCATGTATTCTGGTTTTGTATTGAACAATCTCTAAATAAAACTGTTATTGATAAAAAAAATAAAAAAAACTGCAGGGGAATTGACACCTGATTAGTCTTGCAAAAAAATTATCTTTCCTTTTCAATCTGCAGCGCTGTAATTTTCTGTATATTGCAATGCAATATGGCTCCCTTTAGGTGTTCTGTACACAGAATGTGTACAACCGCCTCCCAGAAACATAATTTCTTGCTTGTGTTATTGGCTCATTGGTTTTTCCCAGAAGTCTGGGATACAAGACAGGCGGCGTACACACGATCGAACATGTTTCCAAACATGCTTGAAAACATGTCCGCTGGAAACCTGTCTGTCGGACATGTTCGATGGTTAGTACACAAACCATCGGACCAAAATCCCCAGCATGCGCAGAATCAAGTCGACGCATGCTTGGAAGCATTGAACTTCGTTTTTTCATCACGTCGTTGTGTTCTACGTCACCTCGTTCTGGTCCGAGGGGATTTTGGTCAGATGGTGTGTACGCACATCAGACCAACAGACAATTCAGCCTTGTCCGATTAAAACGGACATCCTCGGACATGTTGGATCGTGTGTACAGGGCCTCAGACTTCCGGCATCCCCTGCAAAGGAAATTACATTTTTGGTGAGATACTTTCAATAGGAAATCACTTCTAAAGGCATGCAGACCCAGCAGCTTTCCTCATTAGAGCCCTGCAGGTGCAGAAGATGATTGATAATTATGAAACCACTCTCATTAGATTCTCCTTTCCACGTGGACACAAACAAACACGGGGATTTGTTCAGAATAACAAAAGGTAGGAATCGGAAACAAAGTTTGCTAAAATCCTTGTAATGTAGATATATCACCCAGGAGGGAATGTTTTTTTTTCAACAAAAGTGGAGTTACAAAAAGGTGTCCTGAGCATTACAGCCTTATGTAAACCATGTTTATGTAGCACCAATATGTAATTTTTTTTGTGTCTCTGTATGCATGCCCTGACAAAGGTGTATATTCAGGGCTTGCATACAGAGCCAAAAAATATATCTGTACTTGCAGCCTGTTTAAATGGATAAAACATGGAGAAATTTGCATTTATTGCAGAGATATACGCAAAATGTATTTTCTTAAAATGTTGTCATACAGTATGCTCTAAAAAAATATATATTTTATAAGGGTAAACAATGGAGAAAAATACCATTATTAAATGAAACTATTGTATTTTGGCACATGCACACACACACACACGGACGGAACAAATAGGCTAGGGTGACCAGACATCCCCGGTTTTCGGGGACAGTCCCCGGATTGAGGACACTGTCCCCGGCCCAAGTCTGTCCCCAGTTTTGTCCCCGGTTTTGTCCCCGGATTGGATTGCAAAGACAGTGCAGAATTAATTTAAAAAAAATTGAATTACACACCTCCCCACGCTCCCCCGCTCCTACTAGCTTAGGGGGGGTAAAAAAAAATCCATTATCTATGCCCCTTTATGATGATCTTGTGCTGGTCAATGCGGAGGGAATATTTCTTCAGTTGCGGGTGCATGCCCATCCAGCTCTGCTCGCATGTTTTTCTGCCTTGGCTCAAGTCCCGGCCAGCTTATCTCCTTGCCTTCTCTGGCAGAGTGATCTTCCTCCGCTCCCCACCCAATAGTAGCCAGTGTAAGTCTTGACCAGCTGTGAGGTGGGTGGCGGCGGCGGCGACGGGCAGAGAGCCGCTGATAACTAGTTAAAAAAAAATGATGTCCCCGGATTTCATTAAAAAAATCTGGTCACCTTAAAATAGGCTATATTTATAAATATCTTTCTGTCAAAAGTTTGCTTGTGGATGTCATTTGTGCTATCAAATTCTTCATCCAGCTGCCCCAGGGGAGGTACAATTATTTTGGAAACCACATGGAATTGTTAAAAGAACATAAACTGAACAGAAATGACAATGCTGTGTTCCTGTAAGAAGTCTTGCTTTCCATAACCCTTCTAGAATAGAAAAGTTGTCAGGACAGCTGTAGGTGGGCCATGGTGGCCAGCAGATAAATCTCTCGCTCACAGGCTGAGTCACCTCTGCTCAGTCATTAGCAACGACAGCCAAACATTTGCTTCATTCTGTCTCTGCTAAACCAGCATTTCTGAGGACACGGCACAGCGTGGGAGCCAAGGGGACGGCAACAGAGCACTGCCGGGTCAACACACAAACTTGCTTGCTTTGAGTCACGTTAGAGGAACCATACATGTCTTCTCCACAGAGGAGATGTACTGACAGAGGTGACCATGCTACAAACTCATGGGACCCAGCAGGGTGCATAACCCTAGAGCACTCATTATATTTCAAATCATATACTGCAAAGGAAGAAGAAGGCAACAGAAGCAATGCCACCTTCTTACCAATCAGTTTTTCATATTCTCTTTGCAAACCTTTCATTAGAGAAGCAAGTAGTCTGTAATTGATGACCCCTGCATCTGTAATTGATGACCCCTGCATCTGTAATTGATGACCCCTGCATCTGTAATTGATGACCCCTGCATCTGTAATTGTTGACCCCTGCATCTGTAATTGTTGGTTGCTTTCCTGACATGTTAATCCGTTTGAAAAAAAAAACATTAGTGTATACAGCAGCTCTTGATAGATTTTATAATTGCATTAAACCCATATTTTAATGATTTTACCTAACTCTCAACATTTTATATCTTTTAAAAAAAAAACATATCTATGTACGTATTGCCAATATGTTTTTGCCTTTGTCTACTAGCCCTAAAGAAGGGGGAGCCCCAAAATGAATTAGCTGTATCTTTTTTATCAGTTGCCAGTGAAGTAGGGCTGGGAAAAAAATCGTTTTGAATCTTGAATTGAGTTGCGAGGGAAATTCGATTTAGATTTTGACCAAATTGTTTTGTTTTTTTCCATAGGACCGGCACTCCGTGGACTAGGTCGAAGCCGCGGCCTCGCCTAAAAAATCCTGCCCGAAAAGGCCTTTTCCCAGGATCGTTTTTTTTTTTTAGACAAGACCGCGGCTTCGGCCTAGTCCACAGCCTTTTCCCAGGATCGTGGCGGACTAGGCCGAAGCCGTGGCCTCGCCTAAATGCTTAGGAACCGGTGCGGTGTCCATAGGGAAAAAAAACTTGATTCCAATCGTGAATCAAGTTTTTTTTTTTTTTTTTTTAACCGCAGATTTCTTTGGGGGCCAAAATCACCCAGCTCTACAGTGAATTATGCAACCAAACCATTTATGTGTATGATTTTTCACCCGCCATAATCGTTATCACACATACAGATGTTAATTCTTCGAGTCACTAACATAGAACAAGTGGTGAGAAAACGTCTTCTGATCCTTTTTTTATCTTTCCTGAACCGGAAATCTAGTGTGCTCTTGTTTGTTCTTTCCAATATCACCTTTTTAAGGTAACAGCTGGCATAACCCCTCCTGTACATCCCTATTAGTCAGTTAGGTCACCCATGGGCCAATAGATAGGTAGAGGATATAGCAAAGGACGGGTCAGGTCTCATCTGCACCAGGAGACTTTGCATAAGAGCGAGTCTCGTATTTCTGGAATGTGTGTGTAGATATCAATAGTGAACCTGACAAGGCAATCCTTCAAATCTGCACCTTTTGTCTCCACATCCCTGTCAGTCCATGTAATGCCAGCACCTGGTACATCCTGGTATGGAGTAATGGAAAGTATGTAACTCGCTCCCCTTACTCCCAGGTTACCCATCAATTAAAATGTTGAATGTGCATTACAATGCAGTTTGTACTGAAAGACAAACCCCATTAAAATGCACATAGATACGCTTTTAAAAGCCCTTCCAATCCCACTATATAATGGCCCTGTCTCTTGCACACCCAAGACAGATGCTGGTGGCATGTGTATTGTCAGTCCCAGGTACCAATGGGCTGTGTATATTGTCAGTCCCACAAACCGGTGACCTGTGTATTGCCAGTCCCAGGCACCAGTAGGTTGTGTATTGTCTGTCCTGGTACCGGTAGGCTGTATATTGTCAGTCCTTTGAACTGGTTGGCTATGTATCATCAGTCCCAGGTATCAATAGGATGTGTATTGTCAATCTCTAGTACTGTTGGGCTGAGTAGCGGTTGGCTGAAAATTGTCTGTCCCAGGTATCAGTGGGTTGTGTATTGTTAACTGCAGGTACCATAGGGCAATATATTGTCAGTCCTAGGTACTTGCATGCTCTATATTGCCAGTACCAGGTATCAATAATGTATGTTCTATCTGTCCAAGGTATCGATTAGATGTATATTGTCCATCCCGGGTAAAGTAACGCTGTTTACTGTCAGTCTCGGGAATCGATGAAATGTGTATTATCAGTCCCTGGTATTGGTAAGCTGTGAATTGTCATTCTCAGGTAATGAATGATGGGATGTGTATTGTCAGTCCCAGGTAATGGTAGGCTGTGTATTGTCAGTCCCAGGTAATGGTAGGCTGTGTATTGCCAGTCCCAAGTAATGGTAGGCTGTGTATTGTCAGTCCCAACTAATGGTAGGCTGTGTATTGTCAGTCCCAGGTAATGGTAGGCTGTGTATTGTCAGTCCCAGGTAATGGTAGGCTGTGTATTGCCAGTCCCAAGTAATGGTAGGCTGTGTATTGTCAGTCCCAAGTAATGGTAGGCTGTGTATTGTCAGTCCCAAGTAATGGTAGGCTGTGTATTGTCAGTCCCAGGTAATGGTAGGCTGTGTATTGTCAGTCCCAGGTAATGGTAGGCTGTGTATTGTCAGTCCAAGGTAATGATAGGCTGTGTATTGTCAGTCCCAGGTAATGATAGGCTGTGTATTGTCAGTCCCAGGTAATGATAGGCTGTGTATTGTCAGTCCCAGGTAAAGGTAGGCTGTGTATTGTCAGTCCCAGGTATCGGGGGGCTGTGTATTGTCAGTCCCAGGTAATGGTAGGCTGTGTATTGTCAGTCCAAGGTAATGGTAAGCTGTGTATTGCCAGTCCCAGGTAATGGTGGGCTGTGTATTGTCAGTCCCAAGTAATGGTAGGCTGTGTATTGTCAGTCCCAGGTAATGGTAGGCTGTGTATTGTCAGTCCCAGGTAATGGTAGGCTGTGTATTGTCAGTCCCAGGTAATGATAGGCTGTGTATTGTCAGTCCCAGGTAATGATAGGCTGTGTATTGTCAGTCCCAGGTAATGATAGGCTGTGTATTGTCAGTCCCAGGTAATGGTAGGCTGTGTATTGTCAGTCCCAGGTATTGGGGGGCTGTGTATTGTCAGTCCCAGGTAATGGTAGGCTGTGTATTGTCAGTCCAAGGTAATATTAAGCTGTGTATTGCCAGTCCCAGGTAATGGTAAGCTGTGTATTGTCAGTCCCAGGTAATGGTAGGTTGTGTATTGTCAGTCCCAGGTAATGGTGGGCTGTGTATTGTCAGTCCCAGGTAATGGTAGGCTGTGTATTGTCAGTCCCAGGTAATGGTGGGCTGTGTATTGTCAGTCCCAGGTAATGGTAGGCTGTGTATTGTCAGTCCCAGGTATTGGGGGGCTGTGTATTGTCAGTCCCAGGTAATGGTAGGCTGTGTATTGTCAGTCCCAGGTAATTGTAGGCTGTGTATTGTCAGTCCCAGGTAATTGTAGGCTGTGTATTGTCAGTCCCAGGTAATGATAGGCTGTGTATTGTCAGTCCCAGGTAATGGTGGGCTGTGTATTGTCAGTCCCACGTATTGGAGGGCTGTGTATTGTCAGTCCCAGGTAATGGTAGGCTGTGTATTGTCAGTCCCAGGTATTGGGGGGCTGTGTATTGTCAGTCCCAGGTAATGGTAGGCTGTGTATTGTCAGTCCCAGGTAATAGGGGGCTGTGTATTGTCAGTCCCAGGTATTGGGGGGCTGTGTATTGTCAGTCCCAGGTAATGGTGGGCTGTGTATTGTCAGTCCCAGGTATTGGGGGGCTGTGTATTGTTAGTCTAAGGTATTGATACTGTACATATGTCTCTGACATACTGATAATTAACCACTTAAGACCCGGACCAATATGCTGCCAAATGACCAAAGGGGTTTTTGCGATTCGGCACTGCGTCGCTTTAACAGACAATTGCGCGGTTGTGCGACGTGGCTCCCAAACAAAATTTGCGTCCTTTTCTTCCCACAAATAGAGCTTTCTTTTGGTGGTATTTGATCGCCTCTGCGATTTTTATTTTTTGCGCTATATACAAAAATAGAGCGTCATTTTTGAAAAAAAAATCAATATTTTTTACTTTTTGTTATAAGAATATATCAATAAACTAAATTTTAGTCAAACATTTAGGCCAAAATGTATTTAGCCACATGTCATTAGTAAAAAAAAATCGCAATGAAAAAAAAAATTAGCTACCTAGCGGGAACAGCGACACTAATACAGCGATCAGAAAAATGATCGCTTAGTGACGCTGGCAATAGGGAGTGAAAGGGTTAACTAGGGCAGTGATCAAGGGGTTAAAACTTTATTGGGGGGGGGGGTACAGGGCTACCCTGAACCTAACACTAACTGACTTTTACACTGCCTGTCACACTGACACTAAATAAAGTAATCATACATGTATGATTACTGCATTCAGTGACACTGTGACATGGGGGGGGGGGGGGGCGATCGCGGGGGTTAAATGTGTTTATGTGAAGTGTTAGTGTAGTGTAGTGTTAGTGCAGACTTACTGTGTTGTGATCTCTCCTCAGCGGTGGTTGAAAAAAACGCAGAGGGAGAGATCACGTCGCTTCCTCCTTCCTGTGTTTACACAGGAGGAGGAAGTGACAGGGCGGGCGGGCGCGCGCATTGGCTGAGAGCGATCCGGAGGGGGCGGACAAAAACGAATAGCCGCCCTCTCTTGTCGGATCGCTCCCGTCATGTACGGTATATATACATTGATGTGCCTGTCGGTGCCATTCTGCCAACGTAAATGTACATGCGGCGGTCCTTAGGTGGTTAAAAAGTGATTCTGGATGCCCAGATATACACTGCCGGTAGTTAGTGGATTAAGGTATTACCAACAAAAGACACAGTAGGGCTTATTGTCGGGGTTGGTCTTACCATGTAATGTGATGTCTTCTCTCCCCCTCTCCCTCCCTGCCTGTCAGGAATCCCCAGTGTGAACTGAGTTAAAATGCTTGTAAAATCATATAATCCACTCTATTACAATATTATATAATGTGTGCGTTTCCGTAATTAAATTGTGCCAAACACATTTGTTATAGCGCCGATCTGCGCTTCTGTGACCGGCCGGAGCTCTCTTCCCCGCAATTATATTACAGAAACACACATTGTACAATATATACTACTGTAATAGAGTGAATTATAGGATTTTACAAGCATTTTTAACTAGGTCCTATTTTCGGGTAGGGCTTATATTGCAGCCCTCCTGGAATATAATGCTAGGTCTTATTTTCAGGGTAGGTTTTATTTTTTGGGGAAACAGGGTAGTCAAGCTAGAGATCTTTAGTGAAGTAGGAATTTACATAACGGACATACCAAATTTTTAGGGCTCCAGGACACTTCAGCAAGCAATTAAGTAAATGTTCTTGATTTCAAAATATGCTTTCAACCTGGCATGGTGATTTGGGGCCCAAAGTTACTACCATAGCAGTTGTTTATGATATAAAATGTTTTAGTAAAATGTTTTAGCAAATTAAACGTCATTCGGTTAGGTATACAGTAGATCAACTTTATGTAAACCTGTTACTTAGCCCAGCACGGGTTCACTTTAAAGGTATGCATGCCTGCACCAGTTTAAGTGTTATTAAAGTGGCTGTAAAGGCTAGACACTGCTTACCCTAATGCATTCCTGGCATTAAGGTAAAAAAATGTCCCAGTAGTAGTATCATCCCCTCACTCCCCTAAAAACTTATCTTAGCCCTATCTAGATCCAATTCAATGACTGTCTGCAGTGGCTCTCTCCTCTTTATCTACTCACAGAAGCAGCAGCGGGAGCCATTGACTCCTACTGCTGTTAATCAAATCCTTCAAACAGATAGCAGGGGCAGGGCTGAGCTGCACTGTCTGTGTCAATAGAAGCACACAGCCCAGTTTGGGATTGGGCAGGTGTGCCCCCACAGAAAGCAGCCAAGATCACCCCAGAGAGGAGCCACTCAGTGCAATACCATTGACAGAGCAGGAAAGTATAACATGTCTGTTAAAAAAAAAATGAGCCTTTACGTTCACTTTAAACCCTTAAAGCAGAGTTCCACCCTTAAAATCACTTTTTTTCATTACATCCAGCATACTGGCGTCAGCGCCAGTATGCTGTTTTTTTTTTTTTTTTAATGCACGTACTTACTTTATATCAAATCATTGAATTCCAGGCGCACCGCGGAATGTCGCCGTTATAAGGCGTCACGCCTTCCGGAAACAGCCGATTATCATTCGGCTTTTCTCGGCGCCTGCGCACAGACCCAGGAGCTGACTGCGCAGGCGCCGTATATAGCCGCGTCACGCCCTCCGAAAAAACCCGAACTAGGACCGGCTATTTTCGGCGCCTGCGCAGTCAGCTCCTGGGTCTGTGCGCAGGCGCCGAGAAAAGCCGAATGCTAATCGGCTGTTTCCGGAAGGCGTGACGCCTTATAACGGCGACATTCCGCGGTGCGCCTGGAATTCAATGATTTGATATAAAGTAAGTACGTGCAATAAAAAAAAAAAAACAGCATACTGGCGCTGACGCCAGTATGCTGGATGTAATGAAAAAAAGTGATTTTAAGGGTGGAACTCCGCTTTAATTTTTATTTATTTTTTAAATCTATGCTTTTTTCTTTAAAAGTTCTCCTCAGGTTCCTAGTGTTTGATTGGCTCTGCTGCCTTTAGGGTCCTATGGACTTTGCATTGTGCTCCCAGAAGAGATAATCCAAGACAGCACTATAATGCTGCCTGCACCAACATACACAAGCAGTCAGGACTGACAGGGCATAAGCAGCGGAGCTTGGAATTATGGGTCATGTAGTCCTGAGGAGGTGAATGAGGAGGGTGACTCTCTACAAAGTGATTAGTGCATGCTCTCCGACTGTAAGTTTTGGGAAGCACTACACAGGAAGTCAAAGGCTACAGACATAGGTGTACTGTATTGTAGCCTATTGTATTAGGTTGTGCACCCCAAAGCTCAAACACACATGCGTATGTGTGTTAGGGTGACCACATGTCCAGGATTGCCCGGGACAGTCCCACATTTTGCAGATCTGTCCTAGGTCCCGGGCACCTTCATTCCAGTACAATATAGTGTCCCAGAATACAGTGGGGATCCGAGCTGTCACTGGAGATGAGGCTGAGGGGCCGTCCACTGTGTGTTAACCCCCCAAAAGTGAAGGACTACAGGTCCCAGCATGAACTCCTCAGCGATGAAGATGCGATACCCCCCTTCCGCCCCAACTAGTGAAGAACTACAAGTCCCAATATGAATCCGTCACATCTATGGGGGTCACCCCCCTAAATCTCATGGGTTCATGCTGGGAATTTTCATCCTTCAATTTTTTTTGGTGGGGGGGTCACATCCTTCGATATTAGGGGTTCATGCTGGGACTTGTAGTCCTTCACTTTTGGAGGATGTCACATCCTCCAAAAGTGAAGGACTACAATTTTTTTTTGGGGGGGGTCACATCTTCAGATCCAAAGGGTATCATGCTCAGACCTGTAGCCCGTCACTTTTTTTGGGGGGGTGGTCGTCCACCCACCCAAAAAAAGTGACGGGCTACAGGTCCGAGCATGATCCCCTTTGGATCTGAAGATGTGACCCCCCCCAAAAAAATGGCATAAAGGGTTTTAAATATTTTTTTTTTTTTTTTGGGGGGGGGGTCCCTGAATGGCAGTTTGGAAATGTGGTAACCCTAGTGTGTGTGTATATAAACACTGTATTCACACACAGACAAACACACACAGCAGCGGGAATCTGTGCCACACAAGGTGATTATGGTGTGTCAAGGTACACCTGGCACATCCCGTGCGCATGCCTTGGACTACAGGTGCAAATACAATGCACAACTTACAATAAAGGTAAGTGTTTCTGAACTTTCTTTTATGCAAACATTTATTTTATTCTGCTTAACTGCTCCATAGAAATGTACCAGTAATAATACAAAAAAAAAACATGGAGAGCATCAGAGAAGGGCTGATGAACAAAAGCAATGTTATGTGCGGAAAAAGCCTTTCTAAGAGACCACTGGAGACCGGTAATACCCCAAAAAATATTTCATAAATCTATAATCATCCACTATATGGCCGAGATCTGAGCCATCTGCCTTTCAGCAATCCACACTTATTGTATGTAAGGAAAAATAGGGGCTATTATTTCTTGCTGAGTTGAAAGTACAAGCAACTTGATATAAAACCAGTTTAATTTTAGCCACAAGTCATCGGCGTATTTATGCCCAGCAAGTTCAAATTACTCTACAGAGAAAATAAATACATTTTGTAAGAACATGGACTGTTCTTTTAAGAACAATCTCTGTAAAAAAGACATTAGCAGCATTGCTTTTTACAGAGCACAACACGATCATTCGGCAAAGTCTTCATAAAAGGAAAATTATTACAACACATGGGATCGTTTTCATAGCTCCTTATTAATACCGTTGCCCTATTCGTCACACATTCAGTGGTGGGGAACTGCTATGCAATCACAGTGCAATATATCTGCCCAATTTAATTGTACTCTGTGTGATCTTAAAGTCTAGCAGGGGTGCCAAGCAAGTGACAGTACATTTCACTTAACGGCCCTTGCATTAAAATGCTTGGACGACAACCAACACCCCAAACACTAGCTGAAAGCAAAAAAAGAAAAAAGAAAAGCATAGTAAAAAAATTTTACATTCCATCCTGACTTTTGTCCCACTTGTCTAAGGCTGCATTCACACCTGAGCGTTTTGTCGCCTGAAGCATGAAGCTCCAAAACGCTAGAGGGGAAAAAACACAATATTCTTAATGGAGATAGTTCACATCTCCACTCCAAAACGCCTGACGCTGGTTAAGGAAGGCAGGTCCACTGGAGAACCAACACGGATCTGACAGCGAGCTAGAGCATTCTATTCCCCAGGAATAGAGCCAGCAGGTGTTCACCAGAACCTCTTGTGGTGAGGATGGACTGGGCTGCAACTGGCTCCAGGTCACGAACCCCGGAGTCTCCCAGCTCATGCTCACGGTGGGCTAGGAGGATGGATGCAGGAGGATAGTGAGGGGATAAGCCAAAGGTTGGGGCGATTAGCAGACAAGGATAAACATAGGACACGCCAAAGGTCAGGGTCACAAGCAAGCAGGGATAGCCGAGAACAAGCCAAGATCGATAACAGGAATCAGACGTAGAAAACACAGCAAGTCACACACGAACGCTAAACATTCAAAGTTGATCAGCAGGACTGGCTTGCAGTGCACAGGTTAAAGGGGTTGTAAAGGTACATTTTTCCCCTAAATAGCTTCCTTTACCTTAGTGCAGTCCTCCTTCGCTTACCTCATCTTTCAATTTTGCTTTTAAATGTCCTTATTTCTTCTGAGAAATCCACACTTCCTGTTCTTCTGTCTGTAACTCCACACAGTAATGCAAGGCTTTCTTCCTGGTGTGGAGTGTCGTGCTCGCCCCCTCCCTTGGACTACAGGAGAGTCAGGACGCTTTCTACGTTGCAGATAGAGAATGGAGCTGTGTGTTAGTGGGTGTCCTGACTCTCCTGTAGTTCTCTGATAGGGGCTGGGGTGGGTGGTTAGAGTGGTTGGCCTCTAAGGTGTACAAATGGAGGAGAGGTAAGCTGACAGACAAACATTACTGCATATCCATGACAATACCTTATTCATTTAAAATTAAACATATGTACAGGTCATGCACTGTCTAAGAAAATACAGATCATCTGTGCAAAACTGTAGATTGATTGCCACTGCAGGACACCTTGGCACACACACTGGCCACCCTAAAGTTATAACAGTGAAGACTAGTCCAATTATTTTGATCAAAAAAATGTACTCATTGCTTTGCCTTACAATAAAACAGAAAGCCATTTATCTATCCGATGCCGATCGGAAGAACCTTCCAAGCCCAACAAATTCAATTAGCTGGCTTGGCCAAGCAGAGGCGCTCAAATGGTTTCCAAGAGCATCCAAGGATAGCTGAGCAGTACCTGTCCCGCTGTGTCCGCAAAAAAGTAAATAGAATCTTAAGTCTGACTTAAAGAACCTGGAGGAATTTCTGGCCTCTTTAAACACGGCATGAGTTATGGAAAGTTCACCTCAGCAGAGAACAGGCAGAGATCGATGCAGCTGCCAACAAAACCACTACTGCAAATCTCTTGTTTCTAATTACTAAGCAAGTGGAAAGAGATGTACCCGGCATGCCAGCCAGCTGGGAAGTCACGCCAGCCAGGCAAAACCACCCACCATATTCAGGCTGTCATCGGAATAAGAAAACTGCAGACAAACCAGCATCTGGCGCCAAGAACCAGCATGCTTACTGTAAATCTGAAATAGGAATATATGTCGAGGGGTAGCTACAGATAGATTACAGCCATAAATATGTGTAATAAAATATTTTCAAACCAATTATTTCTTTTAAAAAACAATAAATGCATTATTAGTTGCAGTTAGTTAAAATACTGTTAGTAAGGGTACTGAGCAGTTAGTATACATATCTACAGTGGCCTAGATTTACGTAGGGCGGCATAACTATGAGCGGCGTAGCATATCGTATTTACGCTACGCCACCGCAACTTAGGACGCAAGTGCAGTATTCTCAAAGCACTTGCGTCCTAAGTTACGGCGGCATAGCGTAAATGTGCCGGCTTTAGCGCGCCGAAGTCAAATGGGGATGAGGTGGGCGTGTTTTATGCAAAATAATCATGACCCCACGTAATTGACGCTTTTAACGAAGGGCGCATGCGCCGTCCGTGGACGTATCCCAGTGCGCATGCGTCGGATAGAATGCCTAAGATACGTCGCACACTGCCTACGACGTGAACGTAACTTACGCACAGCCCTATTCACGTACGACTTATGCAAACGACGTAAAAAGATACGCTTGTTGTCCATACCTTGCATGGGCTGCGCCACATAGAGAGCAGCTTTATCTTTACGCCGGCGTATGTCTTACGTAAATGGCGTAACTAATTGCGACAGGCGCATGTACGTTCGAGAATCGGCATATCTAGCTCATTTGCATATTCGACGCGGAAATCAACAGAAACGCCACCAAGCGGCCAGCGTAAATATGCACCCGTATGCACCTCGTATTTTGGCCGAATTTATGCGTAACTGATTCTGAGAATCAGACGCGCATATACGCCGGCGCAGATTCGGACTTACGACGGCGTACGTGGAGATACGCCGTCGTAAGTCTTTGAGAATCTAGCCCATTATATTCACTTTGGCTTCCATAGTAGAATTTGGACTGGGAGAAGGACAACCTGCAATGTTATCTAATCAGGCAATACTACACTGCTTACTACAAACCTGGCAAGCAAGCGCAGTTACATGGCATTGACTAGTACTAGCTGTGACAGGCTCAGCTATAGCACCTTGGAGCATCACTGTAAAGCAGGTGTCTCCAAACTTAGGGCCGGACTGTGACCTTTGAAAGTAGAATAGGTCCCAACGTTAGTGTGAAAAACAATGCCATAGTTTTGGTTTCGGTGGGAGGAATTGTGCCCCTATCATTGGTGTGAGTGAGAGGAATTGTGTTCCATCATTGGTCATTGAGCCCCATTGTTGGTGTCATTTTGAGAAACTGCGCCCCATCATTGGGAGGAACTTTGTCCTATCATTGGGAGGGGGAATTGTGCCCTATAATTTGTGTCATGGGGAGGAACTGGTGTCATAGGGGGGGTTTGCCCCCATGATTGGTTTCAGTGGACCTCATTGTTGGTGTCTGTGGAAGGAATTGTGTCCCGTTGTTGGTGTCATTGGGAGAAATTGTGCCCCATCAGTGGTGTCATTGGGAGGAATGGTGTCCCATTGGGAGGAATTGTGCCCTTCATTATGCCCCATTGTTCATATCAGTTGATGGAATAGTGCCCCAAGGGCCAGATACAAGCAAGCAAAAGGCCTCATTTGGCCCCTGGGCCGCAGTTTTGAGACCACTGCTGTAAAGTTATGTGAATGCAGACTTGCTTCATTGCAGTCTTTTACTTATTTTATTTATTTCTTTTGCTTCCCACTAAGGAGAAGGAGTATACTTGGTACCTCTCATTATTAGGAGGATGTGACCCTCTCCTTTTCCTCCAGTGGTGCAGCAATGAATGTGGAGGCACTGTCACTTGGGGGCAGTGATAGGGTACTCAGCCCTATACAAGCTCTGCACAAATCCTGAAACTGATGTCCTGTACCCACGGTCGGGAATCCCGACAGGTCAAGGTCCGTCGGTAATCCAGACAGGAAAACCGAGAACCTGCTCTCCCGTACACACGAGCGGGTTTTCCGATGGGAGAAAAAGATGAGAGCGCTTGGCTGGGAATCCCGTTCTCTGTTTTCTCGTACACACGGCCGGGTTTTCCGCCAAGAAAAGATACGCTGGTATTCCCATGGGAAAAAAGAGAGCAGGTTCTCTTTTATTTGTCCAGTGGTTTTTGGGCAGTTTTCCCGTAGGAAAAACTACGAGGAGCATACACACGGCCGGGATTTCCGGGTCAAAAGCTCTCCTCACAGTTTACCGTCGGGATACCCGGACGTGTGTACGGGGCATTATACTGGGCTTTTCCTCTCTAATTTCTGCGGCAAAGGACTAGCAAAGGCAAGAGTAAGCAGCTGTGAGGTAACCAGAAATTAAAGTATATGTGTTCTTTCACTGGACCTTTAGTTTGATAAAGCACTGTGTGTCATAAATTATTGCCATTTTTTTTTTTTTAAATAAAATACTGTTTTGACCTTTTTTCATCCATTGTTTTATCATGGTGATGCTGATCTCCTGCAGCCTTTCTGAGCCACTTTTTGTCTTCGTGCACTCTCCCCAGTTTTGGCTGCTCTAGATCGGCTTCCTGATAACGACAATGATTGATCATGCCTGCACAATATATGTATTGGCTGCTTGTAGTTTCCTCCGGAGGTGCATATCACAGGGTAACAGAGTAGCAAAATGGAAAGACAGTCGTCATACCATAATAAGAAGTGCCTGAACGAGGACCTTCATGGCAGGATGGCCAGGTCTTCATTTAATGAAAGTTGTCGGTTATAAAAGATTGAAAGCAACATTTGAAATGGCATTAAAGTGGCAGTAAATCCCATGAATAATTTTTACCTAGATGTAAGCCCATAGTGAGGTACAGTAAATATCTCCTAAACAAGCAATGTCACCGGTGAATTCGCTCTGAAGGAACGGCATACTGTACCGTTCCTTCAGAGCCCTGTGCCGTGAACAGCGGCTCCTGCGTGGGAGTGACGTCATTGCAGCTCGTCCACTAAGGCCGCGTACACACGATCAGGCATGTCCGAGGAAACATGTCCGACGGACCGTTTTCATCAGACCAGGCTGAAGTGGTCTGTTGGTCTGATGTGCGTACACACCATCGGACCAAAATCCCCTCGATCCAGAACGCGGTGACGTAGAACACAACGATGTGATGAAAAAACGAAGTTCAATGCTTCCAAGCATGCGTCGACTTGATTCTGAGCATGCGCGGGATTTTGGTCTGATGATTTTGTGTACTAACCATCGAACATGTCCAACGGACAGGTTTCCAGCGGACAGGTTTCTAAGCATGTTTAAAAAACTTTTGTCCGCTGGAAAACGGTCCAATAGGCCGTACACACGATTGAACATGTCCCCTGAAACTGGTCTGTGGACCAGTTTCAGCGGACATGTTCGATCGTGTGTACGCGGCCTAAAAGGACCGGAGCCTGCCAACCCTGAAGGAAGATCTGGTGAAGATGAAAGCCCTGTCAGTGGTGACAGCAAACCGCTGGAGGGCTTCGTTTTAAGGTAAGTTTCACCCAGTGATTTTATCACCGGACCTCTGTGCTATGTAATGCAGGCAGATCACGTCTTGTGGGGCTGGTAGGGTGCTGTACATGCCTTCCTAAAAACATCACTACACCGTGCCTCAGTAATTCTCTCACCAGCCCTCAGCTCTTGGGCTGGCTTTCGGAAAGGAGTTATGCATATATATATATATATATATATACACACACACATGCACCATACCTGGCCGATGCCCTTGGAAGTTGTAAATCAGTGACATAGACACCGATCTCCAATAGCTTCCAGGTCCCACATCGAACATCTGCTGCATTGTGGACTCCGGATGTCAGCTGATCAGCGTGAGCATTATTCAGAGAATGCTTTCCATCTTCTGAATGAATGCAAGGCACGGCATTCTCTGATTGAACAATTTTGAGAGGTGGGGTAAATTTCCAACAAGATCGTTTTCCGTCGGAAAAATAGATAACCCGCTCTCAATCTTTTGCTGGCAGAAATTCTGACAGAAAATGTTGGATGGAGTATACACACGGTCGTAATATCGGACCAAAAGCTCACATCCAACATCCTATCGTGTGTACAGGGCATTAGACAAGGTCGATTACATTCGTTGCAGGCTGGCTGGTAAGTGAGCTGCGAATTTTTGTTTATTGTTTTTTGACATGCATCGCCCTTTCATGTGCAAAGGCCAGTTATGGGTTGGGGTGGTTGCCATTTGTTTGCATTCTTTGAATGCCGCCTGTGCCCGAGCAGTCATTATCCTGTGTTCAAAATGCAACAGGGCAGTTGCTTGGTGTGTGACCTGGAAGCAAGTGGCGATCACGGGAGTAGCGGTTTCTATAGCAGCCAAACAAATACCCTTGCGCACAAATGTGTGGACCAGGCAATCCAAAGTTCAGAGTGGATAATATCTCAGGCCTTTCTCCCCTCCAGGATAGGGGTATCCTAACAGTCAAAAAAGAAAATAGAAAAAGAGGGCGCACCAGCCTTGTGCATTATCCTTTGATATATTTATTAAAAGAGAAAGTATTAAAAACTACTCAGAAGCATGGAAAGAAAACCACAATGTAACACAATGTAACTTTGGCTTTTGTATTTTTGTGCGTGAGCTCGAGAGAGAGGAGCCGGACTGCAGGAGTTGGGAGTAGGCAGACCCTCCCCCCGGAGGCAATCGCCATCCTTCTCCATGCCCCTGGTGGCAATGGCGGGTGTGAGGGGGGGCCTCCCACTCACCCCGCCCTACCTGCTCCTCTTGGGAGCCCAACTGGGGCCCAACGGGACCCCAATGGGGCAGAGGGACTCCCCCTATGAGGGAGTGAGGGGGCCTAGCCCACCCAGCCAGCCCCGTAGGTCCTTCGCTTCTCTTTATTTTAGGAGACCGCATGGCCAAAGTGCGTGTGTGTTAAACCAATTTCGTGTGCGTGTAAGTGTGGTGGTTTTTGTGGGGGGGGGGGGGGTGGGTGTACTAAGCACAGGCGTACCTTGCATAGCACACCCATCGGGAGCCGGGCTGAGACCACCAAACTCAATTCACATGTAGCCGAGACCGGGTTCCAGAGGCTGCAGAGGTGAACGGCTTGTCAGCGCAGTGCCAATCACGTTGAGCCACCACAGCTCCTTGTGACTTTGGCTTATGACAATCAATCTACTGATAGAAGTCTCCAGATCCTAGAGGGAGGACGTGCAAACCACTGCTGGCTGACGTGTTTCGAAGGATTACCTTCTTTCTCAGAGCCTGTCTACCTGAGTGATTTCCAGCTTCCAGGGGCATCGGCCGGGTATGGTATATACATAGTTACATTGGTCCAAGCCAGACCAACATACAGTAACTATGTATAAAATATCTATACCTGGAATTCATCTTTAATGCCGCGTACACACGGTCGTTTTTTGCGATGAAAAAAAACGACGTTTTCTGTGAAGTAAAAAACGACGTTTTTGAAACGTCACTTTTCAAAGACAATTTTGCATACACACCATCGTTTTTTCACAAAAAGCGAGGTTACGTTCACCACTCTTTTCCATTGAAGCTCGCTTCATAACTAGCTTCTGGGCATGCGCGGGTTGAAAAACGTCGTTTTGAAAGACGTTTTTGCTACACACGGTGACTTTTTGTGAAACAAAAAACGACGTTTTGAAAAACGACACAAAAAATTCAAGCATGTTGGAATTTTTTTTTGGTCGTTTTTTTGAAGACAAAAAACGACGTTTTGCCCACACACGATCAATTTAAATGACGTTTTAAAAAACGTCGTTTTTTTTCATCGCAAAAAACGACCGTGTGTACGCGGCATAAGGCTTATATGAAAATGTATAGATTGCAATGAGAGCTAGTTTAAGCGAGCCAGTTGCTTTTCCCTATGTAATATCCACTTTAAGGTCCAGTTTAAGTGCAGCAGCTATGAGGTCATTAACCTAGCGGTCCTAGCTGAAAGGGGAACGTGGCTCACAAAGGTGGCTGAACAGAATAACAAATCTTTTGGCAGGTAAAACCGTTTCCATACATTTATGTAGTTGTCTGCCCGAAGTGCAGCTTTAAAAATACAACATGTTGCAGATTTTATCTTCCCTTTTTTATTTTTTTACTATAATCCACTAGGAGCAGATGAAAAATTCTGGATCCTTTATGTTTTGTAAGCCAAAGGTTTTTTTAAACGGTGCATATTTCTACAACACACAGCCGCAGTATATCTTCGTCAACATTCTTCTCCAACTTTTGTGTGGCGGCCCCAATCTGCGAGCGCTCAGCGGTGTGATCAAAGCGCAGCAAAACATTGTGACTTCTGCTGGTATTAAATAATCTATCACTTCACACCAGAGATGGTTGGCACGGCGGTGATCTCTTTTCCTCCTTCTAAAACTTCTTTCTCTTTTCATTCAACGTTCGGCATTTTCTTCTGGTCTCATCTGAATGTCAAGTGCTAATTATGCTTTTTCCAGTTATTTCTTTTAACCTAATTACGGTGCCACTATCTGACAAACAAAATCACGTCTGGATGAGCAAGTCTTTTGGTGTGCACATAACAGCTGAAAGCAACTGTACAAAAATTCAATGGCTTAAATATGCCAGTGTAATACATCCAGGTATTAATTACTATTGGTGCATTAAATTAAAATTTTGATGCCGAAATATATATTTTTATATAATAATAATAATAATAATAATAATAATAATGATTAAAAAAAAAAAAAACACAGCATTGATTGATTGCATGCAATTTAGAAAGAGATGGTATAGTATAACATACTACTTAATGCTAACAACAGGGTAGTGCATTTTAAACATGCACTACCCTGTTGTTAGCATTCAGTAGTATGTGATTACTACTACTATGCTATCTCTTTCTAAATAGCATGCAATCAATCAATCAATGTTGTATTGTATTTTATATTTCTAGTAGTTTCAGTTTGGATGTCAATCTTGTACAGTTAACTTACCAAAGAGAGCAGTTGTAAAGATCTCCAATGGCAATTCTCTCCTTTAGAACGAATATAGTAGCCCCATCCATCCAGGAGATGGAGCCCCCTCTCCCATGAAGCCCCCTGTATGCTCCCGACTTCCGAGTCCCAACTGCGGAGAATGTGCACTGCCACTGGGCATACGCAACACAGGTATCTTCACTGCATAGTCACGCCCCCACCCCAGTGTGACCCACTGACCTTATTGGCACCTTTTTTTTCTTTCGACAAAATGCAGAAAACACTGATATGTTTTGGCCGCTGAAATTTTGGTGCATCTCTATTAATTACCTCTCACAGAGATCACTGTACTCCCGCTTGACAATGCCTTCATCTTCTTTTCAATCCAGAAGGGTGGCACCATCCTTGTTCAGGCATAATGCAGGGTCAGATTTGGTGCTGAGCAACTGCTATGCAACTGTAGTGCAACCTATGTGCAAATTTACCAACGCCTGCACAATCCTAAAGACTGGCAGGGGACCCAGCATCAGATGCACATGCTAAGAAACGCTGCCATTGTAACACTTCCCGGTATTTATTACTTCTCACACATCTCAGTACTCACCCTGACAATACCTTCATTTGTGGTTTTCTCCAGAAGTATGAAGCCATCTTTGTTCAGGTCAGTGGTGTATTTATGTTTTGTGCCGCCCTAGGCCTGACTAAACTTGTGCACCCCCTAATTTAAATATAACCCACCCCTTCCTGTCAAGACCACACCCCTTGTTTAAGACCCACCCTGAAATTGTGGAGTGGGGACACTAGTTCTGAGGGCCTGGGGGGGCAATGGATTCCCTTAATTTGCATAGATTTCCTCTCACTTCCTGTATGGCTATTGGGGGAGGAAGTGAAGGGAAATCTCTGCAATGGGACAGCGATGGTAAAAAATCAACTGTCAGGGGCCCTCCCTTACTCTTTCCAAAATGAAAAAAAATAAGTGTTGCCTATAGTTCTACTTTAAGCACAAATTTCTTAAAATTTTATGGAGAGGGCTAAGAAGATATAACCATGCAGCAGAAACATATAGCACAGTGAGGAAGGTTTGTGATCCAGAATGATAGGAGAGTCAAAATTAGAAGTCGTCCGGAAGCAGTGCTGTCGTTTTCTTTATGGGGGCGCCAGACCAATTTGCCTTACAGTGTAACAGTGTAGCGCAAGCCGGCGGGGACTCTTTTCGTGCTGCCCCCCTGCACAGCATTGATTCAGGTACCATCCAGAATCGCCATTTGCATGACACGCTGCATAGTGTGAATAGAGGCTCAAGGTAAGAGCTATCTACCTTCATTTCGATCTGTTCCTCCTGATTATAGGATTTGTGTTACCAAGCCTGTAAGGCCGCGTACACACGAGGAGATATGTGCGATAAATCGGTCCGACAGACCGTTTTCATCGGACATATCTCCTGGGAGATTTTGGTTTGATCCGTGTACACACGATCAAACCAAAATCCCCGCCGACAGACAGCGCGGTGACGTGGCGGTGACGTTGACGCCGCCACATCACCACTCCAGAAAGTAAAATACTTCCACGCATGCGTCGAATCTATTCAGCGCATGCGGGAGATTTTTTGTCCGCTGGTTAGGCGTACTAACCAGCGGACATGTCGGACGGACGGGTTTCAGCAGACAGATTTTAAACCATGCTTTAAAATTTGTCTGCTGGAAAAACCTGTCTGTTCGCCCGTACACACGATCGAATATGTCTGCTGAATTGGTCCGTCGGACCGGTTTCAGCAGATAAATTTGATCGTGTGTACGCGGTCTAACAGGTCTGCAAAAAAAGTCAGCAAATGTGTTGCAGATCTTCTGATCTAAGTGAAGCCTCATTCTTTTCAGTGGATTCCTATACTTTGAAAATAATTGCACACCACTTTCTCATATCCCACAGAACCTATGCAGCAGCAAATCTTTTCAAATCCAGCAAAGAAGGATCTAAAAACAGGCCCTACAGCCCCGACCGGGAGAAGAAGGCAATCAATGCATTGTTTTCATGTGAGCTCCCATCATAATAGCATGCCAAGGTGATGGGGGTCAACCTCTAAAGAGTCTAAGAAGACTGGACCAGGCAACGGAGAAAGCACATCAAAGATAGATAAAGTAGACAGGAGAAAAACTGAATCTGCCCCGACGTTACATAACAAATGCGGCATGACTGAGAATCTGCTCGATCCTCATTTACAGCTTTCTGTATAATTGAAGGTGACAGCAGAGGTCAAAGAAAAGCAAACAAGAGGTGATAAAAACCAACCGTATCGCCGCAATGACCAAATGTGGCATTTTATGATCACAGATGATACACAGGAGTACTAAACACTAAATAGGCTATTATAGAAGCTTTCGGCCATAAACCCTCCATGTCAACGGGGACAAATAAAAATACGAGCACCAAGTCCTATCCATCTATCAAGTAATTGGATTGGTTTGAAGAGAAAAATCGCAGTCTCCCAAGATATTGTTAGAGGAAGAATAGGCATGGCGGCTCTAGATAGGCATTTGAAAAAAAAGAAGTAACTTCAGGAGGACAGTGCTTTAATTACAGAGAGCTAGGCCACTCATAGTAAAATTATCTAAGGGCTATCTAGAATTTCATGTTCCAACTTAAAGGATCACTAAAGGAAATATTTTTTTTAGCTAAATAGCTTCCTTTACCTTACTGCAGTACTGGTTTAATGTCCTTATTGTTCATTTTTGCTTTGAAGTTGCTGTAATCCTGCTCTGTTCTCCACACTTCCTGCTTGTCTGTTTCCTTATAACCACAGTGCTGGGAGATTTCTCACGGTGGTCTAAGCTGTCATTACTGTGTGTCTAAAACTTCTCAGAACCAATCAAATTAATTTTAAAAACAAAACACTGCCCTGGATTTGTTTGTTTTTGTTCTATGTGTCTATTTCTACTTCACAGAAACATGAAGCCAGTTCAAAAGTGAAACTAACCTGCAGGCACATTATATGATTGATTTTTATCTATTTTTAATCATTTTGAAAAGGAATCAGTTAACTTTTATGTCTCTATACCCTGCAAACAGTCATTTCAGCAAAACATTTTTTTTTCCTTTAGTGACCCTTTAAAGCCTTAGTCTGGGGTAAATGTTTTTATCCATATAGCCCGCAGCCAGTTTAAAAGAAAAAAAATGATAATCTTTGGATACAGTACTCACCTGTAATTTAGAGCAGCCCCCGGCATTACAACTTTTCTGACACAAGATGTCCTCAGTTTTTTATGAATGAATAATGCCCTGATGATTGACACTGTGAATGCAGGGTATCAAAAAGTGTCAGGGAAGAGAGACTCTCATATGGGATGGCTAAATCTGCGGTTTTAATCAGACAAAGCCAGCCTCTGAGTAGGCTGCTTCTTCTGTCTTTTAGCTAACCCACAGCACTCTGGAAATTCTTTGTTGGGTCTTAAAAATATATTTGAAAAGATTGAATACATATAATAAAAACATTAAAAATATATATTTAAAATTAGAATAAATACAATAATTTCCCTTTAAATTTCTACTTCTCCCTAACATAACCCTTAAAGTTGTTCTAAAGGTATTTTTTTTAGCTAAATAGCTTCCTTTACCCTAATGCAGTCCTGGTTTCATGTCCTCATTGTTAGTTTTTGCTGTAATACTTATCTGTTCTGCACACTTCCTAGTTGTCTGTTTCCTTATGAAAAAAGTACTGGGAGCTTCTCTCTGTGGTCTCTAATCAAGAAGCGTGATTACTTTGTGTCTAAAACCCCTCAGAACCAATCAGTTTCATTTTAAAAACAAACACTGCCCTGTATTGGCTCTGTGTCTTTGTCCTTCCCAGAAGCATGAAACTAGATGAAAAACGAAACTGAAACTGCAGGCACATTATATGATTGATTTTTTATCTATTTTTAATAATTTTTAAAGGAATCAGATAACTTTTATGTCTCTATACCCTGTAAACAGTAATTTCAGCAAAACAAAATGTTTCCTTTACAACTCCTTTAATGCATTCTATGACATCTCTGGATTAAAAACATGTGGATTAAAAACATCTGTGGATTAGTGCCACCCCCGTTTACTTGCCTGACCCATCAAAAGTTCCGCGCCATGAATGCGCAGGCTTCTCGGCCGGCTTCCCAGCTCATTCATTGGTTGATTGAAAGCAGCGCAGCTATTGGCTCACGCTGCTGTCAATCACATCCAATGACTTAGCGCACCAGGGGCGGGGCCGGGTGATACAGTGAGCAGCTATAGCCTCCGGCTGTATCACTGGAGCGCGCCCGCAAGAACTAACCACCATGCTTGCTCGCTCGCATGAAGATGTTTAGTTCTTGCGGGGAGGAGCCCAGACAGCTGCCAAGGGACCCCAGAAGACCAGGTTTAGGGCCACACTGTGCAAAACAAGCTGCACAGTGGAGGCCAAACTGAGATGGAGCATACACACAGGCGGTATTCCCGACAAAAAGCTCTCATAGCAGTTTTCCCGTTGGAAAAAAAACGCTTGTGTGTACGAGGCATCAGGGACCTTAGCGTGTAAGCTCCTTGATGGACTGATGTGAATGCACAATGTACAGTATATGTAAAGCGCTGCGTAAATTGACGGCGCTTTATAAGTACTGTACCTGAAGTAAATAAATAAACCAGCTACCGATCAGGCATCTGCATAGATCTTGACATTTTTGGAATACATCTAGAAATTGGAGAGGCTCTGTGACAAGCAAGTGCATTCCTGTGACCCATAAGAGAAGTATGGCCAAAAGAGCTTTGGCCATACATGTCTTTAAAAGAGACAATGATAAAGGTATGCCACTGCTGACCTCTTCTTTGAGAATGCTAGTTCTCCAGACATCATGATCAGGCTTCAATTATTTCTGAATCTCTGACTTGGAACAAAAAAAAGAGATAAGAAATTCTGATTTCTTTTCACATGTTGTTTTCTTGCATGGACTTTAGCTTTAAAGCAACTCTGTCAGGTCACAAAAAATAAAAAAATCTGAAAGTTTCTTGCAAAAGAAGAGCTCTGATACTCACAGTTGTATTGGGGTATGGGGTCAGAGAGTGGACTGGCACATGGCAGGGAATCCAGGGATCCATCACTCCTGGAAGTGTTGAATGATGAGGAGTCTGATGGAGGTTGGAACGGAGGAGAGGCAGGAGACATGGGCCACTATTGCCAAGGAGTTCGATGGAGGCTGGAACGGAGGAGAGGCAGGAGACATGGGCCACTATTGCTGAGGAGTCTGATGGAGGCTGGAACGGAGGAAAGGCAGGAGACATGGGCCACTATTGCTGAGGAGTCCGATGGAGGCTGGAACAGAGGAGAGGCAGGAGACATGGGCCACTATTACTGAGGAGTCCGATGGAGGCTGCAGTGGGGGAGAGGCAGGAGACATGGGCCACTATTGCTGAGGAGTCTGATAAAGACTGGAACGGAGGAGAGGCAGGAGACATGGGCCACTATTGCCGAGGAGTTTGATGGAGGCTGGAACAGAGGAGAGGCAGCAAATACAGGCCACTATTGCCGAGGAGTTCGAAGGAGGCTGGAACGGAGAAGAGGCAGGAGACATGGGCCACTATTGCTGAGGAGTCCGATGGAGTCTGGAACGGAGAACAGGCAGTACACATGGGCCACTATTGCTGAGGAGTCCGATGGAGGCTGGAACGGAGGAGAGCCAGGAGACATGGGCCAATATTGCTGAGGAGTTCGATGGAGGCTGGAACGGTGGAGAGGCAGGAGACATGGGCCACTATTGCTGAGGAGTCCGATGGAGTCTGGAACGGAGAACAGGCAGTACACATGGGCCACTATTGCCGAGGAGTTCGATGGAGTCTGGAACGGAGAACAGGCAGTACACATGGGCCACTATTGCCGAGGAGTTCGATGGAGGCTGGAACGGAGAAGAGGCAGGAGACATGGGCCACTATTGCTGAGGAGTCCGATGGAGGCTGGAACGGTGGAGAGGCAGGAGACATGGGCCACTATTGCTGAGGAGACCGATGGAGGCTGGAACGGAGAAGAGGCAGTACACATGGGCCACTATTGCCGAGGAGTTCGATGGAGGCTGGAACGGAGAACAGGCAGTACACATGGGCCACTATTGCCGAGGAGTTCGATGGAGGCTGGAACGGAGAAGAGGCAGTACACATGGGCCACTATTGCCGAGGAGTTCGATGGAGGCTGGAACGGAGAAGAGGCAGGAGACATGGGCCACTATTGCTGAGGAGTCCGATGGAGGCTGGAACGGTGGAGAGGCAGGAGACATGGGCCACTATTGCTGAGGAGACCGATGGAGGCTGGAACGGAGAAGAGGCAGTACACATGGGCCACTATTGCCGAAGAGTTCGATGGAGGCTGGAACAGAGGAGAGGCATGAAACATGGGCCACTATTGCAGAGGAGTTCGATGGAGGCTGGCCTGGAACGGAGAAAAGGCAGGAGACATGGGCCACTGGATAGTTGAGTACAATACCACTTCTTTTGCTGGACACTTTCCTCTTGATTTTTCTCATACCTGACAGGGTCACTTTAACTGTTCTACACTGAAGATGTACCTATTGTGAATTACTCGCTCTGTAAAGTAATCATCTGGCAGATAACAGGTCAAATCTCGTTACAATGTATCTCCGTGCAGTGGTGTTTTCCCCCATTGTAAAGTCTGGACTCTCCCAAGAGAAAGTACATTGCACTGATTGATGTCACAGCTGACAAGATGATTCATATCTGGGTCTTCAGGCCACCACTGCAATGTTATTAAGGCATATTGGGCACCACAAATAAGCATGATTTACTAGGAAATATGACAGAATAATAAGAAATATCTGCCTTAAAAACTATATAAGATTGCATATAGTAAAGAGGAAGTGGTACAAGGAAGAAAAAGCTGGTGGCAAACTCAGCTGCTATTTGATGTTATAACACAATATTGAAGTTAAATTCGATTTTGCACTGTGCCCAGAAATGTAACATATGCAAAAGCGTTCAAAGAAAAAAAAATGGCTGCTGGCCACTTTTCAAAATTAGTTTATATTAGGATTCTGGCTATTGGTCCTCTGTGTGACATGCATCATCATTCAACACATTCTTTTTACCTTCGCCCACTTACCCTAAAAACTGTGGCCAAGCTATGGGCATTCAATTATTTACAGATACTTAAAGTGGATGTAAACCCAAAAAAAAAAAATATTTTTATTTTTTATGTCACAATGTAGTGTATACGATTTCTTATCATCTGTGCCCAGTCTTGCCACACAGAGTTAATCCAGCGCTGATTAATCCTCTTTTAAAGTTCAGTGCAAATTAACAGATAAAAACTTGCCAAATTATAAAGTCCGTTTCTCTGTTATTGCTTTCAGTGACAGGTTATTTACAAATCTAGCTTGGACATGTTTATCATAACAAGAGGTGATCCAAAGTTCATTGTATATTACTAGGATGTGTTATGATGTTATATCACCTCATATTATGATAAACAAAACATAACATATAATAAACATGTCCTAGCTAGATATGTAAATAACCTCTCACTCAAAGCAAGAAGAGAGAAAACTGACTTGTTATCTAGACAGGGTTTTATCTGGAAGGCTGTTCATTTTTACTGAACATAAAAGAGGATTGCTCAGAGCTGGATTAACTCTGTGTGGCAAGACTGGGCACAGATGATAGGAAATATTATACTCTACATTGTGACATACAGTAAACAAACTTTAAAGCAGAACTTCAACCAAAAGGGGAGTTCTGCTCGTCTGTCTCCTCCCCCTCTTCTCTACCATATTTGGGGGAAATATATTTGGCAGTCCAGGAAAGCATGGGAGGAACAAAAATGCAGGCCTCTTCATCTGAACCATATCAGGCCACATGCCCTGAACATGGGCAAGGCAACTTGTCCCCATGTTGATGAGGACAAGGGCCCTTTCTCCACAACCCTGGCTCTGTGGTTGTGAAGGTCTGTGGGCGGGGGTTTATTGGAATCTAGAAGCCCATTTTAACAATAGAGGGGCCCCCAAATCCCGCCCCCCGATATAAATGAGTAGGGAGTACAAAGTAGGTCCATATATGGTCAATGGTGTCAGCGGGTGACCCCTGCCTCTTTGTTTGTTTCTTTAAGTGGTGGGGAGAACTAGCAATGTCATAGAACCTAGGTTCACATTGGAGCAATTTGTCAACATGGCATTCACCCGACACTCAAAAAGAACAGAATAAAAACAAATTCAGTACTGACTAACACAGTCGTCTAACTGTAACCAACCATATCCCTACCCCGCCCCCCCCACCTCCTGTCACAGCCCAGATTCCCGGATGGTAATGAGGACCTTGGCCTCTGGCTTCCCACCATTTGGTCTTGTCTTTAGCCATTCCACCATTGAGCCTGGCAAGCAAGAGCTTCAAATTCCCCCGAGCTGCACCAAAGTTGCCATCACCTTCTACCTGAGAGAGTCCCCCACCAGGAGATAGTGTCACTTCCTAGACAGGCCTAGACACCTAGCATGTCCCGCCTATCCCACGTACTATTCGATTTGTACCAGGCCTGCCACACCTTATCAAATTTCTTCCCACACTCGTCTGATATGGGGGCACTGCTAGAATATGTGGTCAGTGTCAGCTGGAGAGAATGCACATCTCCAGCATTTCGCCAAAACCGCACCAAAAATTCCCAGAGATTGTTAAAAGAAGAAGGGATGCTACACCATGGTAAACATGGCCCTGCCCAAACTTTTTTGAGACATGTTGCTGCTATCAATTTAAAAATTACCTTATTTTTATCCTAAAATGGTAAATTTTCTCAGTTTCTCAGTTGCCGCGTACACACGGTCGTTTTTTGCGATGAAAAAAAACGTTGTTTTTTAAAACGTCATTTAAATTGATCGTGTGTGGGCAAAACGTCGTTTTTTGTCTTAAAAAAAACGACCCAAAAAAAATTCCAACATGCTTGAATTTTTTGTGTCGTTTTTCAAAACGTCGTTTTTTGTTTCACAAAAAGTCACCATGTGTAGCAAAAACGTCGTTTAAAACGACGTTTTTCAACCCGCGCATGCCCAGAAGCTAGTTATGAAGCGAGCTTTAATGGAAAAGTGTGGTGAACGTAACCTCGTTTTTTGTGAAAAAAACGATGGTGTGTATGCAACATCGTCTTTGAAAGTGACGTTTCAAAAACGTCGTCTTTTACTTCACAGAAAACGTCGTTTTTTTTCATCACAAAAAATGATCGTGTGTACGCGGCATAACACCTGGCCTGAATGACTTCACAGTTTTTATTGTATACTTTGATGATGAGTTGCTTACTCCACAGTGCCTGTAACTACAGAGGTCAGTAAAATCTTATTTTAAAACTTATTTACTGCTTGTTAAGAATATGTACATGTTTGAACAGCTGAAGTTCTACTTCAAAGATTTATTTAATTTAGTCAAAAATTAAATTGAAAACTGGACTCCAGGCAAACAGCTAAACACAAAGATCTAATACATGGATTAGAGCTGTTTTACCTGTCAAAGACTTTTTATTTCTGTAAATCTAGTGCTGAGAATTACACATCACTACCTAACAGTAAAACTTTGTTCAGTATGGGAGGAGTCTTGATCTCTACGGCAGTTTCCCTTTCATTTACAGGTCTCCTCCCTACGCCGACCCTGTGGCCAAACCGTGAAAGCGGATGCAGAAGAGTAATGGGGCTCGTCATCTCTCTTTTACTCTACTTTTCTTACATTGAGTAAATGTGATAGTAAACTTTCTAGTGAAGAAGACTAATGCCAGGGAACGTAATTACGTATTACTAAAATTTACACTAATTTATAGATAAACAATTGTAGGAAAATTCAGGGAGAATGTCAGGCAAAGCCAATGAAGAATTTACCCTACATTCCGAAAGGGTTTAGATATTATAAACTGTAAACATAGTACTCCAAAGGGTTCACCTTGTTACGTGGAACTGACTGCAACAGTGTAAGATCCTGGTGCCAAATCTGTGGCCTGAGGGCCCTTTGGGATTTATTTTGAAGTAGTCTGTAGTGTGAGTGAAAGCATTGATTTTGTCAAGTAGTGATAGTTATGATTTCTACTAGCATCACTTAAAACGTTTCAGATCTCTCTGTCTTCTGAAGCATGTCTCCAGTCTCCAACCAAACCTGTAGCATATCTGTAGTCTCTGGCAGTCTTTTCTGATATTACCAGTACTGAATATTTTGTATGACTCTTTAGTGATATCAAGACCCACTCAGTCTGGAAACCAGTCTTGGCTCCCACTGATGTCATTTACAGCCAGTGAAAAGGGAGTGGGGGGTGGGACTAAACCCGCATGGGTACCCCCATAGCTTGCAATAGTGGGCACTCAGGAGGGGAGAGGAGCCAGGAGTGCTGGCAGTGTACCCAAGAAGAGGAGAATTGGGGCAGCTCAGTGCCAAACTATTGCACAGAGCAGGTAAGTATAATATGTTTGTTATTTTGAAAAAAATCTAAGGGTTTACAATTACTTTAACTTACAACATACATTTAAGATAAGTTTGAAATCTTTTGAGTTCCATCTTAGGCCAGCCATAGACGATTTGTATCTCAGCTGGTTCACCAGGAACTGGGCCAAGATCTGAAACGTGTAAGCAGGCTGAATATACCAAGTTGATTCTCCAGGTAAGGGGAGCTTCCTTCAACTTTTGGTTGCAGGAAAGAAATTTGCATTGTCTATGATCTGCCTAAGAGCCTTCACATGTGCCTCTGACCTGAAGTTGACACCTTCTAAGTTGCATTAAGATGCTTTTGCACTTCCAGTACATTTCTGAAGCAAAGGCACAAACCCACTTACACAGGCCCTAAACCTTTTTCATTCAGTTAATTTAGCCAGTTTATACTAGCGCTGCATTGGCATATACCACCCATACCACTGAACAGCATTTCACCTGAAGCTACAGCCTCTCTCTTCATACAATCCTCCATAGGCATTTTGAAAATCCCCAAAGGGAAGACGATGAAAGATTTTCCTTGAGGCTGGAAGGGAGAAGCAGCTGTTTCTGTGATGCGTATTTTATTCTACAGGGTCCAGGAACTGGAGACATATGCATCTGTGAAATATGCAAAAGGTAAATTGAAGAAGGGGAACAGACAAAAAAGCCACAGAGGAGATGGGTCTTAAGGCTGCCTGCCTCCTGATGACTCAGTCCTTGTCACATTAGATCAATACGCTTGAACAGCTTCGCCTGGCATAGCAGGCACTTGGGACTTGGGGATGCCACGGTGCAGAAGCTTGGCATATCACAGACGACGTGCCGCTCTGTTTAGGATTATTTCAAAAGCTGAGGATGGCTCAACAGTAAACAGTGTTTGCATTTCATTGTCGAAATCTGCGGGGGGGATCTGCGGCTTGGGGACACATCAGTGCTTTCTCCAGGAGCTCCCGTTTCCACCTGCTGCTTGATGTGACACTAATCAATAGTTGCTGTAAGTCACAGCAGGAAAAATATGGACTGCTACTTAAGATATGCAGCTTGTGATGAAGGGGAAGAGCACACTAGATCCTAGAGAGAAGAATAGACAAGGCTGTAGCTTTGGGACAGAATGGAGATACCTCTACATGTATAGCTATGCTGTACAAGTAGTAAAATAAAATCAATACCTTGAGGTGCCTGCTTATATTGTCACATACCTGGCAAAGCACCCTACTTAGGAAGCACTATTATAAATATAATAAGTTGAGAGCTTGGGTGCATGCCTCCAAAGTCTTTCTATTGACAAGTGAGGTTGTCCAGCATAGTCCTTGTCCAACTGAGATATGGGAAAAGGCAGGGGGTTGGCCAGAGTCCTTCATCAGAATATTGAGCCATGCGCACCCTGCTTCCATCACTAACCATGTTTCAGGCTACAATTAGTCAGGTCTCTCTTATTATAACTCACTGCCCTTTGAAAAAACATAAGGGCCTGTGATGATGGAATATCATTAGCTTCAAATAGATTTTGCATAGCCATAAATGTCTAATGGAATGCAAACCCCACTTGAAGCAGGTCAGAAGGAGGTCAACTGCAGGTCAAATGCACTTGCCAGTGTACTCTGAATGATCTCAGTGGCTTCTCAAATCGATGTCAAATTGATGCCGTTGGCCAAGCCCAAAGCTCACTGACACAGACACTAATGTACTGTAGCCCTAAGAGCCTGTGTCAAGAAGCTTTGGGCTTGTGCCAATTGCATTAGTTTGACATCAGTCTGAGACACTTAAACAATCATTTAGAAGTAATCGGTAGATACATTTGACCTGCAGTTGATTTCCTTATCCTGCTTTTTGAAGATAAAAGCCTATCAACACAGGCCTTTAGGGAGGAGAGCCAGTGGTGACATAATTTCCGTTTGCGGACGAGAGCGGAAGTGCTGGTGTTTATGTGGAATGGTTTTATGTGCTTGTTATATCGCCTAACTGTAAGGCCTCGTACACACGATCAAATCTGTCTGCTGGAAACGGTCTCGTGAACGGGCGAGCCGACGGATTTGGCCACCCAACAGATTTCAAAGCATGCTTTGAAATCTATCGGGTGGGAATCCGTCCGCCCGACATGTCTGCTGGTTAGTACACTTACCAGCAGACATGTCGTCTGGATTCGGCGCATGCGCGGAAGTGTTTTAATTCCTGGTGCGGTGACGTGGCGGCGTCAACGTCACCGCCACGTCAGCGCGCCGTCTGCTGGCGGGGATTTTGGTTTGCTCGTGTGTACACGCGAGCAAACCAAAATCCAAACAGACAGATTTGTTCAAATCGGTCGGACAGACCGTTTTGAACAAATCTATTGCCTCGTGTGTACGAGGCCTAAGTGTATTGATGCCTATTTATTAAATTTTATCATTACGATACCACACTATGGAGTCCCTTTAGTTCCCTATTTGCTATTGAGAGCCATCATCCTGGGTTTAAGCTGTTGACTGCTGCTGAGGAGTTACTTCTGCCATTGTGGGATTAAAAGAGGCTTGATTGCAAGCCAGCCAAGGTGAGAGGCTGGGGGAAATAGGGTCACTTGGATTGGAGTATCTGCACCTGTAGATTATTTGTGGATGGTGGAATACTCTGCATGCTATTGGACGTTGGAAACCTGACTACACAGAGATTCACAGCTGCACTTTATTATTACTGCATGAGACTTGTACTTGCACTGAGAAGATTTTTTTTCCATCATTTATTTCACGTTTGGACATCATTATGAACTTTTCACCTTAAAGGGGTGTTCCAGCCAAAATTGTGTTTATTAAAAGTCAGCAGCTACAAAAAGTGTAGCTGCTGGCTTTTAATAAACACTCACTTACCTGCTCCTGCATTCCAGCGACGCGCCGACCGGGGCTCCGCTCCTCTCCCCCCCTCCCCAGCCGGCATCTCCATCTCGACTGTGGGCACCCAGCCGTGACAGCCTTCTGCTTCACGGCCGGGCACCCACTGCGCATGCGCGAGCCGCACTGCGCATGCGAGCCGCTGATTGGAGAGGCGATCGCATGGGACCTGTCAGTGTCCCATGTGATCGCCTACAGGGAGGGGCTGGTGTAGGCGATTGAGGCTTAATCGCCTAACCAGCCCCTCGGCGGAAGCAGGAAGTGGGACAGGAAGTCCCACTCCTACTGAAGCTCCCACTCCCCCCCAAAAAAAATTACATGCCAAATGTGGCATGTATGGGGGTGAGGAGTGGAACAAGAGGAAGTTCCAAATTTGGGTGGAACTCCTCTTTAATTTGTTTATTTTTATTAGCATTTATTGCACGTTATCTTTGCCAGCGTTACTGCTGCCAGCTTCTCTTTTTTTGCACTAGCGTTATTTGCAGAAATTGCTGTTTTGCACATTGAATTTTATTATTTTATATTACAGCACTTTTGTTATTATTAATTTTTATAATTTGATTATGTAATTACTAGTGAGCGCCACAACACCCCCAATTATTAATTTGCAGTGATTTCAAAAAGTTGTTTCTGTACTACTTTTTGCGATTTTGGCCTGCAATTTGTAATTGCGGCTGAAATCGGGACTAACAAGTGGGAGTGAAATTGCGTAAGTTCAGCTGAACTCACACGGCTTCATTCCCGCAGCCCAATGTGAGCCTGGGCTAAAGCAAATTGTAAATCACAGACGGTCATAATTATTATTATTATTACTATTATAATACTGAATATATATATATAGCACCAACAGTTTGCGCAGCGCTTTACAAAATAAAGGCAGGCATTACAGATACAGTACAATTTCAAAGGAAGTACAAATATTTTAATCATCGGTACTTGTGCCAACACACTTTACCATTCTTTAATGTAATACATATACCCTTGTGATCCCCCCACCAGGGCCGATCCTAGGCAGGATGGAAAGGGTGCATTGCACCCAGGCGCTTGCAGAGGTGGGGGGCGCCGAAGTGCCAGAGTTCTCCCTTCCCTCCTTCTCTCCTTGTTTGTATCCGTCCAGAACTAGTGTTCTGAGAATAGGTGTGTGTCCGTCCAGAACTGATGTATGAGCATAGGGCAGCCTGTACAGCCTGGCAGTGCTCGGGTGAGGGGCCACTCCTCTTCCTGACACAAGAGTTCTAGTTTTCAGTGGCTGCTGAGTGCTGATGTGCAGGAATGAATTCCTCAAACTGGGAGTCTTGGATCCCGCACGGTCTCCACCAACTCCAGTTGGAATGCTTCCCCCTCCCATCCCTATCTCGGACTGCACAGAGCAAGAACCGAGGTGAGTAACAGTGTTCAGTGTGCTGTGTGCTGGGGGATGGCGTCCCCAGCATCCCTTTACATGTGCTCTGGGCTGCCCCTGCTCTAGATGTTCTATGGCATGCTAGATTGCATAGGATACACAGCCCTTGCCCATTTCTGCCCCTCGTCCATCTACAGATGTGATGTATAATGAGATGTACCAAGAGCCCTTTCCCACTGTCAGTGCTGGGGCATCGGCGCTTTACTAGTAAGCTAGTTTTAGCAGCATTTTACTGTCATTTTAAAGGTACATTTAACCCTTACTAGCGGCCAAATAAAGGGTTCAAAGGTGCCAGTGCCGAAGCCTTTGCATGCACTGCCCATTGATTTGTATGCACCGCTCCTAAAGCGCCTCAAAGAGGATACTTGCAGGAATTTTTTGGATGTTCTGGCAGCACACTGCCCCAGTGTGGAAGCAATCGGGCTCTCACACTGGGATTGCAAATGAGGCTTTTTTCAGGCGCTATTTTTAATGCTAAAGCACCTGAAAATTGCCTCCAGTGTGAAGGGGGTCTAAGGGACCATCTCTTGTACTACGTCTGCAGTCTCTGATCATCTCCTGTACTATGTCTGCGGTCTCTGATCATCTCTTGTATTATGTATGCAGTCTCTGACCATCCCTGTACTATGTCTGCAGTCTCTGACCATCCCTGTACTATGTCTGCAGTCTCTGACCATCTCCTGTATCATGTCTGTAGTATGTCTGGGGGCTCTAACAGACTCTCTAACAGAAGCCCTCTCTGTGTCCATCAGAGAGGCCCCCCTTAAGGTCCCAATAAAGTACTCTGCTTCTCTTCCTGTGTATTGTTTATTGTTCAGAGATCATGTAAGGATCCCAGGTTAATGAAGACTGTGTGGGGGAGCATCTCTGTGGTTGAGACATTGCCATAGAAACATTTGTAAAGGTGAGGAGTTAGTAAAATGACGATGCCTATGCACTCAGGCGCCTGTGACCCTAGGATCGGCCCTGCCCCCACCCCTAAAATGGCAAAAAGGCCATAAAGAGGTGGGCAAGTTTTGGACTCTTGGAGAACATCACCACACTGTAACACGCATTCTGAGTCCTCTCCCTTGACTCATTAAAAGACGCAAACATTTTTCATTTTTAACATTATATGTTGGCGGGGAGAACTTTTTCACAGGGTAGCGTCAATCAAAACAAACAAGAATGCAAAATGAAGTGGGAATTAATTTACATTTAATTGAACGCGCTTAATGAACACCGATACAGAAGACATGATCATTTCCCCCAGCTTTGTAGTTAACATTTTCACTTGTCTAGATTAATCAAAACTAAATATAATACACTTACACTAGGATAATTATTCTGTAAGGCAGATTAGACATGTCTGCCATCTCACTGCCCACACAGATTAAATACTTTATTAATGGTAGGCATTAAAGAGCACACTTGCCAACTTTATTGGTGGGCAGGGCCATCTTAATGCAAGGGCACTCCTGGGCACTGCCCAGGGGCCCTAGATACATGGGGGGGCCCCCGCAATAATCTTGCATTACATCCTACTTGCCAACTGTCCCGGATTTGCTGGTACAGTAATGCTTTTTACTAAACTGTCCCGATATGATTGTGTCCCAGTAAGCCTCTTAGAACCTATACTGTGCCCTCCTGACCCCCCCCCCCCTGTACTGTTCCCTCCTAACCCCCCCCCTTGAACTGTGCCCTCCTGACCCCCCCCTGTACTGTGCCCTCCTAACCCCCCCTGTACTGTGCCCTCCTGCATTCCCCCCCTGTACTGTGCCCTCCTGCAGTCCCCCTGTACTGTACCCTCCTACATTCCCCCCTGTACTGTGCCCTCCTGCATTCCCCCCTGTACTGTGCCCTTCTGCATTCCCCCTATAATCTGCCCTTCTGCATCCCCCTGTACTGTGCCCTCCTGACCCCCCTGTACTGTGTCCTCCTGCATTCCCCCCCTGTACTGTGTCCTCCTGCATTTCCCCCCTGTACTGTGCCCTCCTGCATTCCCCCTATACTGTGCCCTTCTGCATCCCCCCTGTACTGTTGCCTTTGTGTTGACTAGTCTTTGATTTATGGAATATTTTCCTTTTGTAAAATCGATTTTTATTGAAAGTATTTATCGGCGTATACCGCGCACTTTTTTCCCCTTAAAATCAAGGGGAAATCGGGGATGCGCGTTATACGCCGATGTCATGTTCTTTTGCCAATGGGGGGGGGGGGGGCGGGGATTGGGCGGGGGTCTCATGCCGGCCGTTCTACCTCTCCTGGTCCTAGAACAGCGAGTCCCTTCTCTCATCTTTTTGCTCCTCCTCCCCCTTCAACTGTAGCTTTCAGAGGAGGAGGAGACTGTGTGGTTTGAGCGGGGGATCTCTGACCTGATCAGCTTCGCTGGGACCCGTGGGGACCCGATCCGGCGCTGTCTTGAACGGGAGACCCGATCCGACGTGATCCGACGTGCGGGAGTACAGAAGGGACTGCTGACGCCGAAGTTGGGTGAGTGGAGCGGCTCATGCTGGGGACAAGAGAAGCAGGTAGGAGGGCAGAGTATCCCCCCCACCCATACAGCACTCGCCTGAAGTCCCAGGCGGAAGTTGTGCAGGCAGTTTGAAAACAAGTGTGCCGCCTTGTCTGGCAAATGATGGGACAGGATCTGTGTGCTGAAAACGTGTAATGTGTAATGTGCTGAAATCTTGTAAGTTGCTGAAATTGTGTAATGTGCTAAAATCGTGTAATGTGTAAAGTGCTGAGATCTATGTGTAAAGTGCTGAGATCTATGTGTAAAGTGCTGAGATCTATGTGTAAAGTGCTGAGATCTATGTGTAAAGTGCTGAGATCTAAGTGTAAAGTGCTGAGATCTAAGTGTAATGTGCTGAGATCTAAGTGTAATGTGCTGAGATCTAAGTGTAATGTGCTGAGATCTATGTGTAATGTGCTGAGATCTATGGGCCAGATTCAGGTAGATGAGAGTATCTTTCCTCTGGAGTAACGCTTCTCATTTACGTTACTCTGAAGACCCTTTCAGCGCAAGTCCTGTAATTCACATAGCAGTTGCGCGTAAACTTGCGCCAGAGTAACGATAATGCGCTGGCGTAACCCGACGCAAGTGGAAGTGGGTGTGATCATATGTAAATGATGGGCGGAGCCCGGCGCAGAGGCTTACGTTCAGCGCATCATCCACGGAGCATGCGCAGTGAGTGCGGCTCCACTCGCCCCCTTGTGCGCATGCTCACAACTTCCGTCGGCACCACTTCCTGGGAAACGTCAGCGCAATGCGTTCCGCTGGGCGCTTAAAAGCGCTGGCGGAAACGCCATTCCGGCGCAAAAGTAGTTCCGTTTCCCCCCACCCCAGGGAAGATACTTTTGCTCTGTGATGGCTGCTCCCGCTACCCCCAGAGAGAGGAGGAACCTCAACTTTAATACCCAGGAGGTCTCTGTCATTATCTCGGCTATGGAGACGGAGAATGAATTTCTCCATGGCAAAAAAAGCCGGAAGACCAGCCGGGAGAGGAAGCAGGGCATCCTGGAGTCCATTGCTGCCAGGGTCAATGTCCTGGGCTACTCCACCCGGACTGCTGGGGACATCCAAAAAAAAATAAATGACCTGCGGCGCAAGGTGAGGGACAAGGTGGCCTCCATCAGGAGGTATGAGAGGGGCACAGGTGGTGGTCCCCCATGTCCTGTCACCCTGACCGCAGAGGAGGAGGTGGTCGCTCGGTGCCTGGAGAGGGAGCAGGTGGAGGGGGTCGCAGGCTATGACTCCGTGGAGGAAGGCACAAGGACAGGTAAGTGTTTTATAATCCCCTATTTGTTGTTTTGCATTTGGGGGGGGGGGGGACATGTGCCAAGTGTGTGGGACCACCAACATGTGTCTGCTTTGTGTCATCCACAGATGACGGAGCTGGGCCATCATCTGTCAGCGTGCATTCCACCCCATCCCCCCCACGCCATCGTGTGCCCGAGCCACTGGGTGGTGAAGAGGTTGTGGAGGAGGAGAGTGGCCACACCACACCTGCCGAGGTGGTTGTGGAAGATCCTGCTGTGGCAGAGCAGGACTTTTCTTTGGTTTTGTCTGTCTCCTCCCCTTCTCCTGGCCCGTCTGTCGTCCCCTCCCCCATCCTTGGAAGCCCCTCAAGGGCGACTCCTTCCACCCGAGGACATACATCTTCTGGCCCCAGGAAGGCGACCCAGAAGACCAGGGGGGTGTCTGATGGTGTCCAGGACCAGTTGGCAAGGGATCACGCCAGACAGACAGAACAAATGGGGGCCATAGCGGACCACTTGCAGAAAGTGTCGGACAGCCTGGGCTCCGTTGCCAACCTCAGCAACGCAGTGCAGGATGTCAGCTCTAATTGCGCTGCAGTGGTCACCACTTTGGGGGAGGTGCAGGGGGATATCCAGCACCTCACTGCAGCCGTCCAGGCCAACACTGCTGCCATCCATGGGAACAGTGCTGCCATCCGGGAGCAGGGGAGGCTGAGTCGGCGGGCCCAGCATTACCAGATGACCCGTCAGCTCCGGATGCAGGCCCAGACCAACAGTTATCTTGGACGGATAGCCAGGGCCTTGGAGGGCACGCAGGCCACACCTGCCAGGAGTGGCCCACCTGGGGATCAGCCACCTCCAGATGCCCCCCCACCCCCACCCACTCCATCCAGGCAGCTGCGGAGCCAGAGAGGGGCCCCCAGAAGAAGCCCCCGGCATCCCCGATGAGGCCTTTTTTTTGTGGCTGGTTTTATATTATTATTTTTCACATACTCAGGTCATGAGTTTATTTTTTATTTTTCTCAGGTTATGAGATTATTTTTCTTTTATTGATCAGGATATGATCTTTCTAATTTATTTTTGTACTGCACACGGTCAGGAGTGCAGGGGACAGTGTGAATGGTGTGTGAATGTGAGAGGGTGGCACTCCTGAAAGTAAGGGGTGTCACCCTCGGCCGTGGTGGTGAAGTGAACCCCACGGCTGAATGAATGATGTGTGAAAGGTGTGTGAATGGACAGTGACATCATTGGGGCCTTGACGCTGGCGTTACTGCTCCCAACTCCTACATGCTGGACTTGGGCTAATCCAATGCGATGTGCATGTGGTGTGTGTGATCTAGGGACATCAGTGGTGTACACGCGTGCACTGTCTGTGTAATTAATGTTTTGGTTTAGTGTCCAAAGATGCCTACGGCGAGGACCCTCCTGACTGCTCTTCCATCAGCAGACTGGGTGTCCTCTGGCAGGGGGGGGACTGTGTGGGTCGGGGGTCAGGTCATCACGTATGTCAATCTGCAGGCCTTTTTTCATCGCAAAGTTATGTAGTATGCAACATGCACCGATGATCTGACACACAAAGGTAGGGGAATACAATAGGGCCCCCCCAGACTTATCCAGGCAGCGGAAACGGGACTTCAGGAGCCCAAATGTTTGCTCCACCACTGCACGGGTTTTGATGTGTGCTTCATTGTATTTTCTCTCTCCTCTGGTTTGGGGGTTCCGGAAAGGAGTCATTAGATGGGGTCCCAGTGCATATGCAGAGTCACCTGTAAGGGAAAAGACAGGAGAATGTTAGTCATGCATGTGCGATTTCTGTTGTGCATGACGGGAGGGGATAGTCATGCCTGACTCCCATGTCACTCACCAACCAGCCAGCTGTCCCCATACATGTTCTGGTTAAATTCTGCTGGGATGGGACTCTGACGGTATATGAAACTGTCATGGCTGGACCCGGGGTGTTTGGCACGGACGTGCCATATGAGGCGTTGGGCATCGGCTATCACCTGTACGTTGATGGAATGCCAATGCTTCCGATTGCGGTATATGTGCTCTGTGGCACTGGGGGGCTGTAGGGCCACATGTGTGCAATCAATGGCCCCCACAGTGCGTGGGAATCTGGCAATGTTGTAGAAATCTGTCATTGCCTTCAGCCGCAGCTCCTCAGTGGTGGGTCTGATGAACTGGTTGGACATGCGTCTGAGGATTGCAGGGACAACCTGGTGCACACATCTGCTTATGGAGGACTGTGACATCCCAGCCACCACTCCACTTGTACGCTGGAATGATCCACTTGCAAGGAAATGGAGTGTTGCCAGGACCTTCACCAGTGGCTGCACTGCTTGTGATCGGTGTGTTGGGCTGGTGATGTCATCCTGCAGGGTTGTGGTTAGTTCAAGTATTGCAACAGGGCTGAATCTGAAGAGGCGATACACCTCCTCATCCCCCATGCCAAAGAGGTTCATACGAGTGCGGTATATCCTCTCACGTGGCCGCCTTCTTGGTTCCAGGGGACCCATCAGTAGTTCTAGGACCACGAGTGCCCCTGGCATGTTGGCACACAGAGGTGTTGTCCTTGCAAGTGGGGGTGCTCAGCTAGCTCCTATCGTCGGTAACGCTGCTGTAGCTGCTCTCCTGCTGACCTGTGACCGTCTGGAGTAAAGATAAAGCAGCCTTTTGTAGAAATAACTTTGCGCCGGACGGATCAGATACGCGCGGCGCATGTAGCCAGCGTATGGTGCTAATCCGTTCGTGAATTGGGAAAAATCCCTCATTTGCATATTTGCAGGGGAAATCAATAGGCGCGACTGATGCGCCCAGCGAAATTAAGCGCTGACGATACTCTGGCGTCGGAACGTTCCGCCGGTCGCAAATGACCCATTACTGGGCGCATCTAGTTTGGTGGGTACGGGCACATAGAAACGACGGCGCATCATCACAGTTACGCGGCGCATATCGAAATACTCCAGCGCAAGTGTTCCTGAATCTGGCCCTATGTGTAATGTGCTGAGATCTATGTGTAATGTGCTGAGATCTATGTGTAATGTGCTGAGATCTATGGGGCAGATTCACGTAGATCGGCGCATTATCATTCCGGCGTAGCGCACCACTTTTCCGTTAGACTTGCGCAATCTAGCCGCGTAATCCGGCGATTCACGTAGCTTTTACGCAAGAGCTTGCGCAAACGTAAGGTTTTTTCCGTAGGCGTAAGGAGGAGTAATACAAATTGGGAGGGACGTGGGCGTGTTACATTGAAATGAGCCATGACCCCATGCAAATGAAGGGCCGGCCGACTCGCGCATGCGCGCGTGAAGGAAACCATGTCAGCTCCGTTGTGCGCATGCTCACAACTCGGGAGCGGCGCAATCATTGAAATTGGAAATGGACTAGGGCAATGTTGTGAACTACGCAGACAGCATAAATAGACACACACAAACGCCCTTCCATTGCAAAAGTACATCCCTTTGTGTCCCTTCCCATTGAATCAAGTGCTTTTGCTCTGTTGTTCGTTAGAGTGTGTTTTGTAGTTGTCAGATTAGTGTTCTGTGTGATCTTGTGCTTGTTGGTAGTTTTGTGAAAGTGTATTTTGATAAGTGTTTGAGACTGTTTGTTTGATTGATAGATTTCTGAGCGTTTGTTTTCTTGCTTTTTTTTTCCATCTGATTTTTTTGTGTGTGTTTCTTGCTGAGTGCTAGTGTGATTTTTGGCTGTTCTTTTTCTCTTTGTGTGTGTTCTTGTCTGATTGGTTGTGCTTGTATTTGTGACAGATTTTTGGTGACTGCTAGTGAGTTTGTTTGGAAGTATGACTGAGAGAAAAAGAAAGCTCAATTTTACTGTGGGGGAAAAAAGAATTCTTGCCCGGGCCATTACCGACTATGGGCGTTTTCTCCACGGCCCGCAGAGTGCCACCACCACCCCGGCCAGGAGGAGGGAGATCTTGGATAGGATCACGGAGCAGGTGAATTCATCGGGGGAGGGGGAGACACGGACCCGCTCTGGGATAGAAAAGAAAATAAATGACCTCCGGCGTGAGGTGAAAAAAAAACTGGCCGCAATAAATGCCCATGCCAGGGGCACAGGAGGGGGCCCACCATGCCGGGTTAGATTTTCAGAGACGGAGCGTGTGGTGGCCCTGACCTTTCACCGGCATGAAGTGGAGGGCCTGCCAGGCTTTGACACAAGTCCGGTCCCCGCGGTGCCAGGTAAGGTTTTTATTTCTCTCAGGTGTGTAGCATGTGTGGGGGAGGGGGTGAAAGGGAATATGTGGCAAGTGTGTGGCTCCTCCAACCTGTGAATGTTTTGTGTCATCCACAGCTGTGCAGGAGGGTGCAGGGCCATCTGGACTGACCGCTCCAACCCCAGGACAGCAGCCTAATGAGGCCCCCCCAACAAGGCCAGAGTCCGCAGAGGAGGAACAAGAGGAGGGGGAGGATCATGCGGAGGACGATCATGAGGAGGAGCAGAATCATGAGGAGGAGGAGTCCATGGAAGGCACTGGCCCTTTGGTTTCTGCGGACTCTTCCCCTCTGGCTGCAAGAAGCCTGCCCTCCCTAAGGGTCAGCCCCCCCCCCTCCTCCCCCAACATGGCTCCCCTCACAAGGGCCTCCCCTTCTCCCCGGCCACAACCATCAGCTGGAGCCAGGAGGTCATCCCCAAGCACCAGGGGGGCGCCCAATCTCATGCCCGCCTGTCTGAGAAGGAACCTGGCCACCCAGACCCGCCTTCTGAGACAGCTCTGCCAGACTATGGGGCGGGTGGATCAGAGCCTGTCCTCCATTAATGATAGCCTGGGTAACCTGGACTCCCACTCCCGGGCCTCCACAACCTGCCTAAATGACCTGCAAACTACAGCAGCAGGCGTTGGGCAGGATGTGAGGGCCCTTACCCAGGCTATCCAGGGCAACACGGCAACACTTGGTGCTGCCCTGGACAGAATAGCCGTGGCCTTGGAGGGCAGGCCGCCAGGTGGGCAGATCTCAGGGGCTGCTCCTCCTTCCCCGGCTTTTCCCCTCCCCCATGCGTCTCCCTGAGGGTCCGGGGCCGTGGCCGGGGGCGCCCCAGGCGTGGCTCAGGCAGAGGGCAATAATTTTTTTTTCCCCCTTTTGTTTGTTTTGAAAGCTTTTTTATTTTTGTTCTCTGCTTTTTTTGTTTTTTCTAAGCATTTTTTTTTTCCTATGCATTTTTTGTTTCTATGCATTTTTGTTTGTTTGACTTTTTTGGCATATTTTGGGTTGTGAATGATGTTTGAATGTGGGGGTGACATTCCTGCTGGAAAAGGGGTGTCACCCTCAATTTTGGTGGAGAAGGGTTCCCCAGGACCAGGGAGAAGTGATTCCCAGGTCCGTGTGAATGGTGTATGAATGTACAGTGACATAATTGGAGCCTTGACGTGGCGTTACTGCTCACCAGTCTTGCATGGTGGACTGGTGCCAATCCAATTTGATGAGGATGTGGGGTGTGTGTGCTAGGGACCATAGTGGTGTGCATGCATGCATTCTCATTGTGCCATGATTAATGTGTGTGTTTAACGTGCAAAGATGCATAATGTGAGCTGGCATGAGATGGGGTCATGAGATGGGGTTCCAGTTCATATGCAGAGTCACCTTGAAGGGAAAAGACAGGTGGATGTTAGTCATGCATGTGCCACTTGTGAGGTGTGCATCACGGGAGGGGATAGTCATGCCTGACTCCCATGTCACTCACCAACCAGCCAGCTGTCCCCAATACATGTTCTGTTCGCAATCTGTGGGGATGGGGCTCTGATTGTATATGTAGCTGTCATGGGTGTCATGGGTAGTGCCATGTGTTGGGCTGCTGATGTCCTCCTGCAAGGTTGTGGTAATTCCACGATGGCATGAGGGGTGAATCTGAAGATGCGAGACACCTCAGAATCTCTCATGCCAAAGATGTCTATGCGTGTGTGATATATCAAGTGAAGAGTGAGGGGCTTGTATCAGATAAGAATATTGTATTAGATTAGATTAAATTGTAAATTTGATATAAGCCAAAAAAAAAAAAAAAAAAAAAAACCATCTCCCGTGCCCTCCTTAGTGCCATCCTCCGTGCCCTCATCCTTCTTTGTTCATCTAAAGTCAGTAGTATAGCTATGCGCGACGATGCCCCTGGCATGTTGGCATACAGATTGTTGGGCAACACGTGTGACTGCTGAACTCTCACTAACAGTGTTGCTTTATCTGACAATTAGACTTTTTTTCAAAATTTAGACCAGCTTTTAGGTCCTCTAACTTTAGACAGAACATTTTGCAGTTGCGCACATCGCGTAGCCTGCGCAGCAACTGCGTTTTTTTGTGAATCCCCGTAACTCCCTCATTAGCATATTTGACTAGCAAATCAATGGTGTGTCTAGCGCAGTTTTGCGCGAAGGCAAGCGAAGGTCTAATTCAATTACGCCGGACCAAAAAACGTAGATTTCTGGCGTATATTGTTTTGTGAATCGCGTCCAACTATACGCACGCGCACATTTAGACTTACGCACGCGCAACAGCAGTTGCGCAGGCGTAATCGCTCTGTGAATCTGGGCCTATGTGTAATGTGCTGAGATCTATGTGTAATGTGCTGAGATCTATGTGTAATGTGCTGAGATCTATGTGTAATGTGCTGAGATCTATGTGTAATGTGCTGAGATCTATGTGTAATGTGCTGAGATCTATGCGTAATGCGCTGAGATCTATGCGTAATGCGCTGAGATCTATGCGTAATGCGCTGAGATCTAAGCGTAATGCGCTGAGATCTATGCGTAATGTGCTGAGATCTATGCGTAATGTGCTGAGATCTATGTGTAATGTGCTGAGATCTATGTGTAATGTGCTGAGATCTATGTGTAATGTGCTGAGATCTATGTGTAATGTGCTGAGATCCAAGTGTAATGTGCTGAGATCTAAGTGTAATGTGCTGAGATCTATGTGTAATGTGCTGAGATCTATGTGTAATGTGCTGAGATCTATGTGTAATGTGCTGAGATCTATGTGTAATGTGCTGAGATCTATGCGTAATGCGCTGAGATCTATGCGTAATGTGCTGAGATCTATGTGTAATGTGCTGAGATCTATGTGTAATGTGCTGAGATCTAAGTGTAATGTGCTGAGATCTAAGTGTAATGTGCTGAGATCTATGCGTAATGTGCTGAGATCTAAGTGTAATGTGCTGAGATCTATGTGTAATGTGCTGAGATCTATGTGTAATGTGCTGAGATCTATGTGTAATGTGCTGAGATCTAAGTGTAATGTGCTGAGATCTAAGTGTAATGTGCTGAGATCTATGTGTAATGTGCAGGGGGGGAGGGGTGCTTTGGTCTGTGTAATGTGCAGGGGGGGGGGGGGGGTCTTTGGTCTGTGTAATGTGCAGGGGGGGTCTTTGGTCTTTGTAATGTGCAGGGGGGCTTTGGAATATAAAAGGGGCTGTTGAAAGTTTTTTTTCCTGAATCTTCCCTCTTAAAATTAGGGTGCGCGTTATACGCCGGTGCGTGTTATACGCCGATAAATACGGTACTAATGAATATACCGGTATGCTTAATTCTATCCACTATTTATACTTTTATTTCTTGAAAATGGGTGTGTAAATTGGGGCAAACTGGTATGGGGGCCCCAGTGCATTGCTTTGCCCAGAGGCCCATGATGCTATTAAGACAGCCCTGTTGGTGGGCCTATTAGCTCTTCACCTACAGGGTGTGGTTACAGGACCACCTCTTTCTCAATCTTCTAGTGAACTTTCATAATAAAGTTACTTTCCTGTATGCTTATTTCAAAATCTGCTGTCAACTGTCAATGTTTTCGTTTGCCTAGACATTTAACCACAATATGTGTTGCCAGGGTCTCTGCTATCACTGTTAAGTGACCTTCATTTTCAGGGACTGGTCCTGGGTTGTAAACTACCCCAATAAATGTTCTCTTATTTTATCATTAACCAACTGCCTATCATAACAAGTCTTAGGACTACAGGAACTGTCTAATGAGCTGGTTATCTTGGTCTGCACATCAAGTGACGTCACTGAAGGATTCCTTAGACAGCAGCCAAGGACCCAGAGAGGCAATAATGAGAGGTGGTGTGGGCAATGGTGAAAGACACAGGGAAGCAGTAGTGAGAGGGGGAGTGAGACAGAGAGGAAAGACACAGGGAGGCAGTAATGGAAGATGCAGTGGGGCAAAGAAGGCATAATGAAAGGTGATTTGGGGCAGCTATGAAAAGAGAGGCAGAGCGGGGTGTAGATGAAAGACAAAGAGACAAAGTAATGAGAGGTGGTGACAAAATGAAGACAGAGGCAGTATTGAGGCGACATGCGTTCCTCTATGCAGGTTGCTGTGCTTGCAGCGCAATTTAACGCTCGACAATCGCAGCAGATCCTCTTAGGTATCATTTAAAGCGGAGTTCCACCCTTAAAACCACTTTGTTTCATCCCATCCAGTATGCTGTTTTTTTTTTTTTAATGCATGTACTTACTTTATAATAAATCATTTAATTTCGTGCACACCGCGGTATGTCGCCGCTATAAGGCGTCACGCCTTCCGGAAACAGCCGATTAGCGTTTGGCTCTTCTCGGCACCTGCGCACAGACCCAGAAGCTGACTGCGCAGGCGCCGTATATAGCCGCGTCACGCCCTCCGAAAAAAGCCGAACTAGGACCGGCAATTTACGGCGCCTGCGCAGTCAGCTCCTGGGTCTGTGCACAGGCGCCGAGAAGAGCCGAACGCTAATCGGCTGTTTCCGGAAGGCGTGACGCCTTATAGCGGCGACATACCGCGGTGCGCCCGAAATTAAATGATTTATTATAAAGTAAGTACATGCATTAAAAAAAAAAACAGCATACTGCCGCTGACGCCAGTATGCTGGATGGGATGAAACAAAGTGGTCTTAAGGGTGGAACTCCGCTTTAAATTAATGGCATCTCAAATGTGAGTCCTGCGATTTGTCATTTACCAATTGGCACTTTGAAATAGCGTTGAAAATTGTGTCAAATTTGCCTGCGATTCAAGAGGTAGTAATAAAAGATGGAGATGGCCAGAAAGGCAGAAATGAGAGGTAGAATAGGGCAGAAAGACAGTAATAAGTGGTGGAGTGTGGCTGTGATGATGGAAAAACAGAGGTCATAATGAGAGGCTAAGTGGGCTAGAGTTAAAGGCACAGAGATACAGTAATGGAATGGAAAGGAAAAGGACACAAGGGGGTAGGGAAAGTGCTGCTCACCCCTAAATAATATAGTATGTGGAAGGGCTCCCCAATGGTGTTTTTAGGCAGCAAATTGGTAAAGGATTCAATAAAATGCACAGATGTAAAAAGTAAACTAAAGTTTAATTATGATACAGCAATAGGAGAAAGAGTGGAGAGGGGAGCAGTAATGAGTGTTGGAGTGGGGCAGAAATGAGAAGTGGAGTGGGCAGAGATGCAGTAAAGACAGGTGAAGTGAGATGGTAAAGAAAGCCACAGAAAGGAAGAACCTTCTTTATCAAGTGAGACAGACAGGCAGTAATCAGAGGTGGAATGGGAAAGAGAGGCAAGTAATTGAGGTGATGAGGGACAGAAAGGCAGTAATTCAAGGTGGAGCAAGGCAGAGGAACAGCAATAAGAGATGGAGAGGAACATAGAAGCAGTAATGAGAGAAAGAACAGGACAGAGATGCATTAATGAAAGGTGGAGCATAAAAAAAAGGTAATAACGAGAGGTCAAATGCAACATAAAGGCCGTAATGAGAAGTCCAGTGTGACAAAGAGGCAATAATGATAAGTGGAGGGGAATATAGAGGTATAAATGAGAGGTGGAGTGGGACAGAGAGGCAGCAATGTGAGGTGGAGTAGGACATAGAGGCAGCAATGAGAGGTGAAGTAGGACAGAGGGGTAGTAATGAGCAGTGGAGTAGGACAGAGAGGTAGTAATGAGAGGTGGAGTAAAAGGACAGAGAGGCAGCAATGAGAGGTGGAGTAGGACAGAGAGGTATTAATAAGAGGTGGCGTAGAACAGAGAGGCAGTAATGAGAGGTGGAAAAGGACAGAGAAGTAGTAATAAGAGGTGGAGTAGGACAGAGAGGTAGTAATGAGAGGCGGAGTAAAAGGACAGAGAGGCAGCAATGAGGGGTGGAGTAGAAGGACAGAGAGGTATTAATAAGAGGTAGCATAGAACAGAGATGTAGTAATGAGAGGTGGAGTAGGACAGAGATGTAGTAATGAGAGGTGGAGTAGGACAGAGATGTAGTAATGAGAGGTGGAGTAGGACAGAGAGGCAGCAATGAGAGGTGGAGTAGGACAGAGAGGTAGTAATGATAGGTGGAATAGAAGGACAGAGAGGTAGTAATAAGAGGTGGAGTATAAGGACAGAGAGGTAGTAATGAGAGGTGGAGTAGGACAGAGATGTAGTAATGAGAGGTGGAGTAGGACAGAGAGGTGGAGTAGGACAGAAAGGTAGTAATGAGAGGTGGAGTAGAAGGACAGAGAGGTAGTAATGAGAGGTGGAGTAGGACAGGGAGGTAGTAATGAGAGGTGGAGTAGAAGGACAGAGAGGTAGTAATGAGAGGTGGGGTAGGACAGAGAGGTAGTAATGAGAGGTGGAATAGGACAGAGAGGTAGTAATGAGAGGTGGAATAGGACAGAGAGGTAGTAATGAGAGGTGGAATAGGACAGAGAGGTAGTAATAAGAGGCGGAGTACAAGGACAGAGAGGTAGTAATGAGAGGTGGAGTAGGACAGAGAGGTAGTAATGAGAGGTGGAGTAGGACAGAGAGGTAGTAATGAGAGGTGGGGTAGGACAGAGAGGTAGTAATGAGAGGTGGAGTAGAAGGACAGAGAGGTAGTAATGAGAGGTGGAGTAGGACAGAGAGGTAGTAATGAGAGGTGGAGTAGGACAGAGAGGTAGTAATGAGAGGTGGAGTAGAAGGACAGAGAGGTAGTAATGAGAGGTGGAGTAGGACAGAGAGGTAATAATGAGAGGTGGAGTAGGACAGAGAAGTAGTAATGAGAGGTGGGGTAGGACAGAGAGGTAGTAATGAGAGGTGGAATAGGACATAGAGGTAGTAATGAGAGGTGGAATAGGACAGAGAGGTAGTAATAAGAGGCGGAGTAGAAGGACAGAGAGGTAGTAATGAGAGGTGGAGTAGGACAGAGAGGTAGTAATGAGAGGTGGGGTAGGACAGAGAGGTAGTAATGAGAGGTGGGGTAGGACAGAGAGGTAGTAATGAGAGGTGGAATAGGACAGAGAGGTAGTAATAAGAGGCGGAGTAGAAGGACAGAGAGGTAGTAATGAGAGGTGGAGTAGGACAGAGAGGTAGTAATGAGAGGTGGGGTAGGACAGAGAGGTAGTAATGAGAGGTGAAATAGGACAGAGAGGTAGTAATGAGAGGTGGAATAGGACAGAGAGGTAGTAATCAGAGGCGGAGTAGAAGGACAGAGAGGTAGTAATGAGAGGTGGAGTAGGACAGAGAGGTAGTAATGAGATGTGGACAGGGGCAATGATTAAAGCCAGCAGTGAGAGTGAAGTGGAATGAGGTGTAAGACACAAGGTGGAACAGTTGGTCATATATTACAGAACGCTCAATATGTAAAAAAATGATTCTACAACGGCACTTTTGTTATATATTTTTTATTAAAAAAATTGCTTCAAGTTCCACTTTATGCTAACCTAGACAATAATAACTAAAAATATATACTTCCTTAAAAAACAAACTACAGATTTTTCTTTAACATTTTTTAAATAATTCACAAATTGTACAACTGGAAAAAAAAAAAAACAGTAACAAGAGCACTTCCATTCATAACTGACCTAGACAATATTAATGATTATTTTGCTGCTGATCTTATTTGACAATGTCAAAGGGGGTGACGATCGCCTCTCTCTCTCTGCGCCATTTATAATCGCACCATCTCATGCCAAACAAGGGGACAGACAAGAGTCACAGCTGATCAGTCTCATCGGCTCATCCTGCCAGACAAGTAATGAACCAGGTCTGGGACACAAGACGCTCTGGGGTGTCAAAACACACAAATGTGCTGCGCTTGATAAGCAGACGGCCTGTCCCTCAGGTGGGCAGAGAAGACGAGAGCGGCGATGATACAACACAGGGAATAAATCGGATGGCTCTGCAATGGCTGGTGCTCCATTTATTTGTAAATGCCAGCACACCATGGCTGCATTACAGGATGGCCATGACAGAGCGCTGAAACGCTTGTGTTGGAAAAGTGACCCATTAACAAAATTGCTTCCATTAACACGGCAGACAGGGGCTGAAAAATACCTTCTCTGTGCTTTTTTACGGTGGATAAATTAGTATCGTTCGCACCTGAAATATAATGTGCTATCCTGCTTCACTGAATTTTTTTCTCCAAATGTAGAGGACATAGACAGCTAGGAAAATGATTATGCTTCCCATATTTATACACCATCAACATATTTTGAAGAAAAAAAAAAAACATTTACAATGTTGCCAGCTACCAAAGGATCTAGCCTGATATCTCCAACAATGTTACCAGCTTTCAAAGCTATCTTCTGTGAACTACAGAACACCTCCCCTATGTACTGGACATAAAGGAGAAGTGCAGTGTTTGCAGTCCAAATCAGGAGAACAGTCCAGGGTGACAATATTGCTTCTCCAAAGATACAGTTCAGCAAGTGAGCATTGTCCCCCATAACAAGAAATGTGTTACTGGCAGGAGCACCAGGTAAAATAAAGGAAAAAAGTCTGAAAAAGAAAACTAAAGAAGCCACCACTTCTAATGCTGCGTACACACAACCGTTTTTAATGTCAGGTCATGTGATTCTTGTTAAAGGGGTTGTAAAGACAAAAATATTTTCCTCTTAAATTAAAGTCTGACAGTAGCTGATAAAGTAAAAAGTAATGTTTTGCATTATAACTAGTTTGATACCTGTTGAAATTGAGCCGTTTTATTCACTTCCGTCACTCCTGAATCGTTATTCTCACCGACTTCCTGGTTTGCGATGCATTCATTCTTGCTACATCACGACCTAATGGGAACTACAGTTCCTATTAGGCTTAGCCTCCATGCCTATGAGGGTTAAGAGAGCATCTTCACACAGGGCTGTATTCATAGGGAGGGGGTGAGCACATTCTGCTTTCCACCATGCAGGTGCTGGTGGAAAGCAAGAAGAGGAGAGACAGGAAATGGCATTTTCAAACCTGGATTACTGTATTTTGGAAGTCAAAAGGAAAACCGAGGTAAGTGATATTTAAATGCTCTAGCTTACAGCAATCAATTGATCTAATAAAAAACGAACCTTTAGTGTTCCTTTAAGCCTGCCTTGCATACACAATTTTTTTTTCGAGAAAAGCGTGGTGACATACAACACGTACGACTGCACTATAAAGGGGAAATTCCATTCAGATGGCGCCACCCTTTGGGCTGCTTTTGTTGATTTGGTGTTAGTAAAAGTTTGGTGAGAGACGATTCGCGCTTTTCAGTCTTCGTGCTTTTCATTCTGTTACAGCGTGACAAATGTGCTATCTCTATTACAAACGCTATTTTTACCAGAACGCGTGTTCCCGACTCATAACTTGCTTCTGAGCATGCGTGTTTTTTTCCCGTCTGTAACAGAATGGCCCGTGACACCCAGAGACTTTTGAGGGATGCGGGGTGCTAGTTTGCCGTCACCAATGACTCTTATGTCTAGGGTCACCTTATGTCCAATAGGGGCATGGGGTGACTGAGAAATTATATCATAAATTACATGAGATGGGACATTACTGATAAATCACGTATTGCAGGATATCTTGAGATATTACAAGTTGTTGACTTATTGTTGACTTATTGACCCTACCGGTCAACAGTGACTCATTCCTCTGTGTAACAGTCTGTTGAGGTGTTAATTGAGGCTGGCTTCTGAAAGACATTTCATTGTGTGATAACACTGTTTAAAGCCCATTGATGATCAGGTGTGAATACCTTTTTGTCGGAGACAGAAAGGCTGTCAAAGATGTGGATTGAGGGGAACTAATTGTGTGATGCTGTTTTGTGTGAATTCTATTGATAATAAATGTGTCTTGTCAGCTGTACGTCTGAACGTCTGACATAGGAATGTGTATTCTGCAGGTGAATAGCTGTTGTCAGAGACGGGACGTTTGGGGGATAATTACCTCCTCTGAATGTCATTATCTAAAAGAATGTGATTGAAGCCATGTGTGATGAGGGGGTGGAGAGTTTCTTTGTTCCTTTGATAACTGTGACATGTTTGTAACTGTATAAGAACCAGCTGAGTTGACCATTAAAACGTTCATACATTTGGAAACCAGAGAGAACGGAGCTTGTCTCGTTTTAATTCTGGGGAATGGATCGTGTCTACATGGGTCGTCGGACTGTCGGCTAAGCTGTCGTGGTTGGGGCGATGGAATAGATATCGTAAACGGTGGTGACCGTTACACCGTCGTTAAAGCCTACACACGTACACACGACCGTTTTTCACGACGTGAAAAACGACGCGAAAAATAAAAGAAATGGCATTTTTCATGTCATGAAAAACAGTCGTGTATAAGCGGCATTAGAGCTGGTAAGCTGCAATATATTTCCAATACTGGTAGATGCTGATTATACTTATTATTCTGGGTTTAAAGTGGATGTAAACCCGAATTATTTTTTTATTTTATTTTTACTGTCACAATGTAGAGTATAAGATTTCCTATCATCTGTGCCCAGTCTTGCCACAAAGAGTTATTCCAGCTCTGAGCAATCATCTTTTCTTTTTTTCAGTGAGATAAACGGACAAACAGGAAAAAACTTTTGTCCGTTCTTCCCCCTTGTTGTGAATGACAGGTTATTTACATATCTCATGCACTAGCCTGAGACATGCATTATTTTTTTAATTTCTACCCCACTCCTTTTCTGAAGTCATGTGGTTACTTTTCTGGATTTTGACTGGATGTTAGTGATCATATCAGAATTTAGTGTAAGAAATACACAGGACAAAATGCATGTTGACAAGGGGAGTGTAGAGGTGGACGGGGAGTCTACTGACATCACGACTCCACCCACCGAGCTCCAGGCAACAGACCCACCCACAGAATCTGCAATTTTTCAGTTCTTATAACAGACAGAGGGGAGACATTTGACAGGTAAGGATACATGCAGGAGGCATCTATATCCTTATAGATCAGCACTATGGCAGTAGTTTAGAAATGATGAGAGTGGGTTTACATCCACTTTAAATATGCTTTCAAATATTATCGTTTAGCTCAAACTCCTATAAATCGCAAGTGATTTGCAGCACTGCAAGTCACATTAGATCTATTGTATCTGTATGTACATCCATCTGAAAAGGTGACTAGAAAAAAAAAAATTGAATTAAAAATTCTCTTTTTTTTTATCATTCAAAATGTTTCCCTACGCGTTTAATTAGTAATAATGACTATAAAAGCACACAAAATAAATACAGTGGGAAGCATATCTTCTTCTTGGGAACAATATCTTAATTAATGGCCTCGTTAATAATCGTTACACCCCGTAGTTTCTTTAATGGACAAATTAGTCAGATGATGTCCTGCACTTGCCGTAAATTATTCATATAAAAGGATCCCACGCTGGTAATAACAGAGAAGCAGGGAAATTCCTATATGATTCTTCAAAATGCAAACCGGACGCGGAGAGTTCAAAACTTCAAAGTTTAAAAACCTAATCAAAGAAATGCTGAGGTATGGTCAACGGCAACCAGACTCTTCCCAGGGATAAAATAGACCTAAGCCTAATCACCAAAACCTCATTAAAGTGGATTTACAATGTAGAGAATAAGGATTTCCTATCATCTGTGCCCAGTCTCGCCACACAGAGTTAATCCAGCTCTGAGCAATCCTCTTTTTATTGTTCAGGGAAATAAAACAGACTTCCAGATAAAAACCAAAGTCCTTGCTTGAGTGACAGGTTATTTACATATCCCGTGCACTGCTTGCAGACATACACAGCTTCTGTAAAGTGCGCAATTCATATCCCCCTCCCCTCTTCCCTCCAGCTCAGAGGCGGACTAACCATTGAGTCACTCGGGCACTGCCCGAGGGCCCCATGTCACTAGGGGGCCCCATCAGGGTTGCCAGGCTCAGTAAAACCAGGGACAGTATGTAAAGATCTGTGTTTTTTTTACATCTGTCCCTGATATGTCCAAAACTGACATGCTTTTGATGTGAAAATCCAGAGATTTTAGCTGCCCCACCTCTGCACTGCCTCCTGGCGTAGAGGCCATCTGTAAGCCCGGGGGCCCCATAATCTTCTATTGCCCGGGGGCCCCATGAGCTGTCAGTCCGCCCCTGCTCCAGCTCTATGTATATTCTGATGGCTGTTGCATTTTCTCATGGCACTGAACTGTGACTCACCCCATATTTTGAAAACATTTAATCAAAACACAGGGGAGGGGATGTGAATTGTGCTCTTTTTTTCAGAAGGACTTTGGTTTTTATCTGGAAGTCTGTTGTATTTCACTGAACAATAAAAGAGGATTGCTCAGAGCTGGATTAACTCTGTGTGGCAAGACTGGGCACAGATGATAGAAAATCGTATACTCTACATTGTGACATAAAAAAATAAAAAATAAACATTTTTGGGGTTTACATCCACTTTAAGGCTTTTAGCATTACAATGTCATTTTTTTATATTTTGATATTTTTTTTTGCAATAATCCCTGGTGATCCTGCCATGAAGGGCCTTGTGGAGGCACTTCCTGGTATCAAGTGACAATACCTATTGCTACTGATTGCTGTTCTGAACTGCCACACTGTTACATGCCTACCGGATAAGTACATGACTCCCAACTGTCCCTGATTTGGCGGGACTGTCCTGGATTTGGAACAAAGTCCCTCTTTCCTCCTCATTTGTCCCACATTTTGGTCTGATCTATATAGTTGTATATAAAATGCACTTTTTATCTTTCAGAAAGTGTTTCCCAGTGCTAAACCTTTCATCAAATTTGTAAATGTCTGCATTTGTAAATGTCAAAAGCCAATATAAAGGAATAGTAGTGGTAAACAGGGTGTGTGTCCTATGCTTACATTCTTTTACTAATAGGTGTCCCTCATTCCCATCTCAAAAAGTTGTGAGGTTAGGGTTGCCACCTGTCCAGGAATCACCTGGACAGTTCGGGTTTGGAATCATGCATCCGGGTTTTAGACAGCCTGAAACTCAGACACATTATTCAGACTGGACTATGGCTTTCCAGCAGGGTTTCTGGCTGCAGTTGTCTCTCCCTTCCTCAAACACACACAGCAGGAACAAAGATTGTCTCTGGACAGCCGCACTGTAAACAAATTGTAGCCTTTTATTAAAAGAAGGACAGCACTACAAGTTACAGCAAAATATAATGAAACCTGAACCCTGACGCGTTTCACACTGAAAATAGTGCTTAGTCAAACACACACAGACGGCAGAGGAGAGAGGGCTCGATCTGCACCTCTTCCTCCTGCCCCTACCCCTCTGTGTGTGCCCACACTCCAATCCCCAGGACTGCGCCTCAGAAAAAGAAAGTGGGGGCTAGAAATTAGAAGTCCAGCAGCTTCAGATACATCTGGATGAGAGGTGCTGACTGCCAAGGGGTGACTGAGCTCACCATCCATCCCTGTCTGTGACTGAAGTCTCCACCCTTCTCTCTCCTGCCTCAAGAGTGAGTACTCTAAGGCAAATCAGGGTTCTCAGAGCAACCCTTACATCAGAGTTCCCCTTTACACCAGAGGCCACAATGTTTCCCCCTAAATCAGAGTCCTCTCCATACATCAGAGTTCTTAGTACTCCTTAACCACTTTGCAACCGCCCTATGCCGAAAGTACGGCTCTAGGGCGGTTGCTGTATTCTAACTGGCCGTTAATTAACGGCCTGTCAGAATCGCGCTCCCGCGCGCCTCCTGAGGCGCGCACACGGGAACATCCGTGACCGCCGGGTCCAGAGGACCCGGCGCATCACGGTAAATCGCCGCTGATAGCGGCGGTTTACCACGTGATCGCTCTGTCCAATGACGGAGCGACCACTTGTAAACAAAGCGGCGTCATGTTCTGACGCCGGTTCCTCCCTCCTCTCTCTGTACCGATCGGTACAGTGTGAGAGGAGAGGGGAGGGAGCGGATGGCAGCGCCAGTGCTGCGGGCTGGATCTGTGACAAATGTAGTCACAGATCCATCCATCCCTCCCTCCCTGCTCAGCCATCCCTGCTGCATATACTCTGCAATACTCTGGGCAATACTCACCTGGGCTTACTCTGGGCAATACTCTGGGCAATACTCACCTGGGCAATACTCTGGGCAATACTCTGGGCAATACTCTGGGCAATACTCTGGGCATACAGCAGCCCCTGTCCCTGCGAGCTCGCATGCAGAAGCGAACGCATACGCAAGTCCCGCCCACATATAAAAACGGTGTTCAAACCACACGTGAGGTATCTTTATATAATGTTTTGGGGTTCTATGTATTTTTCTAGCAAATAAATGATGATTTTTACATGTAGGAGAGAAATGTCAGAATTGGCCTGGGTGCTCCCTGCATGTTGGGCCTATGTATGTGGCTGCACTGTGTAAAAGTCTCACACATGGGGTATCGCCATACTCGGGAGGAATAGCAGAATGTGTTTTGGGGTGTAATTTGTGGTATGCATATGCTGTGTGTGAAAAATAACCTAATATGAAAATTTGATGAAAAAAAAAAAATCTTGATTTTGCAAAGAATTGTGGGAAAAAATTACAACTTTAAAAAACTCACCATGTCTCTTTCTAAATACCTTGGAATGTCTTCTTTCCAAAAAGGGGTCATTTGGGGGGTATTTGTACTTTTCTGGCATGTTAGGGTCTCAAGAAATGAGAGAAGCGGTCAGTACTTCAGGTGTGATGAAATTGATAAATTTTCAGGATTTGGTACCATAGCTTGTAGACCCCATAACTTTCACCCAGACTAAATAATATCCAACATTTTTTATTTTTTTTACCAAAGATATGTAGCAGTATACATTTTAGGCCAAATTTATGAAGAAAAATTTCTTTTTTGCAAAATTTTATAATAGAAATGAAGAAAAATTATTATTTTTTGCAAAATTTTGTTCTTTTTTCATTTATAGCAAAAAAAATAAAAACCGCAGAGGTGATTAAAATACCACCAAAAGAAAGCTCTATTTGTGGGAAAAAAAGGACAAAAAATTCATTTGGTTATAGTGTTGTATGACTGAGTTATTGTCATTCAAACTGTGGGAGCACCGAAAGCTGAAAATTGGTCTGGTTATTAAGGGTGTTTAAGTGCCCAGTGGTCAAGTGGTTAAATCAGGGTTCCCAGAGCATCCCTTATGCTAGAGTCCCCAGAGTTCTCCCTTACAGCAGAGTCCCCCCTTAGGCTGCGTACATACGATCAGACCGGTCCGATGAGAATGGTCCGACGGACCGTTTTCTTCGGGTCACCACTAAAGTGGCCTGATGGTCTGATGTGCGTACACATCATCAGTCCGAAATCCGATCGGGTCAGAACGCGGTGACGTAGAACACAACGACGTGCTGAAAAAACGAAGTTCAATGCTTCCAAGCATGCGTCGACTTAAATCTGAACATGCGCTGGTTTTTGGTCCGATGCTTTTGCATACTAATCATCATTTTGGTCCGATGGTCAGGCGTCCATCGATCCGATTTTAAAGCAAGTTTTAAAACTTTGGTCCGATGGACAACGGTCCGATGGGCCGTACACATGATCGATTTGGTCCGATGAAACTGGCCTTAAGGATCGTGTGTACGCGGCCTTAGAGTGAAATAGAACTCTGTGGACTCTGATGTAAAGGGGGACTCTTGTTATTAAATTGTATTTATTAGCCAAATATAATGGGCCAGATTCACAAAACACTTACGCCGGAGTATCTCGAGATGTGCCGTCTAAGTCTAAATTTGCTCCGGAATATTTTTTGCACCGTACCCACAGAACTAGATACGCACTAAAATAGGCTACTCCCGACCGGCCTAACTTGCCTACGCCTGCACATTCTGGGGTAGATTCATGTAGATCAGCGGATCTTTTGATCCGCGTGATCTATCTTTTTTACGATCCGCCTGTGCCAGTTTTTGAGGCAAGTGCTGTATTCATTAAGCACTTGCCTCGTAAGTAGCCCTGGCGGATCGTAACTCCCCCGGCGGAATGCAAATTCCGCGGCTAGGGGGAGTTTACTATTTAAATCGCGCGCGTCCCCGCGCCGATCGTACTGCGCATGCGCCGCCGGCGAAATTTCCCAGCGTGCATTGCTTTAAATGACGTCGCAAGGACGTCATTGTGTTCATCGTTAACGCTATTAACGTATGGCCGTATTCCCGAACGACTTGCGTAAACGACGTAAAAAATTCAAAATTCGATGCGGGAATGACGGCCATACTTAACATAGGATCCGCCGCACTTACCCCGCATATAGCAGGGGTAACGATCCGCCGGAAAAAGCCGAACGCAAACGACGTAAAAAAAAAGCGACGGCCGGGCGTTCGGTTCTGAATCGGCGGTTCTCCTCATTTGCATATTCGTCGTGTAGAAAAAAAGAAGCGCCACCTAGCGGACGGCGGGAGAATGCAGCCTAAGAGCCGACAGTGTAACTCACTTACACCAGTTGGCTCTAAGGGAGATCTATGTGGAACCTGATTCGAAGAATCAGCCGCATAGATCCGAGCGTCGGATCTCACAGATCCGACGGTGTATCAGTAGATACACCGTCGGATCTCTATGTGAATCTACCCCCCTAGGTGCACATTTACTCCGTCCACACCATTGATTTCCTATGCAAATATGCAAATGAGGGATATACGCTGATCCACAAAAGTAAGTTTGTGCGGTGCAGTCTACACGATGTGCTTATCAGCTGCACGGAAAGTCTAAAATTAGACCAAATAAAAGCAGGTTTAAAATTAGACAATGGGCCAGATTCAGGTAGATCAGAGCATCTTTGCTCTGGAGTAACGCATCTCATTTGCGTTACGCTGCAGAAATTTTAGGAGCAAGTGCTGTTATTCATGAAGCACTTGCTCCTAAAGTTGCGGCAGCGCATCGCAAATGAGCCAGCGGAATTCAAATTGGGCGGGTACGGGGCGTGTAGTATTCTAACTATGCGCGATCCCGCGGCGAACGTACTGCGCATGCGTCGAGTGTCAATGCATCCCAGTGCGCATGCTCCAAGTTCTGTCAGTGAACGTCAATGACGTCACGTCCCCATGCATGATTTTTTTACGCAAACGACGCGATTTGTTTTTTTTTCCGACGCGATGACGACGGCTATACCTAACATAGGATACTCCACTAGGGGGCTGCTTTATCTATACGCCGCGTATCGCTTCCGGAAACGTCGTAAAGTCACTGCGTCGTGCCCGGAAAAGATCGTGAATTGCCGATTTCCGCTCATTAACATATTTTTTGAGCGTAAATCGGCGGGAACGCCCCCGGCGCCATTTTTAAGTTGAAGTAACGATGCGATGGCGAAATTCAATTACGCCGATCGCATCGAAACTCCAACCCGGCGTTTCTTGTTTTCTGGTTATAGAAAACAGAAACGCCGGCTTAAAGTGACAGTTAGGCTGGCGGATCACTGGATCCGCCAGCCTAACTCTTCATGAATCTGGCCCAATCCGTCTACATGTCAGCTAAAGCAACACCGTTAGGGACAAGCTGAGCACTCACACTTGCAGGACAACAATCTATATGCCAACATGCAGGGCTGCCATCAGGGGGGTACAGGCATTACACCTGTAAGGGGCCCGGGGGTCCCCAGGGGCCCGGATGGGAATCCCCTAAAAACAAAAAAACTTTTTTTTTGTTTTTTTTTTGTTTTAGGGGTCCGGAGTTCCCAAGGGCCCCAGATGGCAACCCCCTCTTTTTTATATCTATTTTTCTTTATTTCTCCTTTTTTTTGTAAAGCCCCCCCCCCCCCCCGCTTCTCAGCAGCAGCCCCCCCCCCCGCTTCTCAATTTCAGGCGGCAGCACCCCCCCCCCCCCCAGTTTTCTGCTCCAGGGGGCCCATGCCTGAAGCTGTGTAAGGGGCCACATAATTCCTGATGGCGGCCCTGCCAACATGCTAGGGGCATCCTTGCTCATAGCTATACTACTGACTTTAGATGAGCACAGAAGGGAGGAGGGCACGGGCGAGGATATACCGCACACGCATAGACATC